>CM061136.1:96066794-96515648 GCA_030789695.1 Scilla litardierei
GCAATACATCAAAGCAGATCTTGACGGGACAAGCTGTAGGATCCTGTCAAAACAACGACATTAGGATCGAATAATAACATAGACTTACGCTTGCGTACGCGACACCGTAGTCTCTGAACTTCACCCTCGGATTCGCCACAACGGTCGGTACTTCGTCACGGAGGATCGAAACAGCGTTTCACCGCCTAAATCTCTATTTAGAAGAGGATTTTAATGGAAGGGAGAAGAAGAACATAAGTTGCCTTATGCAAACTTATGGCATGAATGGAATCGTGTAAAAGGCATACCCTTGGGTCCTATTTATAGGCTTTAGGGGTAGTTATTGTAGGAAATAACCAATTATAAGCTTATTAGCCTATATTAGCCCTTTTACTTATCCTCTTCTTCATTCACTTATCGAGTGCCTTTATTCACTTATAAAGTGACTTTTTACACTTATCGAGTGGTCCTTTTCACACAAGAAAAGGTTCCCTTCATGCACGCTTTCGTGCACGCGATATCTGAGGTCCGTATACCCTCATACATCCCCTCATGGGTGTATTCATGTCGTCCATATCCAACATCTCCCACTCACACTTGAGGGGATTGTAAGGAAACATCTTTCCTTTAACTCTTCTGTTTATCATACCGAGAAATAGGCTGTGTGACCGTCATGCGCATAGAGTCCGCTGTTGTGCACTTGGTAGAGATACACAACACTCCTCAAGGTGCAAAGTTGAGTAGATCAACGCATGCTTTACCCTAGATTATTTCTTCACATTTCTTATACTTTATATTCAACAATTGAATCCCATCTGTATTACAATTGGCTGGCCAGCTTTGAATCTCTAAAGTCCAAATGTGAATATGAAATTAATCTTCCTCTTCTTGCGATCCTTTTGATCTTGACTTGACTTGCTTTTCTAACATGCCCCGCCGGACCGAATTGACCATAGTCCATAAGTAACATGCTAAGATAGCAATCACCCAGTCAAATCTAAAGGAACCAATTAGAGTCCATAAGAGTAATGAGTTAAGACCCATGTGGTCTTTGGGTCTCACATAATAGTAAACACAATTTTACTATTCTAACCCAATGGTCAAATGCATACGTAGTATGAATACGTATTACAACATCACTCCTTTCCCAGGGAGCGTATGTCTTAATGATGTTGTAAGGATGATGATCAGACACCACAATGTCTGATTTTGAGTCCCTTTTACTACTCAAATCATCTTCTGGACCCACATCCCGCATAAGACAGATAGGATTTAATAATCCTATTAGATCTTTTGTAAGCATCCATATGATGCAGATCTTTCATACGACCATTTTGTTTAAGTCATGACTCTAAATAATCCGTCTGACGATTTTGACTTTAAACAGGTCTCATCTTTATTCTATCCGTCTGATATAATAAAGGCGGTTGCTCATGTGAGAGAGCCAACCTCAATCTGTCCGACATACTAAAACCAGCTGAGATTTAAAATGTACACAAACATTTTCAAGAAAGTCATATGCAATGTTGAAAAGAACTCATTCTTTCATTAAATTTGATCTTTTACAGACATGGGAATTTACATTGGTACAACTCAGCTCTTACGCAATCCTTGAGATGATAAGTGTTTGTAAAACACATCTCTGGGGATCGCCTTCGTAAGCGGATCCGCTATCATCTCATGCGTAGATATGTACCTTATGTCTACCTTCTTGGTCTTATCATAGTCTTTTGCAAATTTGTACTCTTAACCGCTTTCCAGTGTGTTTGCCCTGGGTTGGATTGGTAACGACTTACCATTCCAATGGCAAAACAGATGTCCGGTCTTGTACACATCATAGCGTACATAAGACTACCAACTGCACTGGAATATGGAACTTTTTCCATAATTTCCTTTTCCTTTTGGTTCTTTGGACATGATTTCAGACATAAATTATCGCATTTGCTTATAGGAGTATCAATGGACTTGCAGTCCTGCATATTAAAACATTCTAGAACCTTCTTTATATAAGTCTCCTGTGAAAGAGAAAGAAGTTTCTTCAAACGATTCCTTGAAATCTTAACTCCAAGGATAAATGCGTCTTCTCCCATGTCTTTCATCTCAAAAACTGATGAAAGCCAAGCCTTGATATCCATCACAAAGCCCTTGTCATTTCCGGCTATTAAAATGTCATCTACATATAGAGACATAATAACGTACTTGCTTTTGATCCTCTTGATATATACACAGTTATCTTCATCAAGCATGGAAAAACCATTTGATAAGACAACTTCTTGAAATCGTATATACCATTGCCTTGAGGATTGTTTAAGACCATATATGGACTTACGAAGTTTACAAACCTTATGTTCGTTTCCTTCTTTTACAAACCATGTTGGTTGTTCCATATAGATCTCCTCATCCAATTCTCCATTGAGAAAGGCAATTTTTACATCCATCTGATGTAATTCGAGGTCTAAGCAAGCTACCATAGCCAGAATTAGGCGAATCGAGGTAAAACGAACAACAGGTGAGAAAGTCTCTTCGTAGTCTATCCCTTCCTGTTGCGTAAAACCTTTCGCGACAAGGCGAGCTTTATATCTGTCTATAGAGCCATCAGCCTTATGCTTGATCTTGAGAACCCATTTGTTCCCAATAGCTCTACGTCCTCTAGGTAAGTCAACTAAGTCCCAGACTTGGTTAACTTTCATGGATTCCAACTCTTCCTTCATCGCTTCCATCCATTTGTCTTTCGCAGGGCATGATACGGCCTGTTTGAAAGTAGCAGGCTCGTCATCATCTTGTAGTAAAGTCATAAAGGTTTGTGGAAATTCATCCTCAAATCTTAGAGGAGCCAACCTTGTACGACTACTACGTCATATTTGAGATTCTTCAAGTCCTTGTTGACTCGAATTTAGATCAATTCTAATATCACTCCCACTTGGAATGTCGTTAGAAATGCTCCCACTTGGATCATTATTCCCGTATGGAATAGGATCAGCATCATTCGTATCATCCATTGGTGAATGTTGAAACGTATTTTCGTCTTCACCAAGAATTCTCCCACTCGAATGAGATAATCCTTCTTGATCATTAATCTCAAAATAGAGATAAGTCCTGACTTATCTCGTCCTGCCTTGGAAACTTGTTTTCCAAGAAAGTGACATCCCTCGACTCAAATTCAATTAGACCTCCATTGTCTTCCTGACTAATGAAAACATAACCTTTGGAGTTTTCTGCGTATCGTATAAAGATACTTTTCCTTCCCCGTGGCCCAAGTTTGCCATACTTATGGGAGGAAATATGTGCGTAGGACGCACATCCCCAAGGTTTTAAAATGTTTAAGTCAGGAGACCTTTGGTTCCACAACTCATAAGGAGTGGAGCTAACTGATTTCGAGGGTACGCGGTTTAAAATGAAAGTGGCCGTCAATAATACATCACCCCAAAAGGTGATTGGCAAGTTAGCTTGCGCCATCATTGAACGGACCATTTCCATTAAAGTCCTATTTCTCCTTTCTGCATCACCATTTTGTTGAGGAGTATAAGGCATAGTTACCTGATAAACTATGCCCTTTTCATCACAAAGTTCCTTAAAACTTACTGATTGATATTCACCGCCCCTATCGGTTCGCAAGACCTTAATCTTGCAATCTAATTGATTTTCCACTAAACTCATATAGTTTTTAAAGCAGGTTAATGCTTCACTTTTGTGGGATATCAAATAGATATGTCCGAATCAGGTGAAGTCATCAATAAAAGTGATGAAATAGGACTTCCCGCGTCTTGTCTTGACATTCATCGGACCACATATGTCCGAATGGATGAGCTGTAATGGAACCTCGGCCCTTGTGCTGGTTCCAAACGGCTTGCGACAAGATTTCCCTACAATGCAATGTTCGGAGGTCGACAATTCAACCTTTGAAACATTGGATAGAAGGCCACGTTTGGCAAGTCTATCCATTCGTGTTGGTCCAATGTGACCAAGCCTTGCATGCCAACAAATTATATCAGACTCATAAGTCGAAGAATTTGTAACAATGAAATTTTCATTACAAAATGAAGAGTCATACATTGTATTTAATACAATAAATCCTTTGAATACATACCCAGTACCAATTAAGGAATTATTACAAAACAAGTCCACTTTACAATCATGAAAAAACCAGCTATAACCAAGACCCATTAACACGACCACAGATATAATATTCCTTCGAATATCTGGAGCAAAGAGGACATCATGTAGTAAGATAGTGCGGCCGTTGTCCAAGACTAGCTTGCAAGTCCCAACGCCTTTCACTTCAACACGTGTGTTGTTTCCTACATAGATCCACTTTGTTCCTTGGGGTATCCGGTGATACTCCACGAAGGACCGTCTGTCCCTTGCTATGTGGTCGGTGGCACCTGAATCAATTATCCAAAATGGATTAGATTCCACAAGAAATATTGAACTAGAAACACATATGTAACTATCATTACAAGTTACCTTGTCACCTTCATCCGTACAAGAACGGGCGTAGTGACCTAACTTGTTGCACTTGAAGCACTTGATCCTCTTTAAGTCTTTCTTCTTGTGCCATTTCTTGTGCCCACCCTTATGTTTGGGTTTCTTGGTAGACTCAGGTTGCTTATTACGTTCATTAGTAAATTCGAACGATCTTTCCGTTTCTTTCCCCCGTGTGAGGAACTAGCAACCATGTGCACTTCTGCACTTGGCTTGGCAGCCGCACGCCGCTCTTCCTCTAACTCGAGGTGCTTAGAAACATCGCTGAAGGTCTTGATGCTCTCATTGTGAGTGAGATGCATCTTCATTTGGTCCCACCCATTTGGCAGGGAACGTATGACTTCTTGGATTTGTTGCTCATCAGTGAGCACATGACCTGCATCCTTTAACTCTGAGATTAGATTCGCCATATGTCGTAGATGTTTCCCAATGGAATGATCTGGACGTTTCTTGTATGAATCAAATCTTATAGTTAAAGAACGAAGTTTGGACACCGATGTGCCACCAAACTTCTCCTCTAGCTTGGACCATATGTCCATGGCTAGGTCATGCTCTCGGAAGATGCGCATTATGTCATCGGTCATACTGGATAATAACGTAATGCGAGTTATCTTGTTCTTCCGAGACCAAGTATCAAAAGCTTCCTTGTCTCGTCTGTGTTGGGCCGTAGTGCCCAACTCAGGTTCAATCATTATGTTCTTCAGAGTTTTGAGCACTTCTTGCTCCTCTAGAACGTATTGTATCTTGGTGGACCATAGTTTGTAATTATTGCCGTTGAGTTTTTCACCTTTGTTTAACTCAGCGACGATATTCTTTGAAGCGGAAGACATTTTAACTTTAAAATGCTGCAAAAAGACACAAAACCGAAGGTTCGATCAAAAATCATTGCATAAAATTCTTATACATAGATATCACTCCCACTTGGAATATCCCACTTGGAATGATATCATTACATTTGATAAGTTACTTTCGAAAAATATTGAAGATGTTGCTCTAGAATCGGAAAGGTCTCTACGATTCCAATCACCATATAGAACAATCCTTCAATATTTCCCCCTCACTTATCAAACGATAGTACTCTTATAGTACTTCGCAGCGGAAAAGCGTTTTTGAAAACGTATTTTTCAAAAAACAAATGCGATATTTCAACTTCGTACCCTTATGATACTTGCGAAATATACGGTAACCCCTGGCCATTGTCGGGATTGAGCCGTAGCCGTGCCAAGGCCAGATCCCCCCTGAGGGGATTTTTCTGCAAGCCATCGTCGTCGGCTCCCGTAAGGATCCAGGCGTGTCACGCCCCGCTTCCCAAAAATATGGAGGCGAAGCGTGAGAAGGTCCGCTCAGACTTGAAGGTACAAAGCTGCAAGTCCGATAAGCGTCAATCAAATTTAAAACTGCAGGTCCTTGCAACGCGAGCGAAACAAGATAATAATAATGAAATGAGACAAAAGAATAATCTCAGAATATCCATAAATATAAATTCCAACATCGCAGGAAAAGCCACCAGGCTGAAAAGAAAAAGTCTAAGGCCCAAACATGGCCAACAAAAGTACAGAGTACAAAGTATAGGTGCCACGCACCAATGACTAACAAAAGGCCTAAAACAAAAAAAAGCTCATCAAAGACTCAAAGAATGGTCACCGGTGTCCACAAAATCCTCCTGGCAATCATGGACTCAGACTCAGCGTCAGCAAAACGCCACGTACTCCGCAACGGTCTCTGGCTCAGGGTCTAACATGTGACACCCAAAAGAGCAAGGGGCACATGTCAGCAAGTCTACAAGAGACTTGTGCAAGGAAACTGAAAGTAGGCACAAGTAAAGCAACCTAGCAGTTCTAGCATGAATGCGATGACATGGCAGTTAAAGTATGAGTGCAACAGGTAAGGTAAAGTAAAGTAAAGTAAAGTACGAGCATGGCATTTAAACATGGCATGGATGACAAGTATTACATGAATCATTCACAAGACAAGTACAAGACAAGGAAAGTAAGCACCTCGTGCATATGGATTCCGCCTTTTGGCTAGAGTGGCTGCGCGGCCAGCTCCTAGCTCAAGTGATCGTTTATCCCTACCCCTCCACATGTATCGAGCCAGGGCCTTACCCGCGAACGGTAATGCTCGCTTCTGGATCACGAGCCAGGAAGTGTTTTTAACAAGTATGGCATAGGGGTGCACCTAGCCGGTCCAGGGAAACCGGGCATTGGCTTTTGACCAACACATGAGGCCCGTTTCCCCGGAAGTAGTATTCAAGGAGTACAATTTTTGTAGCGTGTGCTACGAATGCAACAATCAACTGGGATGGCATGTAAGATGCAATGCATGGCAGTTAAAAGTGCGTACAGGTAAGGAAAGTAAACGTGACAGTTTAGTATGCATGAACAACAAGTTTAAAGGGTTGGATCTAGCTTCGTTGTCAAGCTAGATCGATTAGGTGACGGATCTAGTTTCGTTGTCAAACTAGATCAAGTAGGCATCTAGCCAGCTATCATTTCACTGACTAGTCTCTTTTACGCTAAAACAAGGGAGTGGCCTAAAACATGGCCCTACACAAGAGTTGGCAAGTTTCACTTGCCTGCAAGTATCACGTCTGAGCAACACGTCCAACGAGTCCAAAGTCACAATTACCCTACGTGCACAAGTCCACCGGCCTAAAGTCCATATTATTAATCTTCATTAGTGAATTTAAAACATTTAAAATACTTTAAAAATACTGATTTTAGTCTTGATTAGCAGGCAATGGGTTGGGGGTCCTAGGGGCGCAAAGCGTTACCTCAACACGACACGAAAGCTACACCGGCGTCGGGTAGCGACGCCGGGGGTTGGAATAAAAGATCGCGCTCCAAGTCCTGATTCCAATATAGATTCCTCGCTGGAAAATTCAGAGCATCAACCGGAGTGACGATTCCAAATTCCAAAGCTAGCACGTGCGACGACGGGCTTCAACGTGTCGCAACGTCGTGCACGGCGAATCGTCGGAGAGAAAGCACCTAGGTGGGGCCCACAGTAGTCCTAGGGACCTTTAGGGGACCCACAATACCTCTGGAGAACTTGGGGGGCCCACGGAGGCAAGTGGTGCGACGGGTGCGGGGTTGCGACGAGTGGCTCTCGGTCGTACCCAGCCAATGCGGGAGATTCCATCGGTCGGGCGCTAGGAACGGGCGCTGCACAGCGCTGCGGTCGGTGCGGGCCTTGGTGCTCTCGGTCGGTGCGGAGAAACCCTTCGGTCGGGCGCTGCGGATGCGAGGGAGCGGGCGCTGCAACGTTGCAAGCGTTGCAACAGAGCGGGGGAGCGGGCGATGCGGGCGCTTGGGTCGGTCAGACACAGCGGGCGGGTCAGTCGGGCGCTTGGGCTGCAGCGGAGCGGGGGTTGCGATGCGGAGCGGTGGAACGGGCCGGTCAGATCGATGGGTTCTCTCGTTCGGAGTGGGGTGCGAGCGTTGCAATGGAGCGGCGGGCGACTGGGTGCGGAGCGGGCGCTTGTGCGGGCGAGGGCCTCGGTCAGACCGAGGGAAATGGAGGGGAAACGTCGGTCGTGCGGCAGCCGTTCGTCGCAACGTTAAGACGAATCATCGCAACGTCAAATTTGGGTTTTGGAAGAGGCTAGGGTTAATTTCTTGCAAAAATGGGTCTTCCTAGGGGTTGTTTATATAGTGTAGATGTGTTGACTTGGTCTAGGGCTAAATCTAATAGGATTAGAAGTTTAAAATAATTTAAAATTTGAATCTCAACTTCTCCAACTCACCCAAGGATTTGACTTGGTCCAAATGAGCTGGAAATTGGCTCAAAAATTATTTAAAACGTTTAAAACTCAAAAAAATTTTATTTGGCCGAAATTAATTTAAAAATTAATTATTAAAAATATTATAAAACTTGTTAAAAATAAAAAAGTGGTCAAATAAACTCCAAAAATTATAAAATAAATATCGGGGTGATCGTGATGACGAATGTGAGCTGACTAAGAAGGCGGATCTCAATTTCGAGGTCGGACGACGAAACTAAAAATAGAAACGTCTCCCGTCAAAAGTGAAAATTGTCACGTCTCATCGAGTAAGATTAAATTGTGGGAAAACGACTCGAGAAATGTCGTTCCAAGATAGTGCCACTATTTAATACTCTCAGAGACGTTCACAACGGCATATCACACGAAAGTGTTCACAAACAAATAAAGTCTAAAACAAACACGTGCACGGTCAAGAGCACGTGCACGAACAACGTACAACGAAAAGTGGTCGTTCCATCCTCCCCACCTTAGAATAAAGTCCGTCCTCGGACTTTCTAATATAGCTAGTCGCTCTAGTAACTACCCCAATCAAGTCATATTATAATTCAACCAGGTATAGTCAAATACAAGTGCTTATATATGCACTAGGTAGTCAACCATTAACACTACCAACATGTGTATATATATATATATATATATATATATATATATATATATATATATATATATATATATATATATATATATATATTCACGTACGTCATACACTTATACCTAGTATAGTCAGTCAACTTCATACATGTATTTCAATCATATATAAGCATACATCCCTTATATAACTACTACTTACCTAAACACAAAACAATATTTCAGATACTCACATAAGGATAGTCTCACACTTAGCAAATACAATCATTGCTTTACGTATAGATAACTACCTATGCGCAACAAACATGGGTATACATTCTCTAATACTTCCTAGTATACATCCAATACCAACCACATCAACACATGTAGTCACACCATACCATTTTAAATCAAGCTTCACTATATTTAATATACATTCACCACTACTATAGTTTCATAATATATAATCATTCAAATGCATGCAAATAGTTCACCATATATTTTCATCACATACGGTCCTATAACTGTATTTACGACACGCCACATATACCATAGTCATCAATAACTATAACTAAGCACATACTTACCCGTGCATGGTGCACACCCATACACGCTATCATTTCATTCATTTATTTACCAATCATACTACTATATTCTTAGCACATCTACACACCTAGTTTAGCTAGTACACATACGTTCACACAAGCAAGTCCTTAGTAATTAATTATACCACAAGACCAACACCTATAACTATATACTGGTGTAGCGACCCACAATCATGTGTGTAACACAACCAGGCACAAACACTTCTATCACTATACATACATCAAACATTGCTATATTCAAACTACAAACATACATTCAATATACTTAGAGTATACCCACTCAAGCTTGAGTGAGACTCAGTACACATATCAGAATATTCTATATACGTAACACGGCATTCACACCTATACAAATACCACTCTAATATTTATACGTCTACCATACAACCATATACATACCATAAGTCAATCACACTTAATATTTATTCAGGTAATACTCACATAGTTCAATCACTCTATATACCATAATAATAGTAATACAGACATCAGCACACGTATACTTATAATACACTCCCTAGTACGTGCATACGCATTCATCGTATAGTCTCGCACATGTAACATATATATATTCACACCATAGCCTACTACCTATAATTAGTATACTAACACATCTACGCATACATACTTAAGGTGTGCAATAGTTGTGTATACCTCACGGTATGCACGCTTGCAACATCCCGTAAAAGCAAGCAATACCAATCAAAATTATAATCCTACTACCATATGCATATCACTTATATACTAATGCAACGAAACATAACTTCCTACGTCCAAGCACAATATATATCTACCTACGAGCACATACTCACACGTACTAGTATATAGGTCACTCAATAAGCTTACTCACTTATCTATACGTTCACCTATTATTATCACACCTATCATACACACAGCTTCACCAAATCAAATTATTCCAACCATTATAAGTATCTCTTACTACATACACAACTTAGATATTTCAACGCTAACTCTTATATACACAGGCATCCCTAGTATAGTATAGCTATCCACACCAAAATCTATAACTACTAACACATACACAACTTCATAATATCACGAATAACTCCGAGTATATATATATATACATATATATCACACAATGGGCAAGCATCAATATACTATGGGGTTATACTCATTCAAGCCCACGTACATAACTTAGGTACGTGCACTACGACACCATCACAAGGGTCCAAGGGCCCACTAACAACTTAGAGTTGACACAGACATTGACGGACCCTAAGGCCTAAGCAATAAAGAGAGGTCGAGAGCGTGGCGGGGGAAGGATCGATAAGCACGAGTTTCAGATAGGACGAATACAAGGGGACAGCTTGGTTAGATGAAACTTGGCTCAATGGTGATGTTTAGGTTGAGGGAAAAGGGAGGTGTAGTGATGCTTATATAGGAGGGGGAAAAGAAATAGGGTAAATAGCATAAGCTAAAATACGCAAAATTGAAAACTGTTGTGCTTCAAAAAAATTTGGAATTCCTCATCTGAATAAAATATTTGAAGATCGATAAAGCGAGTTGAAATAAGTTTGAGTCAAATATTCGTAATAAGGGAAAATGGTCTATTGATTTATATAAAATCATTTTTTAAAGGAAGTAAAACCATTTACACGAATATTAAGGACGTAGTTTTTAGAAAAAATTATACAGCAGTAATTTAATATAATTTTGGCAAAAATTTTGAAAATTCAAAGAATGAAATTAAAGTAACTGAAGAATTTAAGCTCGTGTTAAACGCTTTCAAAGTTTTTTTTAAGTCATGGAAAGAAAATTTAAAATGATCAAGATTGGAACTACTTTTAGAGGAACCCGGATGTGCAAAAAAAATTTTAAAACTGGTTTACACAAAACCCTTAGCATATGAGCACAACGAACCTGGTACGGATAAAAATAATTGAAAGTATGTATGGTGCACGGAAAAATAATATTAACGACTTAGTATAAGAATTATCAAGATCGAATAACAAGTCTTTAAAATCAAGTCATGGAGGGTCTAAATCAGGAAGTGGTTATGAAAATAGTAATTTTGCAAAAATCTGAAGTAGCGAAAACGACGAGCAAAAACCTACTTGCTGAAAGCTGAAATTCCATGTGTCTTGAAAGTATATTAAGGTAAACACGACGTATCATTCGTATAACACAAATAAGAAGGAAAATTATAAATCGAACTGGGCAAAGCAAAAGTACAGTCCAGAATAAAATTAATATATGAAGGGGCAACGCATTCACATAAGTACGAAAAATATAAGCTGGAAAAAATATTATAAGCGAGAGTTCAAAAATTTTCGCCAAAAGTTTAAAAAGAATTAAATCAACGAGGAGTACAAAGTTAAGTATATTTATATAAAAATTTTGAACAAATTTAAACTTAGGGAAATAGGAAATCGAAAAATACTTTCAGAAGGTTCAGGTTTGTAATGGAGAGGTTCGAAGATTGACGACGATCGTCATGAGGCGATCTCGTGAATCGAGGCAAGGAAATGGTCGGATGATCAAATCATACATACGCCTATGATATGAATCAGGAAAGTCTACGGAAACTCCTACGGTCGACCAACTAAAGATTAAGAACTAAGCGCTAAGACTTTCTAAGGAGCTAGACGGTAATGAAATGCGTTCAGCTTGGTCCGAAATCGATGAACCCAAACGAACGACTGAAGGAAATTCTAGAAGTCTAATATGGTCAGAGGTAGACAACGACCACTAAGGTAACTCATACGACGATTAAATCAATTGCTAGAAGGGAGTCTAACTAATAATCAGGGGCCTCTAACTAGCAAGCACAGACGTCTAACTAAGTCTTCTTACCACCTAGTGTCATAAGAAAACGACTAGACTCAGGGCTTATTACTCGGATGTTGCAATTTATTTAATGGAAATTCCGTTATTATCGTTGTTCCATTAATTCGCAATTGCAAGATTAGACCTGCATGGGCCACCAACAAAACCTGTCACGCCCCGCTTCCCAAAAATATGGAGGCGAAGCGTGAGAAGGTCCGCTCAGACTTGAAGCTACAAAGCTGCAAGTCCGATAAGCGTCAATCAAATTTAAAACTGCAGGTCCTTGCAACGCGAGCGAAACAAGATAATAATAATGAAATGAGACAAAAGAATAATCTCAGAATATCCATAAATATAAATTCCAACATCGCAGGAAAAGCCACCAGGCTGAAAAGAAAAAGTCTAAGGCCCAAACATGGCCAACAAAAGTACAGAGTACAAAGTATAGGTGCCACGCACCAATGACTAACAAAAGGCCTAAAACAAAAGAAAGCTCAACAAAGACTC
This sequence comes from Scilla litardierei, assembly GCA_030789695.1. Lineage (NCBI taxonomy): Eukaryota > Viridiplantae > Streptophyta > Magnoliopsida > Asparagales > Asparagaceae > Scilla > Scilla litardierei. The sequence goes on from CM061136.1 coordinate 96,079,506, forward strand.
AAAGAATGGTCACCGGTGTCCACAAAATCCTCCTGGCAATCATGGACTCAGACTCAGCGTCAGCAAAACGCCACGTACTCCGCAACGGTCTCTGGCTCAGGGTCTAACATGTGACACCCAAAAGAGCAAGGGGCACATGTCAGTAAGTCTACAAGAGACTTGTGCAAGGAAACTGAAAGTAGGCACAAGTAAAGCAACCTAGCAGTTCTAGCATGAATGCGATGACATGGCAGTTAAAGTATGAGTGCAACAGGTAAGGTAAAGTAAAGTAAAGTAAAGTACGAGCATGGCATTTAAACATGGCATGGATGACAAGTATTACATGAATCATTCACAAGACAAGTACAAGACAAGGAAAGTAAGCACCTCGTGCACAGGGATTCCGCCTTTTGGCTAGAGTGGCTGCGCGGCCAGCTCCTAGCTCAAGTGATCGTTTATCCTTACCCCTCCATGTGTATCGAGCCAGGGCCTTACCCCCGAACGGCAATGCTCGCTTCTGGATCACGAGCCATGAAGTGTTTTTAACAAGTATGGCATAAGGGTGCACCTAGCCGGTCCAGGGAAACCGGGCATTGGCTTTTGACCAACACATGAGGCCCGTTTCCCCGGAAGTAGTATTCAAGGAGTACAATTATTGTAGCGTGTGCTACGAATGCAACAATCAACTGGGATGGCATGTAAGATGCAATGCATGGCAGCTAAAAGTGCGTACAGGTAAGGAAAGTAAACGTGACAGTTTAGTATGCATGAACAACAAGTTTAAAGGGTTGGATCTAGCTTCGTTGTCAAGCTAGATCGATTAGGTGACGGATCTAGTTACGTTGTCGAACTAGATCAAGTAGGTGTCTAGCCAGCTATCATTTCACTGACTAGTCTCTTTTACGCTAAAACAAGGGAGTGGCCTAAAACATGGCCCTACACAAGAGTTCGCAAGTTTCACTTGCCTGCAAGTATCACGTCTGAGCAACACGTCCAACGAGTCCAAAGTCACAATTACCCTACGTGCACAAGTCCACCGGCCTAAAGTCCATATTATTAATCTTCATTAGTGAATTTAAAACATTTAAAATACTTTAAAAATACTGATTTTAGTCTTGATTAGCAGGCAATGGGTTGGGGGTCCTAGGGGCGCAAAGCGTTACCTCAACACGACGCGAAAGCTACACCGGCGTCGGGTAGCGACGCCGGGGGTTGGAATAAAAGATCGCGCTCCAAGTCCTGATTCCAATATAGATTCCTCGCTGGAAAATTCAGAGCATCAACCGGGGCGACGATTCCAGATTCCAAAGCTAGCACGTGCGACGACGGGCTTCAACGTGTCGCAACGTCGTGCACGGCGAATCGTCGGAGAGAAAGCACCTAGGTGGGGCCCACAGTAGTCCTAGGGACCTTTGGGGGACCCACAATACCTCTGGAGAACTTGGGGGGCCCACGGAGGGTTGTTTATATAGTGTAGATGGGTTGACTTGGTCTAGGGCTAAATCTAATAGGATTAGAAGTTTAAAATAATTTAAAATTTGAATCTCAACTTCTCGAACTCACCCAAGGATTTGACTTGGTCCAAATGAGCTGGAAATTGGCTCAAAAATTATTTAAAACGTTTAAAACTCAAATAAATTTTATTTGGCCGAAATTAATTTAAAAATTAATTATTAAAAATATTATAAAACTTGTTAAAAATAAAAAAGTGGTCAAATAAACTCCAAAAATTATAAAATAAATATCGGGGTGATCGTGATGACGAATGTGAGCTGACTAAGAAGGCGGATCTCAATTTCGACGTCGGACGACGAAACTAAAAATAGAAACGTCTCCCGTCAAAAGTGAAAATCGTCACGTCTCATCGAGTAAGATTAAATTGTGGGAAAACGACTCGAGAAATGTCGTTCCAAGATAGTGCCACTATTTAATACTCTCAGAGACGTTCACAACGGCATATCACACGAAAGTGTTCACAAACAAATAAAGTCTAAAACAAACACGTGCACGGTCAAGAGCACGTGCACGAACAACGTACAATGAAAAGTGGTCGTTACAAGGCGTTTCCCCACTATAAGAGAATTTTGCCGCAGATAATTGCCGTCAGCCCCGTATGGGCTAGCCATGCATATCACATTCATGCAAGCTCCCCCCAAATATAGGTTCAACCGGGGCTCGGCACTGGCCGAGACCGGGGCCGGTAGTGGCCTGGCGCCGGCCTCGGCCAAGGCCGACAGTGGCCCTGGCCGGTTTCGGCCTGGCCCTGTCCACTGCCAGGGCCGGCCAGGCCCCTGGCCTGGCCCTGGCCCCCGGCCAGGGCCGGCCAGGGCTAGGGCCGCTGGCCCGGCCCTGCCCCCCGCCCTGGCCTGAGGCCATGGCGCCGGCCCTGGCCTCTGCCAGGGCCGGCCAGGCCGTTGGCCTGGCCCTGGCCCCCGGCCAGGGCCGGCCAGACCCTGGCCTGAGGCCAGGGCACCGGCCCTGGCCTCTGCCAGGGCCGGCAGGGCCCAGGCCTAGGCCTGAGGCCAGGGCGCCGGCCCTGGCCTCTGCCAGGGCCGGCAGGGCCCAGGCCTAGGCCTGAGGCCAGGGCGCCGGCCCTGGCCTCTACCAGGGCCGGCAGGGCCCTGGCCTGGCCGCGGCCAGGGCCGGCCATGGCCATGGCCGGCCATGGCCATGGCCGGCCACCCCCTTGCATGGGGTTGGCCGCACACCCCCCACTGGAGGGGTGGCCGTGGAAGTTATTGGCCGTAGCCAACCCCCTCTACATGGGGAGGGGGGATGCATAGCCTCCATGGCCCATATGGCCATGGTGATCATGCACCAAAGGTCATCTTCTCCGATGGGAATAACCACCATCTTCTTCTCTAATGAGACACCTGTTCGTCGAGAAAGTAGTTATTCTCTAATGGCCGTGTGCCAAAATGAAAAATAACATACTCTAAAGTTCACAAACTACATGCTCCACATGAAGAGAGCACCCATTCTCAATTGAATGGAGACTCAGCATCCATGAAGAGTGTGAGCTTGTCGATATGAACGGTCGGTTCTTCCCGTCACGGAGAGTTCCTGCCATATCCGTAATGACAGAAGACCCTAACATGAAAAGAACAACCGCTGCGTTCTCTCCGTCACGAAGCGTTCCTACCATATCCATAATGGTAGGATACCCATTCGTGAAAAAGACAACGCCTCGTTCATCGGTTCGACGGGGCGACGGTTTGACCGGGGCGAACCCGTATGGCTCTGATACCAATGTAGGATCCTGTCAAAACAACGACATTAGGATCGAATAATAACATAGACTTACGCTTGCGTACGCGGCACCGTAGTCTCTGAACTTCACCCTCGGATTCGCCACAACGGTCGGTACTTCGTCACGGAGGATCGAAGCAGCGTTTCACCGCCTAAATCTCTATTTATAAGAGGATTTTAATGGAAGGGAGAAGAAGAACATAAGTTGCCTTATGCAAACTTATGGCATGAATGGAATCGTGTAAAAGGCATACCCTTGGGTCCTATTTATAGGCTTTAGGGGTAGTTATTGTAGGAAATAACCAATTATAAGCTTATTAGCCTATATTAGCCCTTTTACTTATCCTCTTCTTCGTTTACTTATCGAGTGCCTTTATGCACTTATAAAGTGACTTTTTCCACTTATCGAGTGGTCCTTTTCACACGAGAAAAGGTTCCCTTCATGCACGCTTTCGTGCACGCGACATCTGAGGTCCGTATACCCTCATACATCCCATCATGGGTGTATTCATGTCGTCCATATCCAACACAAGCATCCGGAGCCTAACCCCCAACTCCATCTAATGTGTTGCCATACGGGTTGGTCTCAGATTGCTAGACATCCCCATTGACACATTCCATTAAACACTTTATCATGTAATCAAGTCAAATGAAATATCCCAAGCATCAATCATACTCTAACCCATATTAGGGTTCATCAAACACTCATCTTGCTAGCAATAAAAGGGACAAACAAACATTCACCATCAAGCTTATTGAAAATAACACAAAGCAATGGAAATAAGAAAGAGAAATACTCATCTTGCTTTTGAATCCATTAATCCATTACAAGATTTATTGAAATAGAAACCATAATCTAACCTAACCTAAAGCTCCCATGAAAGGGGCAGAGAAATCCTGAAAAATAGAGGGGAACCCCATACAATTCGTGCAAACATCTCATAATTATAAGCCCCACAAAACCCTAATAGTTCGGGTACAAATACCCACTAAAGCTGCTTAAAAAGTGCCACCCGATCGGGTGGAAGTTTACCCGATCGGGGGGAAACAAACAGAGACACTGAACTACTGAAAATGGGCTCACCCGGTTGGATGGATAGCCCACCCGATCGGTTGAAGTTCAAATTCCAGACAGCCCAGAATTTCAGCACCTAGCTGCGCTCAGAAAATTCCAGAAAAATGTAGAAAAATCGGATTTGGGAATGCGACCTATCGTTGGAAATATAACGACGATGCCGATGCTAGAAAAATAAGAGATCACCCAAAATCCCACTGAAAAGATAGCAGATCTTCAATAAATGCAGTAGCAGTGCACGAAAGGGGAAGAAAAGGCCACCCGATCGGTTGAAGTGTCAACCGGTCGGGTGAGTTCTTCCCCAAAATGACCCGAGAATATGAGCCGATCAGTTGGGAAGCTCTCCCATGAATGCCACTCTATCTCCTCACCATCCGATCATCCACCCGATCGGGTGGCGCACTGTGTTGTCCGGGTGGAGCGCAGGACTGATACCATGATACAAACCGATCGGGTGGCTCATCCACACGACCGGGTGAAGCTCCAAAACTTCAACTCCTCATCTTTGGCCATCGGATCTTTGCCGTATAAGCACGCTTTGGTCCCGACATGTAAGGTTGACTCCAGAAGACACCGAAATGCCGACATTTACCTGAAATACAAACAATACACCCAATAGTCAATATGAACCAAAATGTGATATATACAACATGGAATGAGATGAAACGCATTTGAAAACACGTTGAAGAGTGTGTGCAAAAGGTGAAATATGAACTCGCGTCAAGCCCCCAAGCTAAACTCTTCCTTGTCCCGAGGAAGACGAGTTGGAATGAAGATCGGGTGCGAGAGCAAGAAAGGAAAGCGAAGAATCCTCGATCACCCTCTCCAAACCACAAATGTAATCAACAACACAGTTAAGCACAAGGGAAAATTGTTGATTATTGGACTTCTCCCTACTTGGTGTTAATGATGAGCAAACATAAATACTTGTGACTAATCCCCTATTTTGCAGTTAATCCATTGTCTAAGCTTATTATGAAGATCAACTAGCAATGGATGACTCACAAATGTCATTGAAGGCAAATGACATGAATTGGATGATCTTAGATTGATGATTGAAGCTCTGTAAAGACTTCAAGCTCATACGATGGAAAGAAGAGATTATTCGTCAATGTAATTTTTCTTTTATCTCTTCTAGTATGTAGCTTAGAAGTAGAACTTTGATGGAGCACTCATACACATCTACATTCTGTCATAGGACTTCATTAGATCAATTTTCCTTTGATCCCAATTCAATTCTCTTTTGTTTGTGCTAGGATTGTTTATAACAGCCGACTGCTGAACAGTTTACAGTTGCCTGTCTAAAAAACAGTCGACTGTGTTTTGTTCTACAGTAACCTGTTATGCACAGACTATTACAATATAGTTTTGGGCCTTCTCTGATTATTTCGCTCAGGCTACTGTTGAACGATTCACAGGCGCATGTCCTATTGACAGTCGACTGTGTATTGTAAATCAGTCGCCTGTCTATCCTTGCCCAAACTCTGTTTGATCTGACTTTTACGGCCAGTCGACTAATGCTGTATATACAGTCGACTGTCTATTGGATCAGTCGACTGTCTATGCTGTAATAGTCGCCTGTCTGTAAGTCATTTCTTTGACTCAGCTCTCTGGAAATTTCTCTTGCTTTTGACAGTCGTCTGTTTAAGGTTTTACAGTCGCCTGTTCTGATTAATAGCCGACTGTATTACTTGAATCAGTCGTCTGTCCTGTATCTTGTGAGATTTCCAGTATTTGTCTAACTTACTCTTCTCTCGACCAGTCGCCTGTCGAAGAAATTACAGTCGCCTGTTGATTTAACAGACGACTATCTTTGCTTCATCAGTCGACTGTCCACGTGGTAAGTTACCGTTATGATTTCTCACATACCCTTGCTGGCTGTGCAACAGTCGACTGTGGATTGTTCAACAGTCAACTGTCGCGAGTTCAGATTATATCCGTTGAGATTTTTTCTCACGGATTTCAATTGGGTTTTTGCCTAAACTGTTTTGTGGATTTGAGAAAGATATAAATAGAGCTTCTACTGTTCCATTGGAAGGTTACTCATTTCATTGCAAAATCTCTCAAGCTTTTATTTCCAAAAGAGCAAAGCTCTCAAATCCAAAGCCCTAAGTATTTCCATATCTTGTTCTCTTGCTCTCCAACCGAGAACCAAAGAGTGATCATCTAGGCAATTGGTGCAGTCAAGAGAAAGGGCTTTCTCCTCTATTCCAAGAGAGTTCTTCAACACACATCACACTCCTCCTTCAAGTTCTACTTCAAGGCATAGGTGATTGTAAGTGTTGTTGTCATTATTTCATAACATTCGTTATTTGAGTTGTGCTCTCAGTTATGAGAGTGGTTTTGCTTGCTCCCTGGTTATGGGAGTCAAGGACATCAATTGTATTTGATTGCACTTGTAGGGTTGCTACAAGTGGGCTTTAAGGAAACATCAAGTTAGGGTTCTAAATTGAGTATCCGGTGGTATCCGGGTGGTAGGGACTTAGGATTACCGGGAACAAGTTGGGAGTTGACTTGGGTAATCCGAACCCTTGAAACATCTCTGCGTTTGCGTGTGTTTCACTTTGGGTTGTTTTTCTATTCCGTACTATTTGTTGGATTGCATTTTATTTGGCGTAAATTCCTTTTAAATTTGCATAAACACTATTCAACCCCCCTTCTAGTGTTTTTCCCATAGACAGGGTCCTTAAAATTGGTATCAGAGCACAAGGTTTTATCTATGGCATCCAACAACAACAACGTTCCTCCACCGCCTACATACAACAATCACGACCGTGATGAGCGTCCACACTTTTCGAAGGTCAATCTACAGTACGTCCTCCACGTTTTAATGGTACTAATTTGGCTATTGGAAGTGTAGGATGGAGACATTCCTTAGGAGTGCTTCTCCTTGGAGAATTCTCCACAAGGAGTACGTCGAGCCCGTCGAAGAGGATTTCGAGAAATGGACGACTTCCGAGAAGTCCACCGAAGTCAACAACGCTAAAGCAATGAACGCTCTTCATTGTGCGTTGGACCCGAATGAGTTCAACAAGATATGCACATGTAAGAGTGCATATCAAATTTGGAACCATCTCATCGTTACCCACGAGGGAACGAATAAGGTAAAGCTTTCAAAGTTATATGTTGCCGTGCAAAACTTCGACTTGTTTCATATGCAAGAAAATGAGAGCATTACATCGATCTACAGACGCTTTACCGACATCACAAATGAATTGGAAGCCCTTCGCCAAATCTACACCGAACCTGAAAAGGTAAGGAAGATCATCATGGGGATGATGTCTAAATGGGAAAGAAGAGCAATCGCCATCGAGGAGGTCAATGACTTGATGAACTACACCGTGGTGAATCTCATTGGGACTCTTATGTCTTACGAAGTAAGACAGGATAACCGATTGAAGATTCGAGCCATGATGAATCCCTCGGAGGCCAAAAAGAAAGCTTTGGCATTCAATGCCAATTCATCATCCTCCGAAAGTGATGAATCCGAGAACGAGATGGATTTGGGTGAAATGTCCCAAATGGCGAAGAAGTCCCAACGCTTCTTCCGCAACGGTAAATTTCCCTCAAACAAACGTTTTGAGTCTACAATGCTACTTCCTCTCTTTGTTATAAGTGTAATAAGCCAGGGCACATCAAGAGGGATTGCCCAATGCTAAACAACAAAGAGAAGTGGAAGGCACCAAAGTACCACAAGTCCGACAAGAACAAGAGAGACAAGAAGAAAGGACTCGTAGGTACCTTCGATGACTCAAGTGATGACTCATCAAGCAATTCCGATGATGAGAAGGGTGAGAGCGCCCACATGTGTTTCATGGCACTTGAAGACCCACTCTCGGATGAGAGTGATTCCGACACGGATGACACCGAGGTAACAATGGATGAACTTCGTATTGCTAATGAAGAACTATTTGCTAAATACCAATCTTTAATGCTTAGATACACTAGCTTAAAGAAATCAAATGTTAGCAAGTCATCCATTCCATGCATTATCAACAATGACACCATTGTTGATACTGTAACTCTTGAGAAATCAATCTTAGCTTCTCAAAATGTCACATTGAGAGATGAGGTGAATTCCCTCAAATCTCAACTAGATCAAACACATCCTAAGGATAATAGTGATCTAGTTAAACGTCACACACAATTGGGTTTAGACAATGATTCTCTTAAAACCCAAGTGCACAAGCTCAAAGCACGGGTGTCCACCTTGGATACCAACATTTCTTCTTTAAAGGAGAAATATGAGCTCATGTCCTCCCGTATTGTGAGATTCAATAAGGGAAAAGGACAATTGGATGATTTGCTTGCAAACTAATTTCCGGCCACACATCGTGTTGGCCTTGGATTTGTAAAAGGAAATGCATCCAATGCTCGCACCTCCTATAGTGGTGTCACTATAGATTTTGTGAGGCCTTCCTCCGGTGCATCCACAAGTGGTGTCAAAGACACTATAGGTAGCAATCCTACCAAGAATGTCACTACTTCTTCTTCTCTTCCTTCTGGCAAGAAACCTACTAAGGGTGAAAACCAAAAGCAAGGCCATGCGTATATGTACACTAACACTCATTCACGTAGGAAACATCCTACTTCACAAGTGGATAATCATGACACATTCTATGCTCCACACCCACAGACACGTACACAACCACACATGAGAAATACTCATGTACGTGATCCTATACACCCGTATGCTTATACACACCATTCTTTCATGTATGCTCATCCTCATCATGTCATGCATGATCCATATGCTTCATATAATATGCATGTTCCCAAGCATACATATCATCCTAGAATGTACAATGCATATCCTTCACCACATCTCTATGCTAGAAATCATGTTCCTAAGAAGCATGCAACACATAGAAATCCAACACATATGCATGCAACTAGGAATATGACTCCCAAGATGTACACTATTTGGGGTCCTAAGAACACTAGTCTTAATGATAGGAATGCTTATGTTGATTCCTATTTTCATGATGTGATTAGAAATGATAATTATGTTGGGAAGCGGAAGTCCACTTGGACTTGGCTTCCAAAGGGCTAATCCCCTTGGACCCAACAAACATTGGGTACCATAAGCTTATGGTATATTATATAGGTACCCAAGAGAAAGAAGAAGAGCAATAAATGTCTTATTAGCTCTAAAGGGAAAGGATGGATTCTTGATAGCGGTTGCTCCAAACATATGACGGGAGATCCCTCATTGCTCTCCGAAGTGATTAGCATCAAGGATGGTGCAACAGTCACTTTTGGAGGTAATCAAAAGGAAACCATCATTGGAGTAGGTATCGTTGGTAATCTTTCAAAACCCTTAATTACTAATGTTTATCTTGTTAGTGGTTTGTGTCACAATCTCATTTCCATTAGTCAACTTTGTGACAAAGGTTACAAGGTTAACTTTGGAGAAGGATTGTGTACTATTGTTGATTGTGATTCAAATGTTTTATTTTCCGGTATTAGGCGTAAAAATATTTATTATTTGAGCTTGCCTAAAACCGTAGAACATTGCTTAGTTGCTAACACAAGTGAACAACTATTATGGCATCGCCGTTTTGGTCATGTTCACTTCAAGCATGATCTAGTCAAAGGTTTTCCTAAGATTGTTTTTAATAAGAAAAACTTTTGTGATTCATGTCAAAGAGGTAAACTAAGTAAATCTTCATTTAAGCTTAAAGAAGGGATTACTTCTAAGAGGCCCCTAGAACTTCTTCATCTAGATTTATTTGGGCCAACTAGAACCGCTTCTTTAGGTAATGCTTATTATGGATTAGTTGTCGTTGACGACTTTTCTAGATTTACATGGGTTTCATTCTTATCTAATAAGAATGAAGCTTATGAAGAGTTTACCAAATTTGCAAAGAAGATTCAGAATCTTTTAGGATCCACCATTATCACTATTCGTAGTGATCATGGAGGAGAATTTGAGAATGAGTCTTTTACTAAGTTTTGTGATGACTCCGGGATAACTCATAACTTTTCCTTTCCTCATGCACCACCACAAAATGGTGTTGTAGAAAGAAAGAATATGACTCTTATTGAGTGTGCTTGCACTATGCTCCATGATAGTCATTTAGGACTACAATTTTGGGCAGAAGCGGTGCACACGACATGTTATGTGCTCAATAGGATCCTAGTGAGACCCCGAACAAACAAAACTTGTTTTGAGTTGTTTTATGATAAAAAGCCTCAAGTGAAATATTTTCGAGTTTTTGGTTCAAAATGTTTTATAAAGAACACCTTTGGTAATTTAGACAAATTCGAGCCATGATCCGATGAAATGAATTTTTGTTGGATATTCCACACATAGCAAAGCCTACCAGATATACAACAAAACTTCTTCAACGATTGAGGAATCACTTCGCGTATCTTTTTATGAAGATTTTGATTTTCCTCATGTTGATGATGATAATGTAGAAATTCTTTGTGATTCTCTTAATAATGTTAAGATTAATGATTCTATTGTTGAGACTAACACTTCTAACGAAGTTGTTGAAGTTGTTCCTAGTGATACAGGTTTACCCAAAGCTTATCCAACCGTTCGTAACCATACCCATAACCAAATAATTGGAGATATTGGTGTGGGTGTTCGAACAAGATCAAGAATTGAAAAATTCTCTCATTACGCATTTGTGTAACGACCAGTTGTCACGATGTGTTTCATCTGTATTTCTCCCGTGTATTATTCTTTTGTATCCGTAGCTTGGCGTTTCTGTCACCGGACCCGTACCTGTAGCCACTTCTATTTTTCATACTTATTGTTATTATTACCCTTTCAAAAAAATTATTTTAAAATTTCTTTTCTTAAAATTATGTTTTAAATTTCCCAATTCAAAATTTAAAATTCAAATTTAAAATTTTAAATGTTTGAATAAACCTCCCATTTAAAACCCTATTTAAACCTATTAATAATTGACTTAATTAGCTTTAATTACCTTGATTAAACCTATTAAATTCTATTAATTTTCAATCACTTCCTATTTTAACCCATACTCAAACATTAGCTAACCTAACTCTAGGCCCTATCTTAGGAACCTATCTGGCCGACACACACTCATGCACACAGCCATGAAACAAAAAAAAGAGATAATGATAAACCCCAAGGCATATAGCTCATGTACTGGCGAGACGCATACACCAAAGTTACATAAGAAATTCTAAACTAATAAAAATAAATCACAGGGCTTTTGTGCTGCCATCCTAAAACACACCCCACACACTAATAATATAATAAGAAACATTAAATCCTAAGTCTAGCTGTTCATGTGCTACTCAAGTTCCCCTGGGTCTTCACGTGCAGCAACCTAAACCTATTTCCTTATATAAAAACCCTACTCCCTATATAACAAGAACCTAGGCTAACCTATAACAGCATACATCTATTTCTAAGCTAAAAAAACATAGGCCACCCTACTTCTATGTATCTATATATAAAACCCCTAGCCTTTTTCTTTCCCCTAACCCTACTCACACCCGCCCCAGGTTTCTCCTTCCCATCTCCACGGCAACAACCAACCACGCCTCCTCCTCCTCCTCCTTCTTCGCACCACCCTCCCACGCCCACGAAACGGCATCACCCCTTCCCCCTGATCCCTTCTCCCCTCGCGGCTTCAACCCCTTCCGCCTGTCCTTCACCCCCGGCATCCTCCAACTCCACCACCTGCGAGAACAACGCCACATGGCCCCTGTCACCGGCAGCCGCAGCTTCTCACTGCGCCCTACCACACTCTCCCAGGCTGCCACCAACCGTCGGAACCCTGCTGCCATCTCCAGCACCGTTGCACAACCCCGTGCGACGCTGGCAGCTGTCCCCCACACGCGCAACGCCCTCCGTGTTGCTGCTCATTCAGACATGCCTCCCCGTAGCCGCTGCCTTCTTCCACAGAGCTGTCGACAGGCCCTCGATATTCCCAGCGACGAGAGACATCCCGAACAGCTGATGTTGTTGCCGAACTCGCCGTTGTTTGATGCAGTTCACGCCGCTGCCCTTCGCTACGCCTCGACTCTGTACCCTACGTTAACGGTTAGTGGATCTACCTATTAACAACTCTTAACCCACACCGTAAAGTAGAGAACTTAATAAAACCGGGTGATTAGACGTCGTAGGAGCTTGTTGTAAATCTGTTCTGATCGAAAAATGCCTATTCTGATTTTATGTTTTGTCAAACCAACGAACCGTCTTCTCCATAGTGTAGTGCTCGTCGAGACGATTCCAACGACACCAAGAACGTCGAAAACAGGCAAGTATACGATTTTATATGATTTTTCGAAGTTTCGACACTTTTGCGCCATCTTTATGTATTGCTGGATAACTCAAAACTAGGCGTGAAATGACATGAAAAATTGACACCATAATGACCAGGACAAAATTTGGGATCCAACGGTATATCATATGATATACCTTAATTTTAAACAAATAGATGGAAAAAGTACTTCTGTAGCAAGTCCAACGAAAGCACGGGTTCGATGTTATTTTAAAGATTGTTCTAAAAATCATTCATCCCTTTCTGCTATTTAGAATTGTCACAATAGTGTAATGATATTGATAACAGTAAAATTCTGTGAGTCCTGACATGTTTAACAAATATGGACATCATGAAAATCGTGCGCCTCAAAGGCGGAATCGTGAATTCGTGATGTCGTGTGAGTCGATTAGGTCGGCTCGTGTTCCAGCAAACTTTTGGATGGGGTTAGGGTTGAGCGGCCACTGGGCGTATGAAGGGTACTCTCCTCAAGAGCACCACCCGCATGCGGTGGTTAGCGTCAATCACGGTAAACCCCCGTGAGAGGAACGACCTTCTCATCACGACCTAAAGGCGAGAACCCTAGATAGATGTGAACTCTTGACATGAAACTTGCAACGCTAACTTGGTCTCATGAAAACCGTTATGCAAATGAACTCACAGAGAAATACCTTACTTTAATTCTTGCAACTACTTAGAACTACATGCTAGGGATGTTTACTTTTCTTTTCAGTATAATTGTCATTATTAAATTGCTGCAGTCACCTTTTTAAAATATCTAATGCTTCTTAAATTCATATCTGTCGTATATCTTGTCTTGGGTTGCTAACTCTTTCTTGCAGACCTCTAGCTGACATACATTTAAGTTTTTGGATGTATGTCAGATTCAGCGCTTTAGTACCCGGAGGATCCGTTCGTGACGCCTGACTTAGAGAGCCAGAGTTCACTGTAGACGCCGAGCCGCTTTCTGCGGAAGACTAGAGCCCCTTTTTCGTCACTACTTTGAGTTTTAGCTTTAGTACCTTGTAGTAGGATTAGTGTCTTGTTGTAGTTCTTTTTGGCCATGCTGAGGCCCAGTTGTCTTATTTCTTGTACGAACAATTCTGGAAGTGCCCTTTTTATTTTAATGAAATGTTTTCTGATTGTTCTGAAATACAAATGCAAGAACCTGCCCTGTGTTTTTATCACAGATGCTCATTGGACTCGAGCTTCACAGCTCCAGTTCAAGCGGACCGCGTAACGCTCTCGCTTCCGGTGTCTTTTGGGAAGCGGGGCGTTACATGTTTTAGTGACGGCCCATGCAGGTCCTGCAACTGTGAAATTCAGAACAATAAGAACTCTTTTCGTTAGCCAAGACATCAAGAATTAGTTCGTATGCAAAATTACTCGAATGCCTTGTCTCAGCACGATAGGAAAACTAATATCAAGATAATAGGAAGAGTTAGTTAGACGCTCGTGTTCGTCAGTTAGACACCCTTGTCACGACTTAGTATTATCACCCTTAGGAGTCACCTTAACGATTGGTCAGCCAGCTCTGACCATATTAGGTTTTGAGTTCCGTTAGTCGTTCGCTTAGATTTATCTAATCTAGGGCCCAACAGAACGTAGCGATCGTCGCCGTGCAAGTCGAGCCGAGACGCCTGCAATGAGTAGACTTCGAAGCGTAAGGCATTCCAGATCTATAGATAGGATCTCGATCTCGATCCCTAACGAACCCTTACCTCGACTTTCCTATCGCAGTCTAGTTCGTGAAGAACCTTAGTGCTAAACCTTAGTCGACCCAATGATTATTTCCCCTGATTTTACTATTTCGTAATCATTTCACTTCTAGGTTAGTGATAGTAGAAAGCCATCGTAGCCTATTTACGGAGTTACTTTTAGTCGTCCTTACGTTTCGATCGTCAAACCTACTCCTTTTCCTCGATTCACATAGACTATTCAGGCCCCCATCTTTAAACTTGAACTTCCCCATTGCAGATCCAGTGTCTTTTAAAAAGTATTTTCGATATTTCTTTTATTGAATTCTTCGCTAAGTTTAAGATCCTTTCAAAAACTTTTACTTAGATTGCCTACACTTAAACCCAATCTCGATTATGAAACTCTTCTGACGCGACCTTTAGTTGCTATCTTATAGCGATTTTCTAACATACATCTTCCACGCGTCTACTTCACATAACCTTGTATAGCCACTCTATTTTCCTCATGCAATGAACTTTTTAAAACTTTATTTCTAATTTGCTAGTCCAAATGTCACCTCCTTTTCTTACTAATGTATTTCGAAACGGTCATTGATACCTACTTCTAAAATACTTTCCTGTGATTAAATAGAGTTTCAAAATCCTGTGTGTCAGTTTTATAATCAATGTCTTCAAATTTTTCATTTAAAAAAAATCTTTTTACAAATCTATTCACAAAACAAGCACTACAACACTATGACCATATTACTCTTCACCTATTATTTGACTAATCTTATTTTACATTTTAACTCCTACCTTATGGTCACTATTTTACGTAAGTTATGATGATATTGTTATTCTTACGCATATATTTATCTTCTTACTTTTGTTCATAAATATTTTATCTCACCCAACCGACTAACCTCTTATCCATCTCACATTCGGAACCTTCCATCACCACATTAACTCGTTGCCTCATTCAACTCTGAATCCTACCCTATTACTTAGTTACCACATTAGTGCTTATCTTTGCTTATGGCAGCCTTAGTTTAAGTATAGTGGGACCATTAGCTTGATTGTGGTGTTGTAGTGCATGTATATAGATATTGAGTGTGGACCAGTGTGTCCGAATCTCTACATACCACCCATGTATGAGTGTGCTTATCCCTAGTATATTAGTCTGGTGTGATTTTCTATTGTGTCGTATGTGCATGTACGGTAATATGTGGCATATATGTATATAGTCCAGTATAGAGGAGTAAGCGTAATATTTATACTTAGGCGAGCGATTAGCTATATCACTATAGGAATACCCGTGCATATTAGATTTAGTATTGGTAAGTTACTAGGAGTATATGTACCTTAGTCATGCTTGTTAATGATTGTAATTGTATACTAGTACAGTGATATGTATGTTAGGTGTAATGATAATGGGTGTACGTGTAGTTATGTGTGCAGATTTATTATGTGATCTATATTTTAGTACGTCTGGCGTGTGCTCGTGTGTGTATATGTATGTGGTTAGTTATAGGTGTATATATGTATATTGTGTGAATAAGTGTGTTTTATGTATAGTAGGATTATAATATTGTATTACCCCTACGGGATGATGTATGAGCATGTGTATACCAGGGAATATGGCTAGTCGTATGTTTGTGACTACGTATATATGGATGTATGTAATAGTATACTAGCCCTATGTAAATTACCATGGCTATGTATGCCGGTGTCTGTAAATATATTCCTATATAGATACGAGATAGGGGTATAGTAGTGTAAGTGTGTATATGTATATAAAATGAACCTATGTATATGAATTTGAAAGTGTGTGACATATGAGTAAGTATATGCATGTGGATGTAGATTGTTTCATTATATTATATGTATGACTAGGATAGAATGACCTTAGTGTCTAAGTCCGCGCATCCCTATGTTGACCTATTTATGGAAGTCTGAGGACGGACTTGATCTTAAGGTGGGTAGATTACTATGACCCTAGTGCTATGAGTATGCTTATTTAAATCCGTGTATGGTGTATGGTATTACGTGCATGTATATACGTATAGTGATGTATATTATTACCTGTATATAGTAATATACGGTATGTAAAAAGTGATCGTATGATCGAAATGTTAATTGACAAAGAATGATTATATTTTTATTTGTGGTACGTTTACGTGACATGTGGTACTATATCAGTATAGATTGTGAGTGTATAAGATGTATGGTATTACCTTGTGTATTGGCAATAATGTGAGTGTGTAAATTGATGTGGTGGTGTAGTAAAGTGTTCCTATTCACCCAAGTATATAATTGGTTGGATTATATTTGTAGGATGATATTAAACATGTTATGTGAATACGTAATTAGTAATATGTCTATGTACATTGTTACTGCTATTAACGTGGACGTTGATTAGTATTATCAGTGGTATTACTATTGGTATTGGTATTAGTGTTAGAGATACTATTTGGATATGGCATGATGGTTATTTATAGTGTGTATACATTAGTAGAAGAGATGCGATCGTTGCCCTTATGTTTTCCCGGTACCTTAGCCGATAAGATTCCGAGGACGGAATCATTTTAAGGTGGGTAGGATGTAACGACCAGTTTTCACGATGCGTTTTATCTGTATTTCTCCCGTGTATTATTCTTTTGTATCCGTAGCTTGGCGTTTCTGTCACCGGACCCGTACCCGTACCTGTAGCCACTTCTATTTTTCATACTTATTGTTATTATTACCCTTTCAAAAAAATTATTTTAAATTTTCTTTTCTTAAAATTATGTTTTAAATTTCCCAATTCAAAATTTAAAATTCAAAATTTAAACTTTTAAATGTTTGAATAAACTTCCCATTTAAAACCCTATTTAAACCTATTAATAATTGACTTAATTAGCTTTAATTACCTTGATTAAACCTATTAAATTCTATTAATTTTCAATCACTTCCTATTTTAACCCATACTCAAACATTAGCTAACGTAACTTTAGGCCCTATCTTAGGAACCTATCTGGCTGACACACACTCACGCACACAGCCATGAAACAAAAAAAAAAGAGAGAATGATAAACCCCAAGGCCTATAGCTCATGTACTGGCGAGACTCATACACCAAAGTTACATAAGAAATTCTAAACTAATAAAAATAAATCCCAGGGCTTTTGTGCTGCCATCCTAAAACACACCCCACACACTAATAGTATAATAAGAAACATTAAATCCAAAGTTTAGCTGTTCATGTGCTACTCAAGTTCCCCTGGGTCTTCACGTGCAGTAACCTAAACCTATTTCCTTATATAAAAACCCTACTCCCTATATAACAAGAACCTAGGCTAACCTATAACAGCATACATCTATTTCTAAGCTAAAAAAAAACCTAGGCCACCCTACTTCTATGTATATACATATATATAAACCCTAGCCTTTTTCTTGCCACTAACCCTATTCACAGCCGCCCCAGGTTTCTCCTTCCCATCTCCACGGCAACAACCAACCACGCCTCCTCATCCTCCTTCTTCTTTGCACCACCCTCCCACGCCCAGGCAACGGCATCACCCCTTCCCCCTGATCCCTTCTCCCCTCGCGGCTTCAACCCCTTCCGCCTGTCCTTCACCCCCGGCATCCTCCAACTCCACCACCTGCGAGAACAACGCCACATGGCCCCTGCCGCCGGCAGCCGCAGCTTCTCACCGCGCACTACCACCCTCTCCCAGGCTGCCACCAACCGTCGGAACCCTGCTGCCATCTCCAGCACCGTCGCACAACCCCGTGCGACGCCGGTAGCCGTCCCCCACACGCGCAACGCCCTCCGCGTTGCTGCTCATTCAGACCTACCTCCCCGTAGCCGCTGCCTTCTTCCACAGAGCTGTCGATAGGCCCTCGATATTCCCAACGACGAGAGACATCCCGAACAGCTGATGTTGTTGCCGAACTCGCCGCTGTTTGATGCCGTTCACGCCGCTGCCCTTCGCTACGCCTCGACTCTATACCCTACGTTAACGGTTAGTGGATCTACCTATTAACAACTCTTAACCCACACCGTAAAGTAGAGAACTTAATAAAACCAGGTGATTAGACGTCGTAGGAGCTTGTTGTAAATCTGTTCTGATCGAAAAACTCCTATTCTGATTTTATGTTTTGTCAAACCAGCGAACCGTCTACTCCGTAGCGTAGTGCTCGTCGAGAAGATTCCAACGACACCAAGAACGTCGAAAACAGGCAAGTAAATGATTTTATATGATTTTTTGAAGTTTCGACACTTTTGCGCCATCTTTATGTATTGCTGGATAACTCAAAACTAGGCGTGAAATGACGTGAGAAATTGACACCATAATGACCAGGACAAAATTTGGGATCCAACGGTATATCATATGATATACCTTAATTTTAAACAAATAGAAGGAAAAAGTACTTTCTGTAGGAAGTCCAACGAAAGCACGGGTTCGATGTTATTTTAAAGATTGTTCTAAAAATCATTCATCCCTTTCTGCTATTTAGAATTGTCACAATAGTGTAATGATATTGATAACAGTAAAATTCTGTGAGACCTGACATGTTTAACAAATATGGACATCGTGAAAATCGTGCGCCTCGAAGGCGGAATCGTGAATTCGTGATGTCGTGTGAGTCGACTAGGCCGGCTCGTGTTCCGGCAAACTTTTGGGTGGGGTTAGGGTTGAGCGGCCACTAGGCGTATGAAGGGTACTCTCCTCAAGAGCACCACCCGCATGCTGTGGGTTAGCGTCAATCATGGTAAACCCCCGTGAGAGGAACGACCTTCTCATCACGACCTAAAGGCGAGAACCCTAGATAGATGTGAACTCTTGACATGAAACTTGCAACGCTAACTTGGTCTCATGAAAACCGTTATGCAAATGAACTCACAGAGAAATACCTTACTTTAATTCTTGCAACTACTTAGAACTACATGCTAGGGATGTTTACTTTTCTTTTCAGTATAATTGTCATTATTAAATTGCTGCAGTCACCTCTTTAAAATATCTAATGCTTCTTAAATTCATATCTGTCGTATATCTTGTCGTGGGTTGCTAACTCTTTCTTGCAGACCTCTAGCTGACATACATTCATGTTTTTGGATGTATGTCAGATTCAGCGCTTGAGTACCCGGAGGATCCGTTCGTGACGCCTGACTTAGAGAGCCAGAGTTCACCGTAGACGCCGAGCCGCTTTCTGCGGAAGACTAGAGCCCCTTTTTCGTCACTACTTTGAGTTTTAGCTTTAGTACCTTGTAGTAGGATTAGTGTTTTGTTGTAGTTCTTTTTGGCCTTGCTGAGGCCCAGTTGTCTTATTTCTTGTACGAACAATTCTGGAAGTGCCCTTTTTATTTTAATGAAATGTTTTCTGATTGTTCTGAAATGCAAATGCAAGAACCTGCCCTGTGTTTTTATCACAGACGCTTATTGGACTCGAGCTTCACTGCTCCAGTTCAAGCGGACCACGTAACGCTCTCGCTTCCGGTGTCTTTTGGGAAGCGGGGCGTTACAATTTGTCTCTACCATTGAGCCAAAGAACATCCAAGAAGCTTGTGAGGATAGCTCTTGGATAGTGGCAATGGAAGAAGAACTAATGCAATTCGAGAGAAACGAAGTTTGGGAACTCGTACCTCTTCCAAGTGATCACCAAGTCATTGGGACCAAATGGATCTTCAAGAACAAGACGGATTAAAACGAGGTGATCACACGGAACAAAGCAAAGTTAGTAGCTCAAGGCTACCGGCAAGAGGAAGGTATTGATTTCGAAGAATCTTTTATCCCGTAGCTAGATTAGAACCTATTAGATTGCTTTTATCTTTTGCATCCCATAAGAATTTTAAATTATTTCAAATGGATGTTAAAAGTGCATTTTTAAATGGGTTTGTCAATGAAGAAGTTTATGGTTCTCAACCTCCCAGTTTTATTCATGAAAAATTTCCAAACCATGTTTTCAAACTTAAGAAAGCGTTGTATGGGTTGAGACAAGCTCCTAGAGCTTGGTATGATCGACTTAAGACCTTTCTTTTGAATTTAGGTTTTAAAATGGGAGAAGTTGATTCTACACCCTTCATTAAAGATTATGAAAATGACATTCTTTTGATTCAAGTTTATGTAGACGATATTATTTTCGGTTCTACTAACTTTAATCTTTGTCAAGAATTTTCCAAGTCTATGAAGGATGAGTTTGAGATGAGCCACATGGGAGAGCTCACCTACTTCCTTGGATTGCAAATTCGACAAATGGAGAATGACACATTCATACATCAGACAAAGTACACAAGGGAGCTTATTAAGCGATTCGGGATGGAATCGTCTTCGAGCAAAAGGACTCCCATGAGTACTACTACTCATCTACACAAGGATGAAAACGGAAAATATGTAGACATTCGTCTATATCGAGGTATGATTGGTAGCTTACTTTACTTAACCGCTAGTAGGCCCGATATCACGTTTTCCGTATGCTTTTGTGCTAGATATCAAGCAAGACCTAAGGAGTCACACTTGATTGCGGTTAAACGAATATTTCGTTATCTCAATCAATCTCTAGATTATGGGTTACTTTACCCTAAGTCTAGTGACCGGCGCCCCGCTTGAGTTGCGGCGGCGCGGTGTCATTTACCGCAAGTTTCACGGTTAGTGTAGGGTGAGGGAATATCGAACTCAGGGAGGCGAGGTTGTGCTTGGGTCAGGTAGGACCTAAATCACCCCGAGGGGCGAGCTAGCCCGAATCGGTGAATGGTTGTCACGAAAGGAAATAAAAGGGTATGAACAACAAGAAATAAAACCCGGGACTTTGGTTTCCAACCCGACGAGAGACTCTCGCCGATACGGCCTACGGGTATGGATAGCGATCGGGATTAGGGTCTAATGGTGAGACGTTGCCTCTGAAAGTGGTACCGACGTCCCATGGGCCCGATATTCCGGTCGGTGCCCAGGATGATACACCGGACTTCCCGGATTCGATCAGTGGGCACTCCCGTGTCCATTAACACTGATCGATCCCGGGAGCACTAAGCCCGCAACGATATCTCCCAACGTCTCATCCTGCCGCTCCCGCGTGCTAGGATTCGGCGTCTACGCTAAGGGTGTGAGCTATGGCTAGGGAGTCAACCGCCAAGTTTATTCCCCCTTGGCCCAACGGTCAAAGGCGGTCTTTTTCCCGCCGATGACAATGAAACACCCCGCGTAACCGTTAGATTCCTACTCCCTATCGATTTCCTAACCCTATGGACGCATCGGGAAGAGCCCCCGAAGGGGTTTCCACCAAAATCCCAGATTTGGGAACTACTCACAAAAATTCATGAAAAAGAGATCTAAATGAAATTTAACCGTTGGAATCATAATCGGACAATTGCAATGCGGAAGTAATAGAGTAATAAAGACAATACTAAAATTTTAGAAAGGTCTGAAAACTTACAAAAGAGTAACAATTACAGCCGTCACAAGGAGATAAAACAGTAGAAAAAATAACAGCTGTCGTTTCTGGAACCCTAGGGGTTCTATTTATAGACCTTCGTATCAACCGATCGGTTGATCCGTTACAAATTAATAACAGAAAACGGCGAGCTTTCACCCGATCACATGAACCGGTCGGGTGAGTTCTTGAGTGACCGGTTGGATCTTGGAGCAGTCGGGTGAATCGATCGGTTCGACGTCCGTGTCTTCTGCTCTTCTTCTTCAGCTACAGATGAACCGATCGGGTGAGAGTCACCCAATCGGTTGGCGTTTTGCTTCGAGAAAACAGAGAACAGCCCCCGCTGAACCGGTCTGCGAACCGGTCGGGTGACTTCTTTGTGAGCTGCGGCAGAGACCGGGTGGTGCACGCGTGCATCACCCGATCGGTTGGAGATGACCAACCGACCTGGTGAGCGGCTGAATGATGAATTCTTCGACGTTTGACCCCTTGGATCACGCGTGACTTCTCCAGTTGCTCCGGGGACTTGGGATATCATCGTTAAACGTCCCCTACGTGGTCAATCCCCTGCAATCATGGATAAACAAAGAAAAGTGAAAGAAAACGGGAAAATACACAAAAACGAATAAGAGACGGCGGAAAAACACAGAGAAACACAAAAGAAAACGTGCGTGAATATATGAAATGTAAACGCACGTCAAAATCCCCCAAGCTGAACTCTTCCTCGTCCTCAAGGAAGACGAGTGAGAGTAGGAGCTCGGAAGGGAAAAATAGAGAGGAAGAAAGAAAAAGAAAACTCTAAACCCTAGATCGTCCATCAGAGCCACCAAAATCAGAAACGACACACCAAGCAAGCAAACGCCAAATCACACCACTAAACCTAGGAAAGCGAGTCCAAATAAGTGTCGTGGGTCCACGCGGTGAAGCGCGAGTGAGCATGGTCGTGTGCTAGCAAATGGTGATGCTTTCTACAATGTGCTATGAGGCTCGATATACACAAATCCAAGATATGACCCAAAATATCGATCCGAATTGAATTAAGCGGCGAATATAAGTTCAAGCATGCATGAGAAGAGTGAGAATAGAAGCGTATCATGCATCGGGGACTCCACAACTAGGGTTAAGGAAATCACGCCACTATAGCCTAGATACTAACTAAAAAGTTCCTAAGCCAAGTGTTTTCGATAACGACGGGGGTTGAGATGATGTGGAGAAGAACACTCGGTGCAAATTCTCGCCTTCCCTTTATTCTTGGCGAGTAGGAAAAAATATTCACACGGAAATTTTTTTGGGTTTTGGGCATTTATATTTTTTTTTGAATTTTGGGCTATACATAATTTTTCTTTTCTTTTCTTTTTGGGTTTTTCTTTTCTTTTCTCCCTTTTTTTGGGATTTTTGGGTTTTTGGCTATACACATGTGTACTCTCCCAAGTGGGAGAACGGTACACGACGAGGGGATTTGCACCAAGTAAAACAAAAAAGAAGTCGAAATCTAAACACTCGGGCAAAGGAAACTATTCTCGCTAAATAGAGCATAGGCTAAATGGGTTATCCTAGTCCTTAGTTGTGGAATCCTGACGCATGCGAATTGAAGTATACGATATAAATATAGCATGCATATAGTGGAAACAAATACCGCATATTCAAATCGGAGCATGATAATCTAGGGGTCATTCCTGGACAGGTATATAAAGTAAAATCACAAAGCAGAAGCACACCAAATGCTAGTCACGACACACGACTCACAAAAAGCTAAGTGGACCCACGATGCGTGAAATGCAAGAGGACTCGAAATCCTAGGGTTAGTGAGTGTGATTATCGATGCAATGCTGGGTGTGTGTGACTTTGTGGCGATTCATCATAGGATTCATCTCTAGGAGAAAGAGCTAAAAAGGAAGAAAAGAAAAAAAAAAGAAAAACACGGAGAAAAACGACTCAAATAAACGAAAAAGAAGGACTCAAACGACGCACACAGTGCGACTCCCCCAAGCTGAAGTTTGCATTGTCCTCAATGCAATATGAGTGAGTACGGGAGGGCAATGAAGATGGGGGGGATACGCACTGACACAAAAAGAAATGAAAACCAGGAAAACACATAGATGAAACTGAAAAAGAAGAAAGAAAGATCAGAATCAAAATCAAACAAAATGAAAATAAAAATAAAAACACAAGCACGACACTCAAAAAATGAAAAAGAAGCACACACACAAAAATGAGAAAAACAAACAAAACACGACAGCACACCAAAATAGACGTCCCCCAAGCTAGACCAGAAAGTGCTAGCGAAATGATGTGATCGATGAAATGCAGAGATGTGCAAGGGGGAGTCAAAAACAAAAGAGGTGAATTTAGAAAGCAACACACAAATAGTCCCCTCCCTCCGACAGAGACAAAGCAGGGCCCCGAAAAGACAGATGGGCACAAATATGGGGGCCAAAAGTGGGAGAGAAAAATCAAGCAGGGGCACCACCCTCTGGGGGTGGTGACGGGGGCCTGCGCTGTGGACCAGGAGTCGTGGGGGGGTGGAATGTGGAGCTCAGAGACGTCGGGTGGGTCTTCACGGATGTGGCGAATGAAGCTTTAAAGAAACAGGAGGTCTCGGTCGACGGATTCCTCGGTTATCCGACCACCCTGACCAGCTAGGAGGACCATGGCCGCGAATCGGTCGGCATGGTCATCGGTTTGGAATTGCATCCCATATTCGGGATCGTAAGCACGAGGTGGGGAAGTGGTGGATGGGTTGGAGGTGGTGGGCTGTGTGCGACGGGTACGACGGGTGGGCCTAGGGTTCGAAGAGCCGTCCTCGGTGGGCTTAACACGGCGGGAGGCATCGTGTGGGTGTTGTTCGTGTGCGTAGGTATGCAAACGTACAATGAATTCAACACAAACACGAAATACGACCAACAATCAAATTGAATATTTGCGGTAAGATTAAAATTAAGCAAAGGAGCGAGTTTACCCAAATGAGATGAAGATAGTTGCTCGTTGACGCCCCGATGCTACTGGATGGGAGCACGCTGTGAAGCCGCAGCGATCTCTTCAGCAAGTTTCGAAATTGGGGAAAAACGGGTCAAGGTTAGGGTTTTGTGTGTTGGTGGAATCGAGGAGAATGGAGAGAAATCGGTGGTGGATGGGTAGGGGGATGGGGGAAAAGGCGATTGAGGTTGATTGAAGGGAAGAAAGAGGGCAGGCGCATGAGGGAGAGGTGAAACGGCGGATCCGGATTCGAAAATGGCGAGTGCGTGTCGAACGGGCGGTTTGGGGTATTTATAGGGTTTTAAGTCGAACCGATCGGGTGACTTGTCACCCGATCGGTTGACGGTTAGGTCGAAATTCTTGCCGAAGAAATGCTACAGGCGAACCGGTCGGTTGACTTGTCAACCGATCGGTTGGCCGCTCCACTCATTTTCCCGAGAACTTAGGGCTGCTCACCCGGTCACGTCAACCGATCGCGCTCGAACTCAACCGATTGCGCTCGAACTCAACCGATCGGTTGATATTCCCCAAAAATTTCCGAGAGTTCTCCCCAGCTCACCCGGTCTGCCACCCGGTCTCTTCATTACTCAACCGATCGGGTCATATGGGGGCAGATCTCGGCATGTATCTGATACATCCCAACCGATCGGGTGAGTTGTCATCCGATTGGTTGGGGCTTGTTTCCTGCAAAAACCAATAGATTTGTTTAAGTCCCTGAACGGATGTTCTCGCAACTGATTTTATTTATAAAAATAGATAAAATAAAGTCAGAAATAACACTAAAAAGTGAGCAAAAGTTTAGAGCATGGGTTGCCTCCCATGAAGCGCACTTGTTTAACGTCGTTGGCTCGACGCCCGCAAGAGATGTTCACGGTGGTTGATACGGGTGATGCCCGAAGTTCAGCATCTCTTCTTCATTGGAGCTGAAGGTGCTTGGAGTAGTCAGCGGCTGGAAAAATACTTGCTCGACTACCCTCCCCTTGTTCTTGGGATCCGGGGGCTTTTCCTTGGTGTTGGCGCTTCCCGCCATCTTCTTCAGGATCCGGACTTCGTCTTTAGTGAGGTCCGTGGGCTCTTTCCCCGTTCTCCTCACAGGAGGAGCCTTTGGTAACCCGGGAGGGGTCGTTCTTGCTGCACTCGGTTTTCCAGCAGCTTCTTTGTACTTGGGGCCGTCTCCATCTTCTGAATCCCCCAAGTCATCGGGGGGGGGGGGGGGGGGGGGGGTTTCTCAGGAGAATCTCCCAGGAGCTCTCTTCAACAGCTTTTTCTTCTTCCATCTCCAGCAAATTACACCGAGGGTCGTCTGGGGGATCGGGGTACTTCATGGATAACCCCAGATCAAATTCAACTTTTTCTCCGCTGACGTTTAGAGAAAGTTTTCCGTTCTTCACATCAATCAAAATGCCAGCAGTGGCCATGAAAGGCCGTCCCAGGATGATTGGGGTGTGTGCATCTTCAGGCATGTCCATGACTACAAAGTCCACTGGCACATGCACCCCTTTCACATTGACGGGGAGGTCATCCACAATTCCCACCGGATATTTGACCGACCGGTCAGCTAGTTGTAGGGTCATACCGGTGGGCTCCAAATCACCCATTCCTATCCTTTTGTACATCGACAAGGGAATCAAACTTACACTCGCTCCGAGATCGTCGAGTGCACGATGAATCTTCACCGCCCCGATCGTGCAAGGAATAGAGAAGCTCCCCGGGTCCTTGAGTTTCGGCGGGTTTGCCCTCTGAATAAGAGCGCTACATTCTGCCGTCAGCACTACTTTCTCCTTTCTAGACCCTCTAGTCACCAAATCTATCAAGAATTTTGCATAGGAGGGGATTGTTTCGATTGCTTCTAGGAAGGGGATTTGCAGGCTTAGGTCCTTGACCATGGCGAAGAACTTGCCATATTTCTCATCAATTTTTGCCTGAGCCAACCGTTGTGGAAATGGCACAACGGGTTTATACACTTTCGGGCTCTCTTCCTCCTTCTTCTCCTCTTCTTCAGGGGCTCCCTCCGGAGTCATAGGATTTGATGACGAAGCACCGGCGTCATTTGATTTTTCGGTCGGTCTCTCAACGACCAACGGTGCCTCCGGGTTGCTAGGGGGCACTCTAGTAGGAATTTGTGTCCCGCTTCTCAGAACGATAACGGACACATTTGCGTGCTCGTGCACGAGTGCCGATGTTTGGGTTGCTCCCCTCGGGTTCACCTCCGGTTGTGGCGGTAATTGGTTTTGTGACCTTGCAAGGTTCGCCACTTGTAACCCCAGCTGGGTTACTTGGTCCGTGAGGGTCCGCTGACCCATTTCCAGCTTTTGGTTGATCTTCTCCTGGTTGGTAATATATTGAGTCAAGAGAGACTCAACTGGAGAGACGGCCCTCTGTTGGCCATACTGCTGCTGCTGCTGGAACGGCTGCTGAGTCCTGGGGGCGTAAGATTGTTGCTGAGGTTGTTGCTGAAATGGTTGCTGCTGAAATGGTTGCTGCTGAACCTGATTCTGCTGTGACCTAGCCGGCTGATATGTTTGTTGCTGTGGCTGCTGAGGCGGCGATGGCTGAAATGGTGGCCGGTAACTGAAGTGTGGGTGGTTCCGGTTGTTTGGTGAGTAGGCCGGGTTGGAATTTGTCCTTGGCGGATACGGCGCATTTCCCGTGGGGTTGTAAAATAGTGCGTTCGCCTGATCCAGCGGTGGTGAGATGTCACCACCGTCGAATTCCCCAAAGAATTCGGACTCTACCGCAGAAATTTGCTGTGTACCGGCCCCACCGGCTCCTACCATTAGTGCGGAGATCTGGGTCGAAAGCAAGTAGAACTTGCTTGAAAGTTTGTCGACGTCCTCGACTCTGTGTATACCCCCGGATCTGGGTGTGGCTCTCTCGTCACACCACCGCTCATTGTTGGATGCCATATTTTCCAGAATATGCCCGGCATCCTCCTCGCTCCTAGACATGAAGGAACCCCCAGCCGCGTCGTCCATAGAAGATTTCAAGTCATCCCTCAATCCATTGTAGAACAGATTAATAATCTGCCACTTCGGAAGCTCATGGTGAGGGCATCTTCTTTGCATCTCTTTATATCTCGTCCAAGCTTCATTCAAGGACTCGTGGCTGGCCTGGGAGAAGGAGGAGATCTCACTCCTCAACTTCATGGTCTTCCCCGGAGGAAAGAACTTCGTCAGAAAAGCGTTGGAGAGCTTCTCCCAGGTGTTGAAAGTGTTGGGGTCCTTCCCCCTTAGCCATTGCTTGGCTTTGTCTCGCAAAGAGAAGGGGAACAGCTTCAGACGGATAGCCTCTGTCATGACACCATTAATCCGGAAGGTGTCACACTTCTCCAAGAAGGAGTCTAGGTGCTCGATCGGGCTCTCCATGGGTGCACCCGTAAACTGGTCCTGCTGAATCCATGTCACTAGAGACGGCTTCAGCTCAAAGCTTTGGGCCGCAATAGCTGGAGATCGGATGGCGGAAGTCGACTCGATGGATGGCATCGAGTACTCCAGCAGAGACTTGTGAGGTGGGGTGTTCTCCTCCATGGATTCGGGATCTTCTCTTCTTCGCTTCTCTGCGGCCAAACGCCTAAGGGTGGTGTTAATCTCTGGATCGAGGGGAATCAAGTCGTCAAGACTCCTTGAACTCCTGCGCATGAAAAACAACAAACACCCGTGAAGCGACAAGTGGGAAAGAAACAGATAAAATAAGAAATAAAAATAAGAAAAATAAAAAAGAAAAAGGAGAATGCGAAAATTATCGCGAGGTAGGGATGTGAGCTAGACACGAGGGTTCAAGAGATCCTAAAATAACAAGCACGTTGCCTCCCCGGCAGCGGCGCCATAAACTTGACCGGCGCCTCGCTTGAGTTACGGCGGCGCGGTGTCGTTTACTGCAAGTTTCACGGTTAGTGTAGGGTGCGGGAATATCGAACTCAGGGAGGCGAGGTTGTGCTTGGGTCAGGTAGGACCTAAATTACCCCGAGGGGCGAGCTAGCCCGAATCGGTGAATGGTTGTCACGAAAGGAAATAAAAGGGTATGAACAACAAGAAAGAAAACCCGGGACTTTGGTTTCCAACCCGACGAGAGACTCTCGCCGATACGGCCTACGGGTATGGATAGCGATCGGGATTAGGGTCTAATGGTGAGACGTTGCCTCTGAAAGTGGTACCGGTGTCCCATGGGCCCGATATTCCGGTCGGTGCCCAGGATGATACACCGGACTTCTCGGATTCGATCAGTGGGCACTCCCGTGTCCATTAACACTGATCGATCCCGGGAGCACTAAGCCCACAACGATATCCCCCAACGTCTCATCATGCCGCTCCCGCGTGCTAGGATTCGGCGTCTACGCTAAGGGTGTGAGCTATGGCTAGGGAGTCAACCGCCAAGTTTATTCCCCCTTGGCCCAACGGTCAAAGGCGGTATTTTTCCCACCGATGACAATGAAACACCCCGCGTAACCGTTAGATTCCTACTCCCTATCGATTTCCTAACCCTATGGACGCATCGGGAAGAGCCCCCGAAGGGGTTTCCACCAAAATCCCAGATTTGGGAACTACTCACAAAAATTCATGAAAACGCGATCTAAATGAAATTTAACCGTTGGAATCATAATCGGACAATTGCAATGCGGAAGTAATAGAGTAATAAAGACAATACTAAAATTTTAGAAAGATCTGAAAACTTACAAAAGAGTAACAATTACAGCCGTCACAAGGAGATAAAACAGTAGAAAAAATAACAGCTGTCGTTTCTGGAACCCTAGGGGTTCTATTTATATACCTTCGTATCAACCGATCGGTTGACAAGTCAACCGATCGGTTGATCCGTTACAAATTAATAACAGAAAACGGCGAGATTTCACCCGATCACATGAACCGGTCGGGTGAGTTCTTGAGTGACCGGTTGGATCTTGGAGCAGTCGGGTGAATCGATCGGTTCGACGTCCGTGTCTTCAGCTCTTCTTCTTCAGCTACAGATGAACCGATCGGGTGAGTGTCACCCGATCGGTTGGCATTTTGCTTCGAGAAAACAGAGAACAGCCCCCGCTGAACCGGTCTGCGAACCGATCGGGTGACTTCTTTGTGAGCTGCGGCAGAGACCGGGTGGTGCACGCGTGCATCACCCGATCGGTTGGAGATGACCAACCGACCGGGTGAAGGGCTAAAAGATGAATTCTTCGACGTTTGACCCCCTGGATCATGCGTGACTTCTCCCGTTGCTCCGGGGACTTGGGATATCATCGTTAAACGTCCCCTACATGGTCAATCCCCTGCAATCATGGATAAACAAAGAAAAGTGAAAGAAAACGGGAAAATACACGAAAACGAATAAGAGACGGTGGAAAAACACAGAGAAACACAAAAGAAAACGTGCGTGAATATATGAAATATAAACGCACGTCATCTAGCACATATGAGTTAATCTCATATAGTGATGCCGACTTTGCTGGATGGAAGTCCGACAGGAAAAGTACTAGTGGCACTTGCCATTTCTTAGGAAATTCATTAGTTTTTTAGTTTTCTAAGAAACAGAATTCGGTGTCATTATCCACGACTGAAGCGGAAAATATTACCGCGGGTCTTGCATGTGCACAAGTTCTTTGGATGAGACACACTCTTAGTGACTATGGTGTCAATTGTGATACTTGCCCTATCATGGTTGATAATCAAAGTGCTATTTGTCTTTCCAAGAATCCGGTACACCACTCCCGTACTAAACACATAGACGTGAGACAACATTTTATAAATGATCATGTAGCTAAGAAGGACATCATCTTAGAGTACATTGAAACCCAAAAACAAATTGCTGATATCTTTACTAAACCTCTTAAAGAAGATTCATTTGTGAGGTTGCGTGGAGAATTGGGAATTATGTGTGAATCTGAAATCTAGAAGCTCAAACTTTCATGTTATAACTCCTTTTTGAGCTCATATCTTTTTGTTGTCTATCTTCATGTGCTTTATTATATTATGAGATTAAGAAAGGCAATTGTGACTTAATTGATTTCATGTGTTTTGAGATTGATTGGAGTGATTCGTGTTTCAATGGATTTATTGTTTTGATACTGTTTTTACGATGTATTTGTGATTATAGTATAGGTCCTAGGGTGAGTGTTCTTATTCTCTGGAATTCTATCTCACTGTGTATTTTTTTGACCAGGACAGACGACTGTATTTCCTCCTACAGTCGACTGCCCTACTCTATCTCCTCATTCTGAGATTTGGTATCTTTCGCATAGCCGACTGATGACTGTTTTACAGTCGACTGTTAGTTTAACATGCGACTGCATTTTAGTCATCAGGCGACTGTACTCTCTGTCGAATTTTTACAGTATTCTCTGTTATTTTTGATGAACTGTATTAATTCTCGGCCAGCCGAATGTTGAGTATATGTCAGTCGACTGTCCAATGGACAGGCGACTGCATTTTACTTGCCAGTCGACTGCCCCTCTCTCTGAGCTTTATTTCTATCACTTCATCCAGTCGACTTACATTTGTTCATCAGTCGACTGTATTCTATTGAGACGGTTCAAGTGATTTGATCCGAGCCGTCGATTTCTTGATCCAACGGCTCAGATTCATTCCCCAAATTTTATATTCGAGAATGCGTGATCACTTCCCCACGTCGACTCTCTCTCATCCGATTCGACCGTTCGTCTTCCCGCTCGATCTCTTCTCCAAAACCGTCGATCTTCTTCCTTTCATTACCGTCGATCTCGTGTTGTCGTTGTCGTCGATCTCCTCCTCCCCGTTCGTCGTTGCTTCTATACTTGGTTTGCTTCTCTCTCTCTCTCTAGCCCTTCGTTCGAATTCCTTTGCTTTGTTTCTCCTTCTCTCGTTTCCATGGCTCCCAAACCCAAGGGAAAAGAGAAGATTGCTGCTCCTAAACGTCCTAGGGCACCCAAGAAACCTATAGCCAAGAAGAAAGAACCCCACAAAGCCCGAACCAAACATGCCGAGTCACCCGTGCTTTCGTCTTCGCAGGGTTACTCACCTTCAGCTTCTTCAAGCGACGCTCAGCCCCTGATCAAGCGTCAGCGGAAGCGTATTGATCTTGCCATCAATGAGCCTGTTGCTGACGCTCCTCATCTGTCCCCTTCAGTTTCGAGTTCTTCTGAAGAGACTCCTACCGTACCCCCCTCTGATCTACTAGTTCCCGTTTGCCGAGACGATCTTTGTCTGGCAAAATTTCACTCTCTTTTTGGGATCAATCTTCTTAGGGAGCGGTACATTGCTTTCCCCGCCTTCACTGTTGAGAAGCTTTCTGACATTCTCTCTGCTACTCACATAGCCGACCTTTTCCGCTTCTCTCAGAGCGAGTCCCCCAGAGCCTATCCATTTCTGGTGAAGCTCTTCTATGCGAACCGCCTTTGCGGTGAGTACTCGTCTACCGGTATCCTCGATACTGTCGTTCAGGGAACCCACATTCAGATCATGTTGGATATGGACGACATGTATACACCCATGAGGGGATGTATGAGGGCCTATGGACCTCAGATGTCGCGTGCACGAAAGCGTGCGCGAAGGAAACCTTTTCTCGTGTGAAAAGGACCACGCGATAAGTGGAAAAAGTCACTTTATAAGTGCATAAAGGCACTTGATAAGTGAATGAAGAAGAGGATAAGTAAATGTGCTAATATAGGCTAATAAGCTTATATTTAGTTATTTCCTACAATAACTACCCCTAAAGCCAATAAATAGGACCCAAGGGTAAGGCATTTACACTAATCTAACCATGCCATAAGTTTGCATAAGGCAACTTATGTTCTTCTTCTCCCTTCCATTAAAATCCTCTTATAAATAGAGATTTAGACGGTGAAACGCTGCTTCGATCCTCCGTGACGAAGTACCGACCGTTGTGGCGAATCCGAGGGTGATGTTCAGAGACTACGGTGCCGCATACACAAGCGTAAGTCTATGTTATTATTCGATCCTAACGTCCTTGTATTGACATGATCCTTCATTGGTATCGGAGCCATACGGGTTCGCCCCGGTTTAACCGTCACCCCAGTCTAACCGATGAACGAGGCGTTGTCTTTTTCACGAATGAGTTTCCTACCATTATGGATATGGTAGGAGCGCATCGTGACGGAGAGAATCGCAGCAGTTGTTCTTTTCACGTTAGGGTCTTCTGTCATTACGGATATGGCAGGAACTCTCCGTGACGGGAAGAACTAACCGTTCATCTCGCCAAACTCGCACTCTTCATGGATGCTGAGTCTCCATTCAATAGGGAATGTGAACTCTCTTCATGTGGAGCGTGAAGTTTGCGGCCTTGAAAGTGTGTTATTTTTTCATTTTGGCACACGGCCATTAAAGAATAACTACTTTCTCGACGAACGGGTGTCTCATCGGAGAAGAAGATGGTGGTTATTCTCAACGGAGAAGATGACATTTTTTGTGCATGATCGCTATGGCCATATGGGCAATGGAGGCTATGCATCCCCCCTCCCCATGCGGAGGGGGTTGACTACGGCCAATAACAACCATGGCCACCCCTCTAGTGGGGGTGTGCGGCCAACCCCATGCAAGGGGGAGGCCGGCCATGGCCATATGGGCCAAGGCCGGCCATGGCCAAGGGGCCATGGCCAGGCCTCGGCCAGGGCCTGGCCGGCCCTGGCCGGCCGCGGCCAGGCCAGGGGGCCCTGGCCGCGGCCAGGCCAGGGCCAGGGGGCCCTGGCCAGGCCAGGGCCAGCACTGGCCGGCCTCGGCCACGGCCAGGGGGCCCTGGCCAGGCCAAGGCCGACCCTGGCCGGCCTCGACCAGGACCAGGGGGCCCTGGCCACGGCCAGGGCCAGCCCTGGCCGCTGGCCAGGCCAGGGCCAGGGGGCCCTGGCCAGGCCAGGGCCGGCCCTGGCAGAGGCCAGGGCCTGGCGCAGGCCGGCCCTGGCAGAGGCCAGGGCTAGGCCGAGGCCTGCCCTGGCCTCTGCCAGGGCCACGGGAGGCCAGTTCCAGGCCAGTGCCGGCCCTGGCCTCGGCCAGTGCCGAGCCCCGGTTGACCCTGTATTTGGGGGGGACTTGCATGGATGGGGACATGCATGGCCAGCCCATACTGGGCCGACGGCAGTTCTCTGCAGCAAATTCTCCTGCAGAAGGGGATTGCCTGGATCCATACAGGAGCCGGCGACGATGGCTTGCAGAAAAATCCCCTCAAAGGGGATTCGGCCTTGGCACGGCTACGGCTCAACCCAGGCAATGGCCAGGGATTGCCGAATATTTCGCTAGTATCATAAGGGTACTAGGTTGAAATATACATTTTTTGAAAAATATGTTTTTCAAAAACGCTTTTCCGCTGCGAAGTACTATAAGAGTACTATCGTTTGATAAGTGAGGGGGAAATATTGAAAGTTGTTCTAGATGGTGATTGGAATCATAGAGACCTTTCCGATTCTAGAGCAACATCTTCAATATTTTTCGAAAGTAACTTATCAAATATAATAATATCATTCCAAGTGGGATTTTTTCCATGTGGGAGTGATATTAAACTAGTCTGAAAATTTCCACATTCGATTGATTCAGCATCTCAATGGATCATGATTCGACCAGTGGTCTTTTGGACTAGTTTGTGGGACACCTCAGCTCAGTCTGGGGGTAGTGAACCATGGACTAGCCATTTCCCTGGTCGGTCCGCTGGCCGAGACTAATGAATCATGAAAATGTAACAATATGATGACTATGTATATGAAATTAATGCAATGTTTTTTATCAAACCTTTCTTTTCATATCTTTTGCTGCATTTTAAAGCTAAAATGTCTTCCGCTTCAAAGAACATTGTCGCTGAGTTAAACAGAGGTGAAAAACTCAACGACGATAATTACAAATTATGGTCCATAAAGATACAATATGTTCTAGAGGAGCAAGATGTGCTCGAAACTCTAAAGAACAAAATGATTGAACCAGAGTTGGGCACTACGGCCGAACATAGAAGAGACAAGGAAGCTTTTGATGCTTGGTCTCGGAAGAACAAGATTGCTCGTATTACGTTGCTGTCAAGTATGGCAGACGACATAATGCGAATCTTCCGAGAGCATGACCTAGCCATGGACATATGGTCCAATCTTGAGGAGAAGTTTGGTGGCACCTCGGTGTCCGAACTTCGTTCTTTAACTATAAGATTTGATTCATACAAGAAACGTCCAGATCATTCCGTGGGGAAACATCTGCGACATATGGCGAATCTAATCTCAGAGTTAAAGGATGCAGGTCATGTGCTCACTGATGAGCAACAAATCCAAGCAGTCATACGTTCCCTGCCAAATGGGTGGGACCAAATGAAGATGCATCTCACTCATAATGAGAGCATCAAGAACTTCAGCGATGTTTCTAAGCACCTCGAGTAAGAGGAAGAGCGGCTTGCGGCCGCCAAGCCAAGTGCAGAAGTGCACATGGTTGCTAGTTCCTCACACGGGGGAAAGAAACAGAAAAATCGTTCGAAGTTTACTAACGAACGTAATAAGCAACCTGAGTCTACCAAGAAACCCAAACACAAGGGTGGGCACAAGAAATGGCACAAGAAAAAGGACTTGAAGAAGATCAAGTGTTTCAAGTGCAACAAGTTAGGTCACTATGCTCGTTCATGTACAAGTGGAGGTGACGAGGTAACTTGTAATAATACTAGTTACATATGTGTTTCTAGTTCAATATTTCTTATAGAATCTAATCCTTTTTGGATAATTGATTCAGGTGCCACCGACCACATAGCAAGTGACAGACGGTCCTTCGTGGAGTATCACCGGATACCCCAAGGAACGAAGTGGATCTATGTAGGAAACAACACACGTGTTGAAGTGAAAGGCGTTGGGACGTGCAAGCTCGTCCTGGACAACGGCCACACTATCCTACTTCATGATGTTCTCTTTGCTCCGGATATTCGAAGGAATATTATTTCTGTGGTCGTTTTAATGGGTCTTGGTTATAGTTGGGTTTTTCATGATTGTAAAGTGGACTTGTCTTGTAATAATACTCTAATTGGTTCTGGGTATGTATTTAAAGGATTTATTGTATTAAATACAATGTATGACTCCTCATTTTGTAATGAAAATTTCCTTGTTGCAAATTCTTCGACTTATGAGTCAGATATAATTTGTTGGCACGCAAGGCTTGGTCACATTGGACCAACACGTATGGATAGACTTGCCAAACATGGCCTTCTATCCAATGTTTCAAAGGTCGATATGTCGACCTGCGAACATTGCCTTGTAGGGAAATCTTGTCGCAAGCCGTTTGGAACCGGTACAAGGGCCAAGGTTCCATTACAGCTTATCCATTCGGACATATGTGGTCCGATGAATGTCAAGACAAGACGCGGGAAGTCCTATTTCATCACTTTTATTAATGACTTCACCTGATTCGGACATATCTATTTGATATCACACAAAAGTGAAGCATTAACCTGCTTTAAAAACTATATGAATTTAGTGGAAAATCAATTAGATCGCAAGATTAAGGTCTTGTGAACCGATAGGGGCGGTGAATATCAATCAACAAGTTTTAAAGAACTTTGTGCTGAAAAGGGCATAGTTCATCAGGTAACTATGCCTTATACTCCGCAACAAAATGGTGTTGCAAAAAGGAGGAATAGGACTTTAATGGAAATGGTCCGTTCAATGATGGTGCAAGCTAACTTGCCAATCACCTTTTGGAGCGATGCATTATTGACAGCCACTTTCATCTTGAACCGCGTACCCTCGAAATCAGTTAGCTCTACTCCTTACGAGTTGTGGAACCAAAGGTCTCCTGACTTAAACATTTTGAAACCTTGGGGTGTGCATCCTACGCACATATTTCCTCCCATAAGTATGGCAAACTTGGGCCACGGGGAAGGAAATGTATCTTTATACGATACGCAGAAAACTCCAAAGGTTATGTTTTCATTGGTCAGGAAGACAATGGAGGTCTACTTGAATTTGAGTCGAGGGATGTCACTTTCTTGGAAAACGAGTTTTCAAGACAGGGCGACATAAGTCAGGACTTATCTCTATTTGAGATTAATGATCAAGAAGGATTACCTCATTCGAGTGGGAGAATTCTTGGTGAAGACGAAAATACATTTCTACCTTCACCAATGGATGATACAAAGATGCTGATCCTATTCCATACGGGAATAATGATCCAAGTGGGAGCAATTCTAACGACATTCCAAGTGGGAGTGATATTAGAATTGATCTAAATTCAAGTCAACAAGGACTTGAAGAATCTCAAATACGACGTAGTAGTCGTACAAGGTTAGCTCCTCTATGATTTGAGGATGAATTTCCGCAAACCTTTATGACTTTACTACAAGTAGATGACGAGCCTGCTACTTTTAAACAGGCCGTATCATGCCCTGCAAAAGATAAATGGATGGAAGCGATGAAGGAGGAGTTAGAATCCATGAAAGTTAACCAAGTCTGGGACTTGGTTGATTTACCCAGAGGATGTAGAGCTATTGGGAACAAATGGGTTCTCAAGATCAAGCATAAGGCTGATGGCTCTATAGACAGATATAAAGCTCGCCTTGTCGCGAAAGGTTTTACACAACAGGAAGGGATAGACTACGAAGAGACATTCTCACCTGTTGTTCGTTTTACCTCGATTCGCCTGATTCTGGCTATGGTAGCTTGCTTAGACCTCGAATTACATCAAATGGATGTAAAGACTGCCTTTGTCAATGGAGAATTGGACGAGGAGATCTATATGGAACAACCAACAGTGTTCGTAAAAGAAGGAAACGAACATAAGGTTTGTAAACTTCGCAAGTCCATATATGGTTTTAAACAATCCTCGAGGCAATGGTATATACGATTTCAAGAAGTTGTCTTATCAAATGGATTTACCATGCTTGATGAAGATAACTGTGTATATATCAAGAGGATTAAAAGCAAGTATGTTATTATGTCTCTATACGTAGATGACATTTTAATAGCCGGAAATGACAAGGGCTTTGTGATGGATATCAAGGCTTGGCTTTCATCAGTTTTTGAGATGAAAGACATGTGAGAAGCCGCATATATCCTTGGAGTTAAGATTTCAAGGAATCGTTCGAAGAAACTTCTTTCTCTTTCACAAGAGACTTATATAAAGAAGGTTCTAGAACGTTTTAATATGCAGGACTGCAAGTCCATTGATACTCCTATAAGCAAATGCGATAATTTATGTCTGAAATCGTGTCCAAAGAACCAAAAGGAAACGGAAATTATGGAAAAAGTTCCATATTCCAGTGCAGTTGGTAGTCTTATGTACGCTATGATGTGTACAAGACCGGACATCTGTTTTGCCGTTGGAATGGTAAGTCGTTACCAATCCAATCCAGGGCAAGTACACTGGAAAGCGGTTAAGAGGATAATGCGGTATCTTAAAAGAACTGCGGACTATGCTTTATGCTATTAAGGAGATGCCTTGAGGCTCGAAGGCTACACTGATGCTGATTGGGCGGGTGATCTCGATGAGCGACGATCGACCTCAGGATATGTTTTTCTACTCGGATCTGGTGCAATATCCTGGAGTAGCAAGAAACAATCCTGCATTGCACTTTCAACTATGGAAGCCGAGTTTGTAGCATTTAGTATGGCAGTCCAAGAGGCTGTTTGGCTTAGGAAATTCTTAGACAGGCTAATTGATGCAAGTGACTCAGGTGCTGTACCAATACACAGCGACAGTCAAGCATCTATAGCCTATGTTAAAGATCCAAAATTCCATTGTAAGACCAAACACATTGATATCCGCTACAAATTTACAAAAGACTATGATAAGACCAAGAAGGTATACATAAGGTACATATCTATGCATGAGATGATAGCGGATCCGCTTACGAAGGCAATCCACAGAGATGTGTTTTACAAACACTTATCATCTCAAGGATTACGTAAGAGCTGAGTTGTACCAATGTAAATTCCCATATCTGTAAAAGATCAAATTTAATAAAAGAATAAGTTCTTTTCAACATTGCATATGAGTTTCTAGAAAATGTTTGTGTACATTTTAAAATCTCAGCTATATTTTCTAGTATGTCGGACAGATTGAGGTTGGCTCTCTCACATGAGCAACCGCCTTTATTATATCAGACGGATAAAATAAAGATGAGACATGTTTAAAGTCAAAATCGTCAGACGGATGATTTAGAGTCATGACTTAAACAAAATGGTCGTATAAAAGATCTGCATCATATGGATGCTTACAAAAGCTCTAAGAGGATTCTTAAATCCTATCTGTCTTATGCAGGATATGGGTCCAGAAGATTATTTGAGTAGTAAAAGGGACTCAAAATCAGACATTGTGGTGTCTGATCATCATCCTTACAACATCATTAAGACATACACTCCCTGGGAAAGGAGTGATGTTGTAATACGTATTCATACTACGTATGCATTT
The DNA here is from genome assembly GCA_030789695.1 of Scilla litardierei. Taxonomy (NCBI): domain Eukaryota; kingdom Viridiplantae; phylum Streptophyta; class Magnoliopsida; order Asparagales; family Asparagaceae; genus Scilla; species Scilla litardierei. Next base: position 96,118,455 of record CM061136.1, read on the forward strand.
GACCATTGGGTTAGAATAGTAATTGTGTTTACTATTATGTGAGACCCAAAGACCACATGGGTCTTAACTTATTACCCTTATGGACTTTAATTGGTTCCTTTAGATTTGACTGGGTGATTGCTATCTTAGCATGTTGCTTATGGACTATGGTCAATTCGGTCCGACGGTGCATGTTAGAAAAGCAAGTCAAGTCAAGATCGAAAGGATCGCAAGAAGAGGAAGATTAATTTCATATTCACATTTGGACTTTAGAGATTCAAAGCTGGCCAGCCAATTGTAATCCAGATGGGATTCAATTGTTGAATATAAAGTATAAGAAATGTGAAGAAATAATCTAGGGTAAAGCATGCGTTAATCTACTCAACTTTGCACCTCGAGGAGTGTTGTGTATCTCTAACAAGTGCACAACAGCGGACTCTATGCGTATGACGGTCACACGGTCTATTTCTCGGTATGATAAACAGAAGAGCTAAAGGAAAATATGTTTCCTTACAATCCCCTCAAGTGTGAGTGGGAGATGTTGGATATGGACGACATGTATACACCCATGAGGGGATGTATGAGGGCCTATGGACCTCAGATGTCGCGTGCACGAAAGCGTGCACGAAGGGAACCTTTTCTCATGTGAAAAGGACCACTCGATAAGTGGAAAAAATCACTTTATAAGTGCATAAAGGTACTTGATAAGTGAATGAAGAAGAGGATAAGTAAATGTGCTAATATAGGCTAATAAGCTTATATTTAGTTATTTCCTACAATAACTACCCCTAAAGCCTATAAATAGGATCCAAGGGTAAGGCATTTAGACTAATCTAACCATGCCATAAGTTTGCATAAGGTAACTTATGTTCTTCTTCTCCCTTCCATTAAAATCCTCTTCTAAATAGAGATTTAGACGGTGAAACGATGCTTCGATCCTCCGTGACGAAGTACCGACCGTTGTGGCGAATCCGAGGGTGAAGTTCAGAGACTACGGTGCCGCATACGCAAGCGTAAGTCTATGTTATTATTCGATCCTAACGTCCTTGTATTGACAGGATCCTTTAGATCACTCCCTCTCTCTTAGGGACTATTCTTAGGATTCCCTCTGTTGCTTCCCTTCCCACTGATATCTACATCTCCGAGATTGACGATCTTGACCAGTCTGTCCTCCAGGAAATGTTTCGAGAGGTACCTTTAGCTCTTGATTCGGGTGTCAGATCATCTATGTTCTCTGCGAGAGGTTGGGCTGTTGACCTAGTGGTGAAGTCCAACATCCTGCCGAGATATGGATCGTCTGACCAGCCGTCTCAGGATATCCTGAAGTGTATGTATGCTATTTTCTCTGGCATGCCCGTGAACTGGGCCGGTGTCCTCCTTGATAGGATGGACAGGGTTGAGTTCACGACCTCCTCGTCTCACATTCCTTATGGTGGTCTTCTGACTCGTGTCTTCTGTCATTTTGGTGTTGACTTGACTCGTTACGAGCCCTTGCCCTTTGGTCCTCTCCTCGACGCTTCTGCAAAGTCGAAATCTTCTTCGGCTCTGCAAACTGCCTCGAAGAAGAGGAAATCTACTTTAACTCCATCCTCATCCACTGTTCCTCCAGCTGATCTGCCTTCCACCTCTGCTCCACCATCTTGTGATATTCTTTTGGAGATGGTCTCTGGTATTTACAGATTGCTGTCCCTCTCTTTCCTCCATCAGGAAATACCCTTCCCTGAGGATCTGAGACAGTTTGTTCTGCAGCATCATAATCCTCCTCAGCCCACTGATGTCGTTGAGCCTCCTGGTGTATCTTCTACTCAGAATGTTACTGCTGCTGCTAATGTTTCTCCTTCTGACCCTCCTCCAGAGGATACTCCAGCAGCTACAGAGCCTGCTTCCTCTTCTGCAGCCCCTGGAGACGCTCACTCTTAGATAGATGTTTGAGTGGTGTTAGTTTGGTTATGATATTTTTTGTGATGTATGATGGATGTTGTTGTTAGTGACTTTTTATATGTATGGTGATGTACTTCGATGTCGTCATGATGATGTATTTTTTATCTTGATCATGATGTATCTTTTTGTGATGGCCATGTAGATGACCATCCGTTGATGTACTCTTTTTCTATATATCTATATATGATGTTGTTGTTTATCTTGTGTCACACTATGCTATACTGTATATCTTAACTGTGTGATGTATGATATGTTGTCTCCATGTATGCTATACTCTCTTTGATGTGCTTTTGAGACAATATATGGATTTGATATTGGTTATTTCATGCTATCTCTGATGTGATGAATTTTTAGAAATCATTTTCATTTCGTATATCTAAAATGTTGATATTGGACTTCAATGCCATTACTCACATATGTATATGATGTGATTTTATGATTTTTGAATCGATATATCTTTATACTCCTTGATTGTTGTTAATTCGTATTTAGCACTATTATTGTTGTTGTTATTTGCTCCCACCTTTTTGGATAATGCCATAGGGGGAGAGAAATAAACATACAAGATTCATAATGGATGTGCTAAGTATGTTCTAACGCTTGAATCTAAGATTTACGTTGCCTTAGATTCAGGGGGAGTAAGATTACAATGAATATGGATTTTATTTCCTAGATTTCTTGAATTGAATTCATCCATATCTCACTCATTTGCTTCAACTGTTATGTAGATGCTCTAATATTTGTTGACTAACTTGATTGGCATCTATGTAGGGGGAATAAGTTTTCATTACGCACAATTATTTATCTTTTTGTTTATGTTTGTTTGTCATCATCAAAAAGGGGGAGAATGTTGAGTATTGGACTTCTCCCTACTTTGTGTTAATGATGAGCAAACATAAATACTTGTGACTAATCCCATATTTTGCAGTTAATCCATTGTCTAAGCTTATTATGAAGATCAACTAGCAATGGATGACTCACAAACGTCATTGAAGGCAAATGACATAAATTGAATGATCGTAGATTGATGATTGAAGCTCCGTAAAGACTTCAAGCTCATACGATGGAAAGAAGAGATTATTCGTCATTGTAATTTTTCTTTTATCTCTTCTAGTATGTAGCTTAGAAGTAGAACTTTGATGGAGCACTCACACACATCTACATTCTGTCATAGGACTTCATTAGATCAATTGTCCTTTGATCCCAATTCAATTCTCTTTTGTTTGTGCTAGGATTGTTTATAACAGCTGATTGCTGAACAGTTTACAGTCGCCTGTCTCAAAAACAGTCGACTGTGTTTTGTTCTACAGTAACCTGTTATGCACAGACTATTACAATATAGTTTTGGGCCTTCTCTGATTATTTCGCTCAGGCTACTGTTGAACGATTCACAGGCGCATGTCCTATTGACAGTCGAATGTGTATTGTAAATCAGTCGCCTGTCTATCCTTGCCCAAACTCGGTTTGATCTGACTTTTACGGCCAGTCGACTAATGCTGTATATACAGTCGACTGTCTATTAGATCAGTCGACTGTCTATGCTGCAACAGTCACCTGTCTGTAAGTCATTTCTTTGACTCAGCTCTCTGGAAATTTCTCTTGCTTTTAACAGTCGTCTGTTTAAGGTTTTATAGTCGCCTGTTCTGATTAACAGCTGACTGTATTACTTGAATCAGTCGTCTGTCCTGTATCTTGTGAGATTTCCAGTATTTGTCTAACTTACTCTTCTCTCGGCCAGTCGCCTGTCGAAGAAATTACAGTCGCATGTTGATTTAACAGACGACTGTCTTTGCTTCATCAGTCGACTGTCCACGTGGTAAGTTACCGTTATGATTTCTCACCTACCATTGCTGACTGTGCAACAATCGACTGTGGATTGTTCAACAGTCGACTGTCGCGAGTTCAGATTATATCCGTTGAGATTTTTCTCACGGATTTCAATTGGGTTTTTGCCTAAACTGTTTTGTGGTTGTGAGAAAGCTATAAATAGAGCTTCTATTGTTCCATTGGAAGGTTACTCATTTCATTGCAAAATCTCTCAAGCTTTTATTTCCAAAAGATCAAAGCTCTCAAATCCAAAGCCCTAAGTATTTCCATATTTTGTTCTCTTGCTCTCCAACCTAGAACCAAAGAGTGATCATCTAGGCAATTGGTGCAGTCAAGAGAAAGGGCTTTCTCCTCTATTCCAAGAGAGTTCTTCAACACACATCACACTCCTCCTTCAAGTTCTACTTCAAGGCATAGGTGATTGTAAGTGTTGTTTTCATTATTTCATAACATTCGTTATTTGAGTTGTGCTCTCAGTTGTGAGAGTGGTTTTGCTTGCTCCCTGGTCGTGGGAGTCAAGGACATCAATTGTATTTGATTGCACTTGTAGGGTTGCTACAAGTGGGCTTTAAGAAAACCTCAAGTTAGGGTTCTAACTTGAGTATCCGGTGGTATCCGGGTGGTAGGGACGTAGGATTACCGAGAACAAGTCGGGAGTTGATTTGGGTAATCCGAACCCTTGAAACATCTCTGCGTTTGCGTGTGTTTCATTTTGGGTCGTTTTTCTATTCCGTACTATTTGTTGGATTGCATTTTATTTGGCGTAAATTCCTTTTAAATTTGCATAAACATTATTCAACCCCCCTTCTAGTGTTTTCCCCATAGACATGGTCCTTACAAAAATCATATCACAATCTAAATTAAGAATTCAATCTCACAATATAGCATCATGGGTTCATGTCAATGGAGCACAAAAGAGATAGAAGCGTGACATTGGCAAAGACATAGCTATCATAGCATATTATAGTAGATAATATGCCCAAATATGAGGAAGCTCAAAATTCATATCAAATCTTCCAAATGGTGAATACGAGATACCCATACATGCATGAAGAAGTAAGAAAGAATAGATATGAATCATGGGAATAACTATCAATCTCTAGGATGTAAGGAATCACCACACACACTTATCGTTTTTAATTTTTGAAACACTTTCTTGTCTTGCTTGTATTTTCAAAAGGAGATGGAGAAGATGTGGAAAGATCACTTTGTACAAACTCTCGCCTTCCCTATATACATTGGTGTTCTCAAATATAGGAGATGTGGAGAGCGAAGGAAAATGGGAGAATGTGGCATATATACATATTTTTGGTTTTGGTTTTTTGTTGTTGTTTTTATTTGATTTTAACATTTTTATATTGCAAACTTGCGGAATCGCAATGGAATGCAAGGGCGGCCTACGCATCCCAAGCTAGATGGCTTTAGGGCATCAGGTTACGAAGAACCCCGAAGGACCATTATACAAAAATATGTACAAAAGTGTTTATTTGGGTAATGTTTTTTTGTAGAAAATGAAAAGTATACATTCCCCCAAATGGGAGAACGATACACGACGAGGGGGAATGTACAAAGTAAAACAAAAGAGAATTATTGAGAAATCTAAGCATGGCAAGAAAATCCTCCATGAATTAAAGCACAAAACAAAGGTGTGTTGGACACAACGATCTAGGAACTTTAGTTTGATGATGACAAACGTGTGCGAACTATTTAACGTGTGTGCTAAGTGTGTTTCAGAATTGGCAAGTCGGTAAATCGTTGAAGAGTTGACTAAGAAAATGTGATGGGGATTAATGGGTGCACAAGTTCAATTTGGACTTGGTCAAAAAGATGAAAGAATTGCTACATATATTGGACTTGGTCATTATGGGAAGAGATGGAGCCAATTCGATTCTAATGGGGATTGATTCAAATCAATTAGAGGGATGTGCTCAAATCCTATTCCAATTCAAACCTCTATTCAAATCCCAAATTCCCTAACTTCATGGGATTTTCTCTGGCCGAAAATACAAGGCCCATGCCGACCTCCCTTGGATGAGAAAAACCCTAATCCTCCATATATAAGCCAACGTCAAAGAGGAAGCAAAGGGCGACCATACTCAAAAATAATCCTCCCAATGAAAAGTTGCGGCAACCATCTCCAAATCTTTTCGGCTGTGCCAAAAATATTTCTCAAAGCCAAAGTCGGCCAAAAATTATATCCCCAAGGCAAGCCGTAATCTCTGACCTTACCAAGATCCTCATGCCACAACTTCCAACAAGGTCCTCAATTAATTCTCCAAGCAAAACACAATAGCCAGCCGCAATCTTCATGTATCAAGTGGGGATCAAACAAATTGGTGGGAGGCAACGTGCACAAAATCGAAGGGACAGGCCGAACCGTTCAAAGGGAAGTAGTAATAAAAAATTAATGTTCATGTTTCTTCTCCACTAATTTTGGTTCTAAGCTTTAATCACCATTGTTTTTTTTGCAGGCCTTCCAATATTCCCAAGAGCCAATCTCATTTCAAAAATTCCCAGGGAATCAAAGAGACCGAATTTTTGTGGAGTTGTTTCTTTTGTTTGCATCTTCAAAAAAATCTCAGGGCCGAAATATTTATTAAAGGAATTGAAGCACGCTTTTTGACTTTTGGTTGTTAGCTTTCTTGCTGACAACCAAAACCCAAAAATCCAACCAAGGCCGCACAAAACTTTTGAAGAGGAAGATTATTTTTTATGCAACAAAGCATCTCACAAGCCGGCCAAAGTTTTTACAAAACTCTTAAGGAGCCGCAATTGTTGACTATAACCTTCAACTGGCCGAATCAAGGAGAAGCCTTATTATTATTATTAAACTCTCTAACTCAATTATTTGTTGGTATTAACTCCCAGGTGCTTGCTGCTCCCACCATCCTGAGTTGTTGGCCGAATTAATTTTTGAAGGAAATTCCTCGAAGCAGCCGCAATTCTCAAATCCTCAACACCAATCACATGCGCAAGCAAGGCCAAAGCACCTCTCCATGCAACAATTCTCAAGGGATACAGTTTGTTTCATTGTAACTGTTAATTCATATTCAAGATTGCCTCTTGATGTGCAGGTGAGAAATATAAGGGGAAACGTGAGTTTGCTTGCCGAATTGTTTTGGAGATAAAGTAAAGAGCATCTGCGGCCGTAATATTTAACTACCCCTTCAAACATCAAGTCAACGCAACAAGCAGCCATCTATAAAGTTGAGAGTGCCATCATCAAATAAATCTTGCAAATGCCGAAATATTTTCAAGTGCCGCAAGCTTCTATTGTTGAGAAAGAATCTGCAACTTGAGTTACCGGTGTCGAGGAGACATCTACATCTACGTCAGACGAGATTTGACCCGTACTAATTAACGAAGACAACGCCGCTACATAAACTGAGCTTCCTAAACTCTGTTCTTTATTATTTTGTGTAGTTGTTGTGTTAGATCTTCGTATGGGAAACTTTACCGTCTTTGGGGATTATTTTTGGGACTTGTCTGGTTGGGGCTAGACAAGTGGGACCCAGCTAGTTTGGGACTAGCTGGTAGAAAGCGTTACTAGGATTGATAGTGAGAGAAAACATTGTGTGTGTGGTACTGAGAGCTTGGCGAGTGTAGAGACATAGAGGGTGCTCTGAGTGTGCTCTAACTTATGGTTTTGTACCTATTGCACTATTCATTACTAGTATCTACTTTGGGGGCTGGACGTAGGTCGAAGAGTCGACTGAACCAGTGTAAATCTGCTGTGTACTCTATGTCTGAATTTTATTTACTCTGCTACTGCTATAACTGCGTGTGATTTCTCGTGGGTTACGCGAGAATTTTTTTTATTAGCCTATTCACCCCACCTCTAGGCTAGGATCCAGATCCAACAAGTGGTATCAGAGCAGGTTTTAGGATATAGCCTAGGATTGACCATGAATAACCATATGGATAGTGCTTTTGCTGAGGGTCAATCTGTTTCCCGTCCCCCTAGATTTAATGGAGGTGATTATGCATATTGGAAAAATCGAATGAAAATCTACCTTATTTCTGTTGATTATAAAGCTTGGCAAATAATTGAAAAAGGATATAAACTGCCTGTTATTAAACTAGAAAATGTTGAGATTGAAAAACCAAATGACAATTGCGATGATGTTGATTGGAAATCTTATTCTTTAAATGCTAAAGCTATGAATGCTCTCATTTGTGCACTTGATAAATCTGAATATAATAGAATCTCACATTGTTTAACTGCGCAGGAAATATGGCATACTTTGGAGGTGACGCACGAGGGAACATCACAGGTAAAGGAGTCTAGACTGTCTCTTTTGAGTGCAGTGTTCGAGGGATTTCGCATGCTACCATCAAAGAGCATATCAGAGATGTATGCGAGGTTCACTGACATAGTCTACAAGTCTAGCTCGCTTGGAAAGCCATATGATAGCCTCGATCAAGTGAGGAAGATCCTAAGAGCATTGCCAAGCTCTTTCAGACCAAAGGTCACCGCCATCCAGGAAGCAAATGTATTGTCACAATTGAAGGTGGAGGACTTTATTGGTAATTTGATGTCCCATGAGTTGGAACTGTAAAATGTTGAAGCAAGAGAGAAACCTGAGGAGAAAGAGAAAGCCATAAAGCCCCTTGCTTTGCAAGCTAGCAAAGAAGAGGATGATGACGACGACATAGCGCTAATGGTGAGAAAATTCAGAAAGTTCATCAAGACCAAGCATGGGAGAAACGAAATGGCACCCAGGTTTAATCGTTCTAATTTTAATAATTCTTCCAAGCAATTTAATGATCAGAAATCTACTGATAGAATGCAAAATTTTACATGCAGGGGAAGAGGACATATGATGAAGGATTGCCCAAATGAAACTGCTCAGCTCGCTAAAGGAAAAGGAAAAGCGAAGGTATTAACATGGGATATGGATAGCGAAGCTGAAAGCGAGGAGAAAAATGAAGCCCATTCTTGCATGGCTTTGATGGGGATCCAAGATGAGACACCGTCAGGTAGCAAAACTGAACTTCTTAAAATTTGTGAAGAAATGCAAAATCAAATAGTAGAACATGAGTTCACAATTGAATGTCTCCAAAATCAGAACTATGACATGCAAGTTAGAGATGATAAGGTGTTTAAAGAGAATGAAAAACTTAAAATTTAACTCAATGCATGTAAGTCTACTATTGAAATCATGAAGAAGGAAAAAGCTAGCTTTGATGAAACTGCTCCTTGTATTTCTTGTTCCTCTTTATTAAACCAAAATAGCATGCTTAAACTTTATTTGATTAAGCTCGAAACTGAAAAAGACTATGTGATTAGAGAGCTTAATGATAAATTCTGCATGTTGGATAATGACTTTAAAAGAAAAATGATTGAATTTGAAAAGAAGGAAGAGGAAAACAAGAGAGCTTTTATTAGTAAATGCACGATGCTTGTGGAAGAAAATAAACAATTAAAAACCTAAGTCTCTCATCTTGAAGTGGCCATTAAGAAATTCTCTATGGGAAAACAATCGTTGGACACTATTTTAGAGAATCAATTATATGGCAATAATAGAAGAGGACTTGGTTTTGGTCTGAAAAACATTGAAAAGCAAAAATTCAAGAAATTCCACAATGTACCATCTATTGCAAAGAAAAAATATGCAAAGTGCTTTACTTGTGATAGTGTAGGCCATACTTCATATTATTGTAAATTTAGGAACACAAATATCAAGTTTAAACAAGTGTGTGTTCCTAAAACAATAATGGCTAACACTAGTGGACCTTGTTGGATTCCAAGGTCATACTTAACACCTTTCATGTAGGTAAGGTGGAGATTTGGCGAGGAGCAAAATTTTCAATGTCTTATTCTTTTAGCTCCTTTGTCAAATAGCGACGAGAAGGTATAATTTTTATCCATCTTTGCATTTCATTGCATACCTTCATAGATTGTTTTGTGTGCTTGATTTATTTTTGTTTGTGTGCTTGTGTGCATGATTTTTTAATGTTTTTATTTCTGAAAAAAAAAATTGAAAAACCAAAAATAAAAAAAAATGGGCTTAAAAGAATACCGTTCATGATTTATCCTATGTGGTATTGTATGAATGATCAAATCTATCCCTTGTAGAAGTCAATTCATTATCGTTGTAGCTACATGAACACGATGTTATTCTTTTTAGTAGCCATGACATGTCTCATAAGTTTTAAACTTGACTTCTACACCTACATTTGCACTTGCACGATAATTGACTTTTTAGGGCTTTTGGAGATTCTTTTGAAGAATAATGGAAAGTGAATGTAGGAATGATTAATTTCTGAATTTTCTAAGGGATATGAAGTGTTTAGCCATGAATTAAAATTGAGCACAAAAGAATTGAAAAAAAAACTATATTTGCTCCGTATGAAAAATGGATACACTTCATTGCTAATACACAACTCACGAGTATCCAACTTATGCTACATAGGTAATCATTAGCGTTGGTGTATATAACTCGTCAAGCAATGCCACCCCACATTTAAAATTCCTTTTAGGCCATGTTTTGGGGTATGGAAACTTGAACTCATCTTTGATGAGGTGGGAAAAATCAATCCTAGTGATAATCATGAAAAATTGGAAAATGTGGATTGATTTCGTTGATTTTCTGAAATTGAATCTCCTCTTGTACTTTATTGTCTATATCACTACACTTACACAAAGGTGGAGAAGTCTTGTTATGAAATTCTATGAGCTTGCATTGTCAATTTTTTTTTAAAACTCATGTAAATGCCAGTTATAACTTATAATGGTTTCTTTTTGCATGAGATATTTTTGAGACTTCATTATTCCACTCTTGATGATAACAAAGGGGGAGAAAGAAATAGAAAGATTTGGTGTGTCGTTATTATATGTTGAAGGGGGAGCTTGAAAAATATATATAGAAGGGGAAGCATGCTTATATTGCATGCTTTGTAATGCTTGTATGTCTCATTTCATATCATCCACACATCAAATTGCATTACACCCTTCAACACACTTCACACACTCATATTCAATGTATAAATCTTTCATTGGTTTGTCATCATCAAAAGGGGGAGATTGTTGGACACAATGATCTAGGAACTTTAGTTTGATGATGACAAACATGTGCGAACTATTTAACGTGTGTGCTAAGTGTGTTTCAGAATTGGCAAGTCGGTAAATCCTTGAAGAGTTGACTAAGAAAATGTGATGGGGATTAATGGGTGCACAAGTTAAATTTGGACTTGGTCAAAAAGATGAAAGAATTGCTACATATATTGGACTTGGTCATTATGGGAAGAGATGGAGCCAATTCGATTCTAATGGGGATTGATTCAAATCAATTAGAGGGATGTGCTCAAATCCTATTCCAATTCAAACCTCTATTCAAATCCCAAATTCCCTAACTTCATGGGATTTTCTCTGGCCAAAAATACAAGGCCCATGCCGACCTCCCTTGGATGAGAAAAACCCTAAAGCTCCATATATAAGCCAACGTCAAAGCGGAAGCAAAGGGCGGTCATACTCAAAAATAATCCTCCCAAAGACAAGTTGCGGCAACCATCTCCAAATCTTTTCGGCTGTGCCAAAAATATTTCTCAAAGCCAAAGTCGGCCAAAAATTATATCCCCAAGGCAAGCCGCAATCTCTGACCTTACCAAGATCCTCATGCCACAACTTCCTACAAGGTCCTCAATTAATTGTCCAAGCAAAACACAATAGCCAGCCGCAATCTTCATGTATCAAGTGGGGATCAAACAAATTGGTGGGAGGCAACGTGCACAAAATCGAAGGGACAGGCCGAACCGTTCAAAGGGAAGTAGTAATAAAAAATTAATGCTCATGTTTCTTCTCCACTAATTTTGGTTCTAAGCTTTAATCACCATTGTTTTTTTTGCAGGCCTTCCAATATTCCCAAGAGCCAATCTCATTTCAAAAATTCCCAGGGAATCAAAGAGACCAAATTTTTGTGGAGTTGTTTCTTTTGTTAGCATCTTCAAAAAAATCTCAGGGCCGAAATATTGATTAAAGGGATTGAAGCATGCTTTTTGACTTTTGGTTGTTTGCTTTCTTGCTGATAGCCGAAACCCAAAAATCCAACCAAGGCCGCACAAAACTTTTGAAGAGGAAGATTATTTTTTACGCAACAAAGCATCTTACAAGTCGGCCAAAGTTTTTACAAAAATCTCAAGGAGCCGCAATTGTTGACTATAACCTTCAACTGCCCGAATCAAAGAGAAGCCTTATTATTATTATTAAACTCTCTAACTCAATTATTTGTTGCTATTAACTCCCAGGTGCTTGCTGCTCCCACCATCCTGAGTTGTTGGCCGAATTAATTTTTGAAGGAAATTCCTCCAAGCAGCCGTAATTCTCAAATCCTCAACTCCAATCACATGCGCAAGCAAGGCCAAAGCACCTCTCCATGCAAAAATTATCAAGGGATACGGTTTGTTTCATTGTAACTGTTAATTCATATTCAAGATTGCCTCTTGATGTGCAGGTGAGAAATATAAGGGGAAACGTGAGCTTGCTTGCCGAATTGTTTTGGAGATAAAGTAAGGAGCATCTGCGGCCGTAATATTTGACTACCCCTTCAAACATCAAGTCAACGCAACAAGCAGCCATCTATAAAGTTGAGAGTGCCATCATCAAATTAATCTTGCAAATGCCAAAATCTTTTCAAGTGCCGCAAGCTTCTATTGTTGAGAAAGAATCTGCAACTTGAGTTGCCGGTGTCGAGGAGACATCTACATCTACGTCAGACGAGATCTGACCCGTACTAATTGACGAAGACAACGCCGCTACATAAACTGAGCTTCCTAAACTTTGTTCTTTATTATTTTGTGTAGTTGTTGTGTTAGATCTTCGTAGGGGAAGCTTTACCATCTTTGGGGATTATTTTTGGGACTTGTCTGGTTGGGGCTAGACAAGTGGGACCCAGCTAGTTTGGGACTAGCTGGTAGAAAGCGTTACTAGGATTAATAGTGAGAGAAAACACTGTGTGTGGGGGTACTGAGAGCTTGGCGAGTGTAGATACGTAGAGGGTGCTCTGAGCGTGCTCTAACTTGTGGTTTTGTACCCATTGCACTATTCAATACTAGTATCTGCTTTGTGGGCTGGACGTAGGTCGAAGAGTCGACCGAACCAGGGTAAATCTACTGTGTACTCTGTGTCTGAATTTTATTTACTCTGCTACTGCTATAACTGCGTGTGATTTCTCGTGGGTTGCGCGAGAATTTTTTTTATTAGCCTATTCTCCCCCCTCTAGGCTAGGATCCAGATCCAACAAGTGGTATCAAAGCAGGTTTTAGGATCTAGCCTAGGATTGACCATGAATAACCATATGGATAGTGCTTTTGCTGAGGGTCAATCTGTTTCCCGTCCCCCGAGATTTAATGGAGGTGATTATGCATATTGGAAAAATCGAATGAAAATCTACCTTATTTCTGTTGATTATAAAGCTTGTCAAATAATGGAAAAAGGATATAAACTGCCTGTTATTAAAGTAGAAAATGTTGAGATTGAAAAACCAAATGACAAATGGGATGATGATGATTGGAAATCTTATTTTTTAAATGCTAAAGCTATGAATGCTCTCATTTGTGCACTTGATAAATCTGAATATAATAGAATCTCACATTGTTTAACTGCGCAGGAAATATGGCATACTTTGGAGGTGACGCACGAGGGAACGTCACAGGTAAAGGAGTCTAGATTGTCTCTTTTGAGTGCAGAGTTCGAGGGATTTTGCATGCTACCATCAGAGAGCATATCAGAGATGTATGCGAGGTTCACCGACATAGTCTACACGTCTAGTTCGCTTGGAAAGCCATATGATAGCCTCGATCAAGTGAGGAAGATCCTAAGAGCATTGCCAAGCTCTTTCAGACCAAAGGTCACCGCCATCCAGGAAGCAAAGGTATTGTCACTATTGAAGGTGGAGGACCTTATTGGTAATTTGATGTCCCATGAGTTGGAACTGCAAAATGTTGAAGCAAGAGAGAAACCTGAGGAGAAAGAGAAAGCCATAAAGCCCCTTGCTTTGCAAGCTAGCGAAGAAGAGGATGATGACGACGACATAGCGCTAATGGTGAGAAACTTCAGAAAGGTCATCAAGACCAAGCATGGGAGAAACGAAATGGCACCCAGGTTTAATCGTTCTAACTTTAATAATTCTTCCAAGAAATTTAATGATCAGAAATCTACTGATAGAATGCAATGTTTTACATGCAGGGGAAGAGGACATCTGATGAAGGATTGCCCAAATGAAACTGCTCAGCTCGCTAAAGGAAAAGGAAAAGCGTAGGTATTAACATGGGATATGGATAGCGAAGCTGAAAGCGAGGAGGAAAATGAAGCCCATTCTTGCATGGCTTTGATGGGGATCTAAGATGAGACACCGTCAGGTAGCAAAGATGAACTTCTTAAAATTTGTGAAGAAATGCAAAATCAAATAGTAGATCATGAGTTCACAATTGAATGTCTCCAAAATCAGAACTATGACATGCAAGTTAGAGATGATAAGGTGTTTAAAGAGAATGAAAAACTTAAAATTGAACTCAATGCATGTAAGTCTACTATTGAAATCATGAAGAAGGAAAAAGCTAGCTTTGATGAAACTGCTCCTTGTATTTCTTGTTCCTCTTTATTAAACCAAAATAGCATGCTTAAACTTGATTTGATTAAGCTCGAAACTGAAAAAGACTATGTGATTAGAGAGCTTAATGATAAATTCTGCATGTTGGATAATGACTTTAAAAGAAAAATGATTGAATTTGAAAAGAAGGAAGAGGAAAACAAGAGAGCTTTTATTAGTAAATGCACGATGCTTGTGGAAGAAAATAAACAATTAAAACCTAAGTCTCTCATCTTGAAGTGGCCATTAAGAAATTCTCTATGGGAAAACAATCGTTGGACACTATTTTAGAGAATCAATTATATGGCAATAATAGAAGAGGACTTGGTTTTGGTCTGAAAAACATTGAAAAGCAAAAATTCAAGAAATTCCACAATGTACCATCTATTGCAAAGAACAAATATGCAAAGTGCATTACTTGTGATAGTGTAGGCCATACTTCATATTATTGTAAATTTAGGAACACAAATATCAAGTTTAAACAAGTGTGTGTTCCTAAAATAATAATGGCTAACACTAGTGGACCTTGTTGGATTCCAAGGTCACACTTAACACCTTTCATGTAGGTAAGGTGGAGATTTGGCGAGGAGCAAAATTTTCAATGTCTTATTCTTTTAGCTCCTTTGTCAAATAGCGACGAGAAGGTATAATTTTTATCCATCTTTGCATTTCATTGCATACCTTCATAGATTGTTTTGTGTGCTTGATTTATTTTTGTTTGTGTGCTTGTGTGCATGATTTTTTAATGTTTTTATTTCTGAAAAAAAAATGGAAAAACCAAAAATAAAAAAAATGGGCTTAAAAGAATACCGTTCATGATTTATCCTATGTGGTATTGTACGAATGATCAAATCTATCCCTTGTAGAAGTCAATTCATTATCGTTGTAGCTACATGAACATGATGTTATTCTCTTTAGTAGCCATGACATGTCTCATAAGTTTTAAACTTGACTTCTACATCTACATTTGCACTTGCACGATAATTGACTTTTTAGTGCTTTTGGAGATTCTTTTGAAGAATAATGGAAAGTGAATGTAGGAATGATTAATTTCTGAATTTTCTAAGGGATATGAAGTGTTTAGCCATGAATTAAAATTGAGCACAAAAGAATTGAAAAAAAAAACTATATTTGCTCCGTATGAAAAATGGATACACTTCATGGCTAATACACAACTCACGAGTATCCAACTTATGCTACATGGGTAATCATTAGCGTTGGTGTATATAACTCGTCAAGCAATGCCACCCCACATTTAAAGTCCTTTTAGGCCATGTTTTGGGGTATGGTAACTTGAACTCATCTTTGATGAGGTGGGAAAAATCAATCCTAGTGATAATCATGAAAAATTGGAAAATGTGGATTGATTTGGTTGATTTTCTGAAATTGAATCTCCTCTTGTACTTTATTGTCTATATCACTACACTTACACAAAGGTGGAGAAGTCTTGTTATGAAATTCTATGAGCTTGGATTGTCTATTTTTTTTAAAACTCATGTAAATGCCAGTTATAACTTATAATGGTTTCTTTTTGCATGAGATTTTTTGAGACTTCATTAGCCCACTCTTGATGATAACAAAGGGGGAGAAAGAAATAGAAAGATTAGGTGTGTCGGTATTATATGTTGAAGGGGGAGCTTGAAAAATATATATAGAAGGGGGAGCATGCTTATATTGCATGCTTTGTAATGCTTGTATGTCTCATTCCATATCATCCACACATCAAATTGCATTACACCCTTCAACACACTTCACACACTCATATTCAATGTACAAATCTTTCATTGGTTTGTCATCATCAAAAGTGGGAGATTGTTGGACACAACGATCAAGGAACTTTAGTTTGATGATGACAAACGTGTGCGAACTATTTAACGTGTGTGCTAAGTGTGTTTCAGAATTGGCAAGTCGGTAAATCGTTGAAGAGTTGACTACGAAAATGTGATGGGGATTAATGGGTGCACAAGTTCAATTTGGACTTGGTCAAAAAGATGAAAGAATTGCTACATATATTGGACTTGGTCATTATGGGAAGAGATGGAGCCAATTCGATTCTAATGGGGATTGATTCAAATCAATTAGAGGGATGTGCTCAAATCCTATTCCAATTCAAACCTCTATTCAAATCCCAAATTCCCTAACTTCATGGGATTTTCTCTGACCGAAAATACAAGGCCCATGCCGACCTCCCTTGGATGAGAAAAACCATAATCCTCCATATATATAAGCCAACATCAAAGAGGAAGCAAAGGGAGGCCATACTCAAAAATAATCCTCCCAAAGACAAGTTGCGGCAACCATCTCCAAATCTTTTCGGCTTTGCCAAAAATATTTCTCAAAGCCAAAGTCGGCCAAAAATTATATTCCCAAGGCAAGCCGCAATCTCTGACCTTACCAAGATCCTCATACCACAACTTCCAACAAGGTCCTCAATTAATTCTCCAAGCAAAACACAATAGCCAGCCACAATCTTCATAAATCTAGTGGGGATCAAAAAAATTGGTGGGAGGCAACGTGCACAAAATCGAAAGGACAGGCCGAACCGTTCAAAGGGAAGTAGTAAAAAAAATTAATGCTCATGTTTCTTCTCCACTAATTTTGGTTCTAAGCTTTAATCACCATTGTTTTTTTGCAGGCCTTCCAATATTCCCAAGAGCCAATCTCATTTCAAAAATTCATAGGGAATCAAAGAGGCCGAATTTTTGTGGAGTTGTTTCTTTTGTTTGCATCTTCAAAAAAATCTCAGGGCCGAAATATTGATTAAAGGGATTGAAGCATGCTTTTTGACTTTTGGTTGTCAGCTTTCTTGCTGACAGCCGAAACCCAAAAATCCAACCAAGGCCGCACAAAACTTTTGAAGAGGAAGATTATTTTTTACGCAACAAAGCATCTCACAAGCCGGCCAAAGTTTTTACAAAAATCTCAAGGAGCCGCAATTGTTGACTATAAACTTCAACTGGCCAAATCAAAGAGAAGCCTTATTAGTATTATTAAATTCTCTAACTCAATTATTTGTTGCTATTAACTCCCAGGTGCTTGCTGCTCCCACCATCCTGAGTTGTTGGCCGAATTAATTTTTGAAGGAAATTCCTCGAAGCAGCCGCAATTCTCAAATCCTCAACACCAATCACATGCGCAAGCAAGGCCAAAGCACCTCTCCATGCAACAATTGTCAAGGGATACGCTTTGTTTCATTGTAACTGTTAATTCATATTCAAGATTGCCTCTTGATGTGAAGGTGAGAAATATAAGGGGAAACGTGAGCTTGCTTGCCGAATTTTTTTTGGAGATAAAGTAAGGAGCATCTGCGGCCGTAATATTTGACTACCCCTTCAAACATCAAGTCAACGCAACAAGCAGCCATCTATAAAGTTGAGAGTGCTATCATCAAATTAATCTTGCAAATGCCGAAATATTTTCAAGTGCCGCAAGCTTCTATTGTTGAGAAAGAATCTGCAACTTGAGTTACCGGTGTCGAGGAGACATCTACATCTACGTCAGACGAGATCTGACCCGTACTAATTGACGAAGACAACGCCGCTACATAAACTGAGCTTCCTAAACTCTGTTCTTTATTATTTTGTGTAGTTGTTGTGTTAGATCTTCGTAGGGGAAACTTTACCAATCTTTGGGGATTATTTTTGGGACTTGTCTGGTTGGGGCTAGACAAGTGGGACCCCGCTAGTTTGGGACTAGCTGGTAGAAATCGTTACTAGGATTGATAGTGAGAGAAAACACTGTGTGTGTGTGGGTACTGAGAGGCTGGAGAGTGTAGAGATGTAGAGGGTGCTCTGATCGTGCTCTAACTTGTGGTTTTGTACCTATTGCACTATTCAATACTAGTATCTGCTTTGGGGGCTGGACGTAGGTCGAAGGGTCGACCGAACCAGGGTAAATCTGCTGTGTACTTTATGTCTGAATTTTATTTACTCTGCTACTGCTATAACTGCGTGTGATTTCTCGTGGGTTGCGCGAGAATTTTTTTTATTAGCCTATTCCCCCCCTCTAGGCTAGGATCCAGATCCAACAAGGTGTGGGTATCCTAATCCTGTTGAAAGGTTTAACACATGCGATAAGAGTACACATATAGTATTTCATGCAAGAGTTAGAAGCACGGAGATAAGATGGTAAAAGAACCGTTTTTTTGGAAATGAAGCGTGAAAATCTAGGAACTTCAAAATAGAGGGGCATACTAAAATATGATATATTGCTAGAAGCATGCCTTAAACACAATCACAACCAACAATCTCGAAATTTAGCAAATAAACCCAAAAGATGGAAAAACATATATATGAGCATTGAATAATCAAAGAAATAGCATGATGGAAAAAGGTGCTCAAATGCGAAAAGTGAAGTATGAGTGGAAAAATATCATTGAGGGTTCATCTCTAGAAGAGGCAAGAATGAAATGGAGAAAGAAAAATGCATGATGGGAATGATGCATAAAAATGAAAAGAAATTTTTTTTAATGAATGAAAAAGGTGAAAAATGGAAGAAAATAAAGGAAACATGCATGAAATGCCCCCCAAGCTAAAGCTTGCATTGCTCTTAATGCAATACGATCACACATGAGAGGGCAAAGATAAAATGGGAGGGGAAATGCATCAAAAATAACAAAAATGACTATGGGTGATACTCTCCCCCAAGTTAATATAAGCTATGTCCAAAATATATGAAAATCCGATACGGGGCATAAAAGATAAAGGGGAGAGTGAACAATAGGCAAAATAGGCATCACCACCCTTTGGAGGTGGTTGGGGTCTCATGGAGAAAAATGATAATGGGGCCAAGAAAAGTGCCAAAAGAACAAGGATAGGGTGATGCGGGTGAAATGATAGAAGGGCACAATATGATGGGTTATTATGATGCAAAAGCAAACCCTAGATACGCTCCCCTCGCTAATGAGAGGAGACGAGATTATTCTAATCTAAACTAGAAAGCGGTAAATATTTACACTAATAGATTAGGATACACCTGAGCATAGGCGGATCCAGAATTTGGAGTGGGGCAGGTAGCTGCCCTAATTGCTCCTGATGTGGCTCCGCCAGAAGTGCTGTGCCACGTGTGCCAATGGACCCAAGCAATGCACTTCCAAGCATCCCTCGTAGGTGTCCACCTGTAGCCTGCAAAGAATGAGGTGCATTAGCCCATGGCAAGAAATCATTTCCCAAAATAAATGTATCCCAGAGATAATCGTCAACATAAAATGAATAATAATAACAGGGTGACGAATACTCCCTGAGAATGGGTTGCTATCCTCTGTGCTAGTGACGACCAAATCCTCACTCACCATGAGAAGTGGCTCTCCGGGTGGTGACGCACCGCAGCATACCTCAAGGGAAGTAGATCATGTGTCCCACAAGAGATATGGTGTGTCAAAAATATATGAGTCTAAAGAAATAGGAAGTGAAAAGCGAGACTCAAAAGTGGAGTGAGAGTGAGTATGAAAATCTTACTGAATAGGGGCAATATGCTCAAGTAGATGCTCAGCCACAGAAGCAGTGGAGAGTGACGATAGAGATAGATGTGACTCGGGCTCCACGAAGTGGACCATCGTATCTAAGCCCTCATGCACATTCTCCTCGACGATATGCTCATGCTCCACCATCTGCATGATGTCCTGAATGACATCATCGTGCTTGCCCACAGACCAAGGAAGAAGCAGCAACCGATATGGCTATGGAGGTGGATGTGGAGCGGACCACTCGTATGTGGTCGTGGTGTCCTCGTCCTCACGCACATCCTCCTTGTTGGTATGCATAAGCTCTGTAGTCTCCTTAGTGCTCTCGTAGGACTCGTGTGGGGTATCCAAATCAAGATGAGAAGTCTCTCCCACAAATCCTTGAGAAATCACCCCATCTTTCCTATCATCAACAAAAAATGCTTCGTCATCCAAATGGTAATGTGGGAAAAGTGGGACATCGGCATGAGATGTGTCTATGGTGGCCGATGGGATGGTGGTCTCAACCATGAAAGTGGGTGTATCCTCTCCTCTATCTCATCTCCTCGGTGTAGGGTCGGTGATTGGTACCATAAAGGTTTGCAATATTTGTTCTTGGTTAAAAATGGCTCTTTCAAGGAGAGACTCAAGGCTTGATTTTTCTTGTGTTGGTGGATGGATATAAGGTTGAGGAAATGGATGGGAGGTGTTTGGGCTAAGGTTGTGGGAAAATGTTTGGCCTTGGTTTAGAATGAGGCTCTCAAGAGTAAATGGGCAATCATTATGCATGTGCCCTGCCATCCTACAAATCTCACAAACCACAAATGAATAAGGATCATAGCCTCCCATCTGAGCATCGAAATTTGGTCTCCATATGGTAATAGAAAAGATACATGGACAACAAAAATAAGAAAACTAGAGAGGAGCGTCAATAGTACAAGAGAATAACAAAAAGATAATATGATGGTGGGGAAAAAATTTCTTGGTTATTGTATTTTTTTTTTGTTTTTTTGTTTTTTTAATGTTTTTATGTGTAGTCTAACGAACCCAAGCTAAGCTAATATTAAACCAAATGCCTCCTCGGCAACGGCACCAAAAACTTGGCCGGTGCCCCGTTTATGATTAGGGCGCGGTATCGTTTTACCGCAAGTGCACGGTTAGTGTAGGGTGCAGGTTTATCAAACACATGGAGGTGGATGGCTTGATGGCTACTAGATTCGCCTAGGTTGTGTGTGAGCTACGCGGATGATATGAGTGGGTAGTGTAAAATTAAAGGAAAGAAATAAAAAAGACAAGAAATGAATCCCCACTAACACGGGCTAAAGCACTCATGACCCTTGGTATTCGACTCGACCCAGGGTGAGACATTATACCAAAAGGTGGTACCTAGTGCCCCGTGGGCCCGATATTCCAGTCGGTGCCCAGGATGATACGCTAGGTCTACCCAGTTTCGGACGGTGGACATTCCCATGTCCAACACCCTCCGCAACCGATAGCATTAAGGCCACAATGATAGCTCCCAACATTTCGTCGAAACCGTTCCCACGTGCAAGGACTCAATTGCAACGCTAGTGCGTGAGCTACGGATAGAGAATCAAACTCTCGTTTTATTTCCTCTTGGCCCAACGATCAAAGGCGGTCTTTCTCCCGCCGATGACAATGAAACGCCCTAGCGTAACCCTTATGGCCAAATAGGTCGAATGTGATTTCTAGCAATACATCAAAGCGGATCTTGACGGGACAAGCATCCGGAGCCCAACCCCCAACTCCATCTAGTGTGTTGCCATACGGGTTGGTCTCAGATTGCTAGACATCGCCATTGACACATTCTATCAAACACTTGCCGTGCAATCAAGTCAAATGAATTATCCCAAGCATCAATCCTACTCTAACCCATATTAGGGTTCATCAAACACTACTCCATGATGAAGAACATGATAGCAAGAAACAAAAGGGACAAACAAACATTCACCATCAAGCTTATTGAAAATAACACAAAGCAATGTAAATAAGAAAGAGAAATACTCATCTTGCTTTTGAATCCATCAATCCATTACAAGATTTATTGAAATAGAAACCCTAATCTAACCTAACCTAAAGCTCCCATGAAAGGGGCAGAAAGCTCCTGAAAAATAGAGGGAAACCCCTTACAAGTCGTGCAACATCTCATATTTATAGTCCCCCACAAAACCCTAACAGTTCGGGTACAAATACCCACTAAAACTGCTGAAAAAGTGCCACCTGATCGGGTGGAAGTTCACCCGATCGGGTGAAAACAAACAGAGACACTGAACTGCTGAAAATGGGCTCACTTGGTTGGTTGGATAGCCCACCCGATCGGTTGAAGTTCAAATTCCAGACAGCCCAGAATTTCAGCACCCAGCTGCGCTCAGAAAATTCCAGAAAAATGTAGAAAAATCGGATTTGGGCATACCACCTATCGTTGGAAAGCTAACGACGATGCCGATGTAAAAAAATAAGATATCACCCAAAATACCATTGGAATGATAGAATATCTTCAATAAATGCAGCAGTAGTGCACGAAAGGGGAAGAAAAGGCCACCCGATCGGTTGAAGTGTCAACCGGTCGGGCGAGTTCTTCCCCAAAATGACCCGAGGAAATGAGCCAATCGGTTGGGAAGCTCTCCCATGAATGCCACTCTATCTCCTAACCATCTGGTCATCCACCCGATCGGGTGGCGCACTGTGTTGTCCAGGTGGAGCGCAGGACTGATACCATGATACGAACTGATCAGGTGGCTCATCCACACGACCGGGTGAAGCTCCAAAACTTCAACTCCTCATCTTTGGCCATCGGATCTTTGCCGTATAAGCGCGCTTTGGTCCCGACATGCAAGGTTGACTCCAGAAGACACCAAAATGCCGACATTTACCTGAAATACAAACAGTACACCCAATAGTCAATATGAACCAAAATATGATATATACAACATGGAATGAGATGAAACGCATATGAAAAGATGATGAAGAGTGTGTGCAAAAGGTGAAATATGAACACGCATCAAACACTTACATATGCCTTGACATGATCTTACCAATGTGAAGAAGAAGGCATGCAAGTGAAACCCAAGTTCTTGAGATGAGGCTTTGATTGCACTTGATGATCTTTCTCTCTTCTAGGAATGAATCTTAACACTTCTCTCTTGAGTGTATGAATGAAGAGACGAAAGATGTTCTCCAAGAAAAGGAATGAGATTGAAATCCGTTGGAGAAATTCCCTAGAGCTTAGATGCAATAGCATAAGATTGAAGCTCTATGAAGGAAATGAGGGAGGAGTGGCTTAGAGAAGAGATGACATGATCTTCAGTGTTTTTCCTAATCCTTTCTAGAGTTCTAAATGAACTAAGCCAACTACTATATAAGGGAAGCCAAGATAAGCCCATAAAACCAACCAAAAACCCAAAGGAAGGAAATCAACACCTGCTAGATTTTGGCAGCTTACGACAAAGACATGCGTCTGAAGAAGGATGGACAGGCGACAAGTCAATGGCTATTGCCGTGCCTCGCTTTCCATTATATTTGGGAGCGAGGATGTGAGCGGGTCTGCATGTACTTAAAGCAATGAAGAAGTATTTTTATTCATTTCTTTCTTCTTTGACTTAAGTACAATAAACGTTGGTTTAGTTAAGCAGGTTCTTGCATGCGAATATTCTCAGAACATCATAAAAATTCATTTCACTTTTATTTTAGAGTTTTCAAATGAGTACACAAGTAATTATGCCTAGCATGGCCGTACAATTCATAGAAATGTAAACACACCTGCAAAGCTACAAATAAAACTAATGAAAAGAACTAAAACATCTATGTTTATTCTTCAACAGGGAGAACCTCAGCGTCCTCGTAACTCTGGTAAGCACGGATGTCCTCCAAGATAGGATCCTCAGAAGCTTGGTCCTCAATGTAATCAACCTAACATATATTTCACAATACTGTGAAATATATGTCGGTAAATAGCTCGACAAGCTTTCTTTAAAGTAATAGAATAAGGAGTTTACTTGGGAAAGAACAAAGATTTTTTGTACACATTTATGCATAATGAGTGCATAAAGTAAAACATGAGCATGCTGAAGTTAACATATTAATTGTAGTTCAAAAGTAAAAGCAGTTGCATGTTGAGTATTTCAGTTATTTGTGCTCGTGATAAGTCCATGTCTGGGTGGGTAGTATGTTCTTGATGCACTCTATCATCGGGGGCTTACCGTGACGCTTCTTGTCATTCCTAACCGGGAAAATGGCCAAGATGCTTACCTCCATTAGTGTGGTATGGAGGTAGCCGTAAGGTCGTCAAGCTACATCTACAAACCCTACTACAATGGACCAACCCCACCCAAGTGTCATAACAAGTCATCGATTAGTTTTCTTTCCATCTGTAGTCGATGTGTTTTCATTTATGTTTCGAGGGTTGTGTCCTACCCTTTGTTCAGTTTGATTCAATTTGATGACATGCAGGGAATAAGTATTTCTTTACCGAAGAGACAATAATATGAAAAGTCCATTTTTAATCAAATGCAACAAGTATAATAAGAGCATGCAATTTGGTTATTAATGTTGACAAGGATTTTCATAAAATAGTTTTAGCATCAGATTAAGCAGTTCGTCCTAACATTCAATTACAATAAAGTACTTGCCTGGAGGCGATGATGGATGTCCTGGTGAAACAGAAGACGCGATTTATCTGTGTCATTTAGATTCGAGTGTGAGGCTACCTGTTTTAACCTAACAGAATCATATTAAAATGGCACATGTTTATAAGTGCTAACTATTAAAATTAACTTACATACTGTTATATACTAAAACTTATATTTTATATCATTTATATTTATACTAACAAACTTACTGTCATTAACAATAACAGAACTAATATTATACTAACTAATATCTTAAGCTAATATTACCAACTAACTGATTATAAAAGAACTAACATTATATTAATATACTGATCTTTAACCGGATTCATATTATGAATTAATATATCAAACTAACATTAATATCGTACTAACTTATATGTATTAATAAACTGAGGTACTAATTTATATATAGGCTAACATAACATAATTCTAACATCACATATTAATCATCATTTATAATAACTATTATATATAAAATAACAACCTAACATACAAATTATAAAATAAACTAGCATACTAATATATTAACCCAATAGCTGAAAATCTATTACTAACATTACATTACACCAACATTATATATTAATACTAACATGCTGATCTTTTAACAATACTAATATTGCTAACATTATTGTTATCTAACTGTGTGATATAATAAACTAACTGATTTAAGGAAACTAACATACTAGTATGTATCAACCTAATAACAGCACATCTAATTTACTAACTAATATATAAACGAACATTATTAAACTAACCTATTGTTATTAAACTATTAGTTTTCATGCTATTAAAAACTAATATTAACAACTAATATTTTAGAAACGTACGTGTCTTGTGTCTTGGGTGTGCTTGCAGATCGAAGATGGCGGCGCGTGGAGGACTGCGCAGCGGGAACTGCGTGGTCGGAGGTTTTGCTATAGGCAAGCTCTTCGATGAGGGGCTGAATGGAGATGGTGTGGAGTAGGGCGCGTTGGTGAGGCGCTGGGCTGCCGTCGTCGGGGTTGCGGGTGATGGGTACGGCGGTTTGCTGCAGTGGGTCAGCGTACATCGAAGGGGAGAGTCGAAGTTGGTGTGGGGTGTTGGTGTGGGGGTTACATATGGTCGGAAGGGAGGAGGGAGTGGGGTTGGTTGCTGGTCAGAGGAGGCTAGGGACGTGGGTGCTGGGAGTTGTGGGTGGTGTTGTGGGAGGTTGCAGCAGGGAGGAGCACGGGCAGGTGGACGGGAGGAGGAGGTGTGTGGAATCTTGAGGGCTGCGAGTTGATGGTCAGAGGTCGGAGAGGTCGGACGGTGGTGAGTTGTGCACATGGAAGGGTTAGGGGGCTAGGGTTTTTTGTTTGGTTTTGAGAGGGGGAAGTGATGACGGCTGAGATGAGCCTAGGTTTTTGTCTTTTTATGTGTGTAGAGGATGTGTGCATGAGTTAGGTTAGGGTTTGTGTTAAAAAGGGAAGGGTTTAAAGTCAGAGGAAAATTGGAAAGAACAAGAAATAATTACAATTAAGAATAGGATTCATTGCCATTATAATAGGGAAAAGTCTCCTAGGAGTTTAAGGAAGGAGATTTGAATTTGAATTCAAAATAACTACACATATGAAATCATATAATAATATATTTATATTATCATATCTATTAAGATACATACGGATACGGATACGTACAAGATACAGAAGATCACAAGACAAAAGATAGAATACATATGAAATACGTATTACTCAATACCAGCCATTATATTCTACCCAGCAAACAAATATGGATAACGCTCTCGCATTTTATCTTCCCACTCCCAGGTGGATTCTCCAGGCGATTCGTGACGCCACATCACTCTCACGAGCTTGGTGACTTTGTTCCTGAGCATCTTCTGACGTCGGTCTAAGATCTGCACCGGCTGTTGCTCATATGTCAGGTCCGGTCAAACCATAATCTCTGAGTAATCGACAGCATGTGACGGTTCACTGATATAACGACGCAGTAGAGATACATGAAAAACATCATGTACTCCCTCCAATGAAGGTGACAGTGCTAGACGATATGCTACTTCTCTAACTCGCTCTAGCACGTCGAAGGGTCCAATGAATCTCGGGCTAAGCTTCCCTCGTCTCCTAAAACGAATCACTCCTCTGTTTGGGGATATCTCCAGGAAAATATGATCCCCTGGTTGAAACTCCAAGTGACGACGCTTGGCATCAGCCCAATGCTTGTACCTATCTTGCACAATGCGTAGCTTGTCCCTGATATTACGCACTAAGTCCACTGCTTCCACAATCATCTCTGGACCCAATAATTCTCGATTACCAATGTCATCAGGGATCGATACTTCCTTCCGTAGAGTGCTGCAAATAGGGACATACCAATGCTAGCTTGGTAGCTATTGTTATAGGCAAACTCTACCAGGTGCAGATGATCTTCCTACGAGCCCTTGAAATCCAGCATACATGCTCATAACATATCTTCCAATATCTCGATGGTATGCTCTGATTGGCCATCCGTCTACAGGTGATACACAGTTCTGAAACTAAGACTGGTACCCAGCTTGGTCTGCAGACTCTTCCAGAATTGAGATATAAATCTGGTGTCCCGGTCAGAGACAATGTTCACGGAAACTCCATGTAGTCGCACAATCTCCTGCACGATAAACGATTATCGATTACATCACAATGTGTACTAGAAGGAATTTTTAAAGGTATATGATAGATCATTACCTCCATATACTTCTTAACAAGTATTTCCGGAGATTGTCCAGCTCGGAAGGGTATGAAATGTGCTAATTTGGTTTATCAGTCAACGATCACCCAAATTGCATCATTCTGCTTAGTACTCCGAGGTAGTCCAGTCAAGAAATCCATAGTGATGTGCTGCCACTTCCATTCCGGAATAGGCAGAGGTTAAAGTAGTCCGGCAGTGCGATGATGTTCAGCCTTCACTGGCTGACTGATGTGTCCATATTTTACATATTTTTTATAGCATCATGACATATCATTCCATGCCATTTTCACATCCAAATCCCTTATTTCCCTATGATATCGCATTTCTGACATTATATTCGAGTTTCGTAGTATTTTATGAGTTTTCAGAGATTTTGGAGCGATTTGGGACCCAACTTAGGTATGGACACATCTGACACGCCCGTGAGCTCATTGGCGAAGCTCTACAGGAGTTTGCCGTGTTTTGGGAGCAATGGAAGGAGTGGAGGAGAGAGCAGGAAGAGAGGAGGAGCTTCAGATGATGCAGGTGAAAGTTTCCCAGATGACTCGACCGAGCAGACCAGCTGCTCGGTCGAGCAAATGCAAAGGAGAACAATGGCGCAGATACGCAGCCTGCTCAGACTGAACACTCATAGTGCTCGGTCGAGTAGCCTCTCATTCAGAAGCCCGACTAATCCTTGCAGGGCTTGAGCGGCTTCTTCAGCGATCGAATCAAATCTCTGCTCGGACCGAGCAGAGCTGACTCGGCCCGTGCAGACAGAGTAAAGATTTTAGAGGAGCACGATTTCCTGTCGTGCTCGGTCGAGCAGTACAGATGCTCGGCCCGAGCAACCGACCGAGCAATGCAATGGTCGACCGAGTCACCTACTCGGTCGACGATGCTGAGGCCATTTTAGTAAGGATCTTCGAGAGCAGCTGTTGCGCGATTTTGGGGAGTGAAGTCTGGGAGCTGCGACAACGTCTGAGAGCGAATTCATTCTGAGTTTTTTGGAGTAGTTTTTGGGAGCGGAGATTAGAGGATAATTTTTGTTAGATCTAGATTAGAAAACTCTTGAATATTGTTGGATCGAAATTGATTGGAAGCTTATTTTGTTCTTCTCGCATTCTTGGAATCTCTGTTTTTCTTTGGATCTATTAAGCGCTATTTTTCTTTATCTCTCGATGTAAGTTCTCAATCTTCATTTATCAATTTATTATGATGTCTTCACCTCTAAAGATTGTGTTTTTATTCGTTAATATTGCTATGAGTGAGTAGTCTTTTCTAAGGTTGATGGGTTAGCCCTAAGATCCTAGGGGGAAGACGTAGATCTAGATCCCTATGTTGAATTAGGAATTTAAGGGAGTATTTCGGTCGATCCTACCGAATCTCTAGGATAACCCGTACTGAGATCATGCCCACGGTCTGTGGAATTGATGTGCTTAAGGGGTATCCTTAGGATTCGAATAGGGAAATCGATGGATCCAACCAAGGCTCGTGACCATGCCCGGCTCGTGCCTTGAGGGGATCCCCCGACGAACTATATCACAACGTTGACAGCTACCGCGATTGTGTCAACGAGAGCCTTAGAAATACCTCGCAATTCTAACCCACGAGAGTGGTATGAATTAGGAGATTTATCCCCAAACCCTAATGCAATGAAAGGATTCTATTCCAACGTCGATCCCCGACGATCTTAGTAGTGATCCCTAACGCCCTAGTCCTTTTTATTATTAAAACAACAACAACACAACAACCAATTCTCTCAACCTGATTGCTATCTCACTTCGAGACATAGAAATAAACTGAGAACCCAATTACACTGTCACCGTCCCCGTGGGATTCGATATCTTTTATACTACAACTTGACACCGTCCACTTGCAGATAGAGCCCAGAATTGACACCTAGGGGCCATACCATGCCTGGCGAACGTGACACCGCCGGGTGGAATCTAGGTGTAGGTTTCGGGTGCGTAAAGTTTTTGGCGCCGTTGTCGGGGACGACAATAGTGTTATCTCAGTTCACTTTTACTTTAAGAAGTCCGCTAGCAACTCTAATCATCCCTTATCTCTACATCATTTTTATTCTTCTATTTATTACCGTGCTGCTGATGGTATTTGTCTAGTTGTTTTGGTGCATGAACACTTCTTTCGGGGCATCTAGTAGAGAATTCTTATTCGATCCCGAGATCAAGAAAACAGCAAGGGCTTTTAGGGCCTCCAGCAGAAATCCATCTCCCTCTACCTAGATGACAGACAATAATACTCCTCCTCCTCCTCGCACCGGGTCCATCAGAGACCATATGAAGCCGACGTTTGGAAACAACTCATCTATTCTTAGACCACAATTGGCGGCGGTGAGCTTCGAGCTGAAAACAGGGCTAATAAATTTGATGCAGCAGGATCCCTTTCACAGGCATCCTCACAAGAACCCCAACCACCACATTGATACCTTCCTTGCAAAGTGTGACACTTTCAAGGCGAAGGATGTGATGATGATGCTGTTAAGCGGCAGCTTTTCCCGTTCACTCTGAGGGATAAAGCCTCGTACTGGCTACGTGCCCATCCTCCCAATCATTTCACCACGTGGGAGAAGCTGGCACTTGCCTTCATGGATAAGTTCTATCCACCTTCGAAGACAGTACGGATCCAGGGAGCGATCTCGAATTTCAAACAGCTCCCACAAGAATCCCTTTATGAGGCCTGGGAGAGATTCAAGGACCTCCAGCATCAATATCCTCACCACGGGATCTAGCCTTGGGATTTGGTGTAGAGTTTTTACAACAGATTGCAATCCAGCACTAAGATGATTATAAATGATGCGGCGCAAGGCGCCTTACTTGACAAGTCTCCTGAAGAAGCTATAGACTTGCTGGAGCATATGGCAGCCAACAATCAGTAATGGAGTGAAGAAAGAACCATTGTGACCCTAACTCCCGAGGTCAAAACTACCAGCCATCTGGACTTTCACATCGAGACCTTATGCAAACCGGTGGCCAGAATTGAACAGCGCATGGATTCCATCCCTGCAACATCCAGCACATCTACTTACCATCCTGCAGAGGATTATGTAGATCAGGGTTATATTCCTAGTGATGCACACTATGATGGTGCTGAATTGTCAGAATCTGTGCAGTACGTCCAGGGAGAGGGACGAAATCAATGGCAACATCCAGTTTCTTGAAATCATCCGGGATCTCTTACGGGAATCCATGTGGAGGGTTGCAACCTCCACAATTTTAGAGACCGCCACCCCCTCCTCAGCAACAACATGGGCAGCACCAGAGTCAGCAACAGGGCGGGTTTAGGCCAGCTGGGCCTTACTGACCGCCGAGTTATCAATTCAACCGGCCGCCTCAGCAGGGCTATGCGCCAAACCCGCCTCTGTCCAATCTGGAGGCTACATTGGAGACCTTTATGAGTGGTCAAGCCCAGGACACTTCCACCCAGTTCAAGATCATAACACTTCACTAGATGAACTGAGTGGCCAGATGTCCCAGCTTTTGAAGAATCAAGGGAGGTTACCCTCGTAACCAAAGACAAACCCAAGGGCCCAAGCGAATGATGTGGTTTCTGTTACCACACGTGGTGGACGGGCAACTGACCCCGTCATGATCCCAGTTTTGAACAAGGAGAGAGTCATTGTTGAAGAAACCGTTGAAGACGATGGCAAAGAAGAGGCTACTGAAGAGCCTACACAGAATGAGGAGAAGGCAGATCCACCATCTATCACACCTACTACAACGCCGCCTCCTGTTAATGCTGCAATGGAAAAAGCTAGCCGGCCTCCCTGCCATATCCACAGAGGTTGGCCTTGGCCAAGATGAGAAGAAATACTCCAAGTTCACGGAGTTGCTGAAGGGAATCCAATTGAATATCCCGTTCATGGATGCTATTACGTAGATCCCCATCTATGCCAAGTTTTTAAAGGATCTGATCACGGAGAAGAGGAAGCCTGAAGAGATAAAGCTCATGGAGGACTCCACCTCTGTTATATAGAATCATCTCCCCCGGAAGCTACCAGATCCGGGGAGCTTTACCGTTCCGTGCTCCATTGGAGGGATGCCCATTAACTGAGCTTTGATTGATCTAGGGGCTAGCATCAGCTTGATGCCACTCTTTATATTTGAGAGATTGCAGACCGGAAGCGAACTAGAGCCGATGAATATGTCCATCCAGCTTGCGAACCATTGAATCACTTATCCGGTGGGCATAGCCAGGGATATCATTCTCCAGATACCCCCTGGGTTATGTGTTCCCATTGAATTCGTCATCATGAACATGCCCGAGGGAGGGAGCTCCCATCTTATACTTGGCCGCCCCTTTATGGCGACGGCCGGTGGTTTGATCGATGTCTGAGAAGGGACTCTCTCGTTGAACGTGGGGAACATCAAAGCTGAATTCAGGCTGCAGAAGCCAATGAGAGCACGTGCTCATGAGGAAGGGGCTAGCTATTTGGAGCTCCTGGAGGATGAAGCTGTGAAAGATTTCATTTTTGAGGGAGTCATGAAGGACCCCGTGAGAACAGGAATTCACGATGACGGCGACCCAACCTACCACAAAGAGATCGCCACCTATATCGGAGTGTTGGATGAAAATATTTTGAATCATTTCCCAAATCTTGAAGAACCGGAAGCCATAGGGTATTCGATGGAGAAGCTTGAAGGAGGCGGATACCAAATACCGCCAGATTGCATCATCAAAAAGAACGACGCGTGAATTCCATGCGTACCATACGACAATTGTTAAATCAAAGGGGGTCGAGCTCATGACTAAAAACGAGCGCTTATTAGGAGGCAACCCAATCTCTTCTATCCTAGACTATCTTTTTCAATTTACTTCATTTATTTGAGAAAACCAAGCAAAAATGTTTTTATTTCCCGTAAAATTATAAAACCACGAAAATTTGATGAGTTCTTCCTCTGTACAGGTTGAACGCGAGGGGGCATGCAGATCGACATTTTAAACTGAAGGAAGCTGGAGGAGAGCACCAGATTTGAGGAGAAAACGAATGAAAAAGGACAAAGAGAAGACACAGGTAGCTCGATCGAGCGTCTACACTGCTCGGTCGAGCAGCGCATGGACGACAATTAGCAGGAAAATCATCACTCTGTTTATACGGTCCGAGCAGCATTTGCTCGGTCCGAGCAGACAGCTACTCGACCGAGCAATCCACTGCTCGGTCGAGCAGCGTGGGCTCTTGGAGAATTGGAGAAAACAACAATCTGTCTGCACGGCCTGAGCATACCCCGCTCGATCCGAGTGATGATTTGCTCCCCGAGCAACCTACTGCTCAGTCAAGAATATGAGGGAGTCTCTTGAACTATTAATTTTTCGTGTCTGACTGGGTCGAGCAGCCTCTCTGCTCGACCTAGTCGATTTACACTACTCTAGTTGGGCCCCACCTACAAACGAATTGGGTTTTTAACCCAACTCGCTTTCGTTTTTACCATAAACTCTAAGTTTTTACCCTAAGCTGCCGAGCTCTCCCTCATCCCCCCTGCTCGATCTCCCTCATCGTCGCTGTCTTCCTCCTCCCGCACCGTTGCTTGCACCACCCATCTGGCCGCCCACTTTCGGTCAGTCACCCACGCACACTCTTTCTCTCTCTCTCTCTATCTCTCCACCCCTCCCTCTCTCTTTCCCCTCATTTTCCCCCTTTCTAATCGACGGCGCCGCCGATGGTGCCACCGCCGCCGACGGTGCCGCCCGACCAACCACCCCAAAAAACCCCAACCCCCTAGCCTATTCCCATCCGCCCGCCCCCTCTCTCATCGCATCGCACAAAGTCCCCACAACTTCCTGCTGCCGGTGTCCTAGGCCGCACCCGCTGCTCGTTCGAGCACTCACACTGCTCGAACGAGCAGCCACCCCCTTCTCGACCCAATCTGCCTGCTGACCGAGCACATTAGTGCTCGGTCAGAATTTTCAAACGAGCAGCATTGCTCGAACCGAACAGTTCATCTGCTTGGTCGAGCCGCCCCAATTCACACAGTCCCTCTATTTTTAATCCCTATTTTTGACGTTTTTATTGTTTCTATTTCAGGTATGACTTGCCTACGTCAGAGGCCACTATTGGGACTAGCTTGGGGGAGATCTTTGCATTCGCAGCGCTCACAGTTGGTAAACTCTCTCCTCTACTTACTTTCTATACCAACACATCATATTGTCATCGCCACGATGGTTCGCACAAGAGGAGCCACCACCCCACCCATTCGTGGGAAGAGGCCCTCTCCTGGTGCCTCCTATTCCCGACCCCCACATCGTGCCTGCCTCACCACCATGAACACCACCACCACTACCATCCCCTCCACTACATCTCCTATCACGACCACTTCCACCACCACCACTACCACACCCATCACGGCCACCACTATCCATACCGCCTCTTACCCTATCCCTACCACTGCACCCACCTCCCCTCCATCATCACCCCCACACCCTGCCCCCACCAGGGACACTTTACCGGTACGTCTACGGACCTACGACATCCCTTTCAGAGACGACGCACACCACGAGCGCTTCGTTAGGCTCTGGGAGCATCGTCTCGTCCCCACACTATTCATAGATATGCCCACCCTCCGATCCCTCGGACTCCTTTAGGGGGTCCATCACCTGTACCGCACGATTGGTTTCGATCGCTTCCTCAGTGTCCATGCCCCCACGTACTCCCACATTGCTCTGGAGGCTCTTAGCTCCATCGCCCGCACTCCGGTGGGTGATGGCATCACCTTTCACCTCATGGATCACGATTGCACTATTACATACGCCATGATCCGCAAGCACTTCCACTTTCCAGCTATCCCCGAGCCCAGAGCCGCCTTTTCCCCATACTATGACGTTGACATGTTTGATGCTCCATCTTTTTGGCACCATAATTCAGGCCTAGATCACTACCGCCCTAGCCGGGCTAAGGCATCATGCATCGTGCATCCCTGCCTTCATTATGCCCAGAGACACTTAGCCACTACTATCTTTTGTAGGCCTGAGGTCGGGACCATGTCCCTACCAGAGCTTACCCACCTTATGGGCATGACCCGGCCTCTGCACTTTCACCCAGATGGCTCCCTTTGCCCCTTCATGCTTTCTGACACAGCCCACTGTTTGTGTCATCGCCTTCTGCAGACTGTTACCACCCACTTCTTCACAGACATCTGCTGCGATAGATTCTTTAACATCTTTACCCGGATGCTCGATATCCACATTCCCGATGACCTGGCAACCCCTGTTGGACCCACTCGCTTGACTCTTGGCGTCCTAGAGCATATGCATACCATCAGACCTTACGGGGATCGTCACTGGTCATATCTTGTCGGCACCCACCACACGCCTCACATGGTACTTCATGCCCCTCACCTTACACACATTGCACCTGTCCAGCTGAGCTGGATGATTTCCAGGGTCGACCCACTTCTACCCCTCCACGTACTCGAGCCCCCAGGAGCACCCGTCGAGGCAGTCACAGATGACCCGGTTCCATGCTTCGCTGAGTACGAGGAGCACGACCTTGCAGCCCTCGTGGCCGCACTTCCAGCTCCGCCTTTATATCCACCCTGCTCAGGAGGCACGTCTTCTTCCACCTCTGTTTCTTCCATCTCCACCACCATAGAGACCTTGGGTACTGTCACCACCTCTTGCCCCAAGGCCACTGTTGTTGACTCTTCAGTCTCCGTGCCTGAGGGCACCGATATTATCTCTGCTCCGGAGCCCACTGCACTGGACTTCCCGGACCACGATCCAGCCCCTACCCTTCCACCTCTTAGTGACCTCATAGCTTCATTTCCGATCTCTTTAGGTCCCCACATTACCCTCTCCAGCACCACTTCGTCAACATCAGCGGTCATCTTTACAGAGAGCGTCTCGACGACTGTCCACACTTCTGTGTCGAGGACGGCTCTTTCTTCAGCCGCTGCTGAGATCCCTTCGAGCTCACCCTCTCTGACTTTCCACCCTAGTCATCATGCATCATCTGCATGTGACCACTTTACGAGAGTGGTGACTCACTGTCACGTTCCCTGCCCTCCACTCGACTCCCTTTCCACAGACGGTCGCCTGACAGCGTTGGAGGAGTCGACTTCTTGCCTTCGACGAGATTTCGAGGCCTTTGTATGCTCAATGGTGACACATCACGATAGAGTCGAGTGGGACCTGGCATCCATCATTGACCTACTCCAAACACGTGGCCCACCACCGGTGATCCTAGCTCCTGTCCCACCACCCAGGCCAGCCACTGTGACCTCCACTGCACCACTCAGTGCTCCACTTTCTCAGGCTTCTGCAGAGCCTACGTCTTCCCCACCTGAGTCAGATACAATAGTCAAGTTCATTACTGCTCTTGTTGTATATGTGCCACCCACATCTCCTGTTCCACAGCAGAGGGACCCATCACCACCCCTAGATGGTGGTGCCTCTGCTAGATGTTGTCCCTACCCGTTTTTGCCTCCCTCATTTATTATTGTGCACATCTGTCAGTTTGGGCCCTACACTTAGATAGCTTGGGGGAGGACCCACTCATACATCATTTTTCATTCATCACTGCATCATTTCATGTTTTTACTTTCTTTTCGCACATTTTTTATTTTATATTCCCCCACCCACCCCACCCTATTTAGCATCATCTCCCGCTTACCAGCGTTTTCTTAGCAGTGAGGACACTGCTAGGTTTAGCTTGGGAGATGAGTGCTACCACTTTATATTTCATTTTTTCTTTTACATTTTCTTCCCTATTTCAGTTTTTATTTTACGTTTTCACCATTTTTCCACTTCCTTATCTTTTTTCTCATTTTGCATCACGTTTTCTGTTTTTTACCATGCTTGCATCTCTTTTTCTTCATTTCCCTATTTTCTCCGTCTTTTTCTCTTTTTATGCTAAGGACGTTCCGCATGATGATACCTCTCGTAGCCTTAGTAGGTATTCACGATGCTTACTATCCGTTGACATGCTATTAGGGTACTTTCAGTTTTACTATCAATATGCGTGCATATTCTTTTCCTGATCTCTCTAATTTAATGCTTGAAATAAATTGAAAATCAAATGCATGAATTAGTATCTAGTATGCACCATGTTGGGTAATGCACCTAGGTTCACGCTGTTGGATCCTGTCAAAACAGAGTTAGGATCGATAAATAAAGTTGAGACTTACGCTTGCGTATGCGGCACGGTAGTCTCGGAAATTTGCCTTCGGATTCGCCACGACGGATCGAGTCTTCTCACGAACGGAGTAAGGCTACTAAATCCACAATCTAAATCTCTACTTTTAGATTTAAGAACTTGGATAAAGAGAGAGGAAGGATTTCGGCAGAGCTTCGCTAGAATGAAATGCATGCAAGAATGCCATGCAAAAGTGTTAAAGAAATGGCTTACCCTTGGGTCTTATTTATAGCCCCCAAGGTAGTTATTTTAGGAGTAATTGTTCCTTAGGAACAATTTAACTAAGGTGTACCATGATACATGGCACATTATAAGCTTAAGTTGTACCATATGCATGGTACAACATAAGCTTAAGATATTACCCCTTTAGTAGCCATATGTCGCATGCACTTATGCATATATAATGCGACTTTCCCATCAATCTAGAGATCCTCTCCGTAAGGGAACATATTCCCTTTGCACACGACTTCGTGTATGCGACGTTCGAGGTCCGTATTCCCTCGTACATCCCCTACAAGGGTGTACTAACGTCTTCCATATCCAACATCTCCCACTCATACTTGAGGGGATTGTAAGAGAACGTCTTTCTCTTAGTTCTTTCATCTATCATACCGAGAAATAGACCGTGCGACCGTCATGCGCGTAGATCTGTTGTTGTGCACTTGTTAGAGATACACAACGACCTCGAAGGTGCAAAGTTGAGTAGTTCAACGCATGCTTTACCCTAGATTATTTCTTCACATTTCTTATACTTTATATTCAACAATTGAATCCCATCTGGATTACAATTGGCTGGCCAGCTTTGAATCATTTAAAGTCCAAATGTGAATATGAAATCAATCTTCTTCTTCTTGCGAACCTTCTGATCTTGACTTGATTCGCTTTTCTAACGTGCCCCGCCGAGCTGAATTATCATAGCCCATTAGTAACACGCTAAGATAGCGATCATCTCGTCAAATCTAAAGGAACCAATTGGAGTCCTTGAGGGTAAGAGTTAAGACCCGTATGGCCTTTGAGTCTCACATAATAGCAAACACTATTGCTACTAACTCAGTGGTCGAAATGCATACGTGGTATGAACACGTATTACAACATCACTCCTTTCCCAGGGAGAGTATGTCTTAATGATGTTGTACGGATGAAAGATCAGACACCACAGTGCCTATCTTTTGAGTCCCCTTACTACTCATGAAATATTCCCGGACTCTCATCCTGCAAAAGACAGGTAGGATTTAAAAAATCCTATGAGATCTCTTTCAAATATCCTTGTGATACAGATCTCAGATCTTTTGTAAGCATCCATATGATGCAGATCTTTCATTCGACTATCTTGTTTAAGTCACGACTCTAAATCATTTGTCTAATGATTTTGACTTTAAACTAGTCTCATCTCTATCTTATCCATCTGATAAGATAAGGCGGTTGCTCATGTGAGAGAGCCAACCTTAATCTGTCCGACATACACACAATAAAATAGCTGAGACTTAAACACAAATGTATAAAATCATTTGTAAAAAACTTGTATGCAATATATAAAAGAACTTCTTTCTTTTATTAAACTTTGATCTTCTATAGACATGGGAAATATTACATGATACAGCTCAGCACCTACGCATTCCCATAGATGATAAGTGTTTGTAGAACACATCTCTGGGGATCGCCTTAGTAAGGGGATCCGCTATCATCTCATGCGTGGATATGTATCCTATGTCTACTTCCTTCCGTTTGTCATAGTCCTTCGCAAACTTGAATCGAATATCAATGTGTTTGGTCTTACAATGAAATTTAGGATCTTTGACATAGGCAATCGAGGCTTGACTATCATTGTATATAGGAACAGTGCTCGAGTCAGAGGCATTCGTCAGCCTGTCTAAGAATTTCCTAAGCCAAACAGCTTCTTGGACCGCCATGCTGAATGCTACGAATTCGGCTTCCATGGTTGATAAGGCGATGCAGGTTTGCTTCTTGCTGCTCCAGGATATTGCACCATTCCCGAGCAAGAAAACAAAGCCTGAGGTATATCTTCGCTCGTCGAGATCACCTGCCCAATCAGCATCGGTATAGCCTTCGAGTCTCAAGGTATTGCCTTGATAGCACAACGCATAGTCCGCAGTCCCTTTGAGGTACCTTAATATCCTCTTCACCGCTTTCCAGTGTGCTTGTCCTGGGTTGGATTGGTAATGGCTTACCATAGCAAATGTCCGGTCTGGTACACATCATGGCGTACATCAG
Source organism: Scilla litardierei (assembly GCA_030789695.1). Taxonomy (NCBI): domain Eukaryota; kingdom Viridiplantae; phylum Streptophyta; class Magnoliopsida; order Asparagales; family Asparagaceae; genus Scilla; species Scilla litardierei. Next base: position 96,156,939 of record CM061136.1, read on the forward strand.
ACTCCCGACAGCACTGGAATATGGAACCTTTTCCATAGCTTTCTTTTCTTTTGGATCTTTGGGACACATTTCCAAACATAGACCCTCGCCTTTGCTTATTGGAGTATCAATTGGCTTGCAGTCCTGCATATTAAATCGTTCTAAAACTTTCTTTATATATGTCTCTTGAGAGAGAGAAAGAAGTTTCTTGGAACGATTCCTTGAGATCTTAATCCCAAGGATATATGCAGCTTCATCCATGTCTTTCATTTCAAAGACGGATGAAAGCCAAGCTTTGATATCCATGATAAGACGCTTATCATTTCTGGCTATAAGTATGTCATCTACATAAAGAGACATAATTACATACTTGTTCTTAATCCTCTTAATGTATACGCAGTTGTCTTCGTCGAGCATGGAGAAACCATACGACAAAACGACTTCTTGAAAGCGCATATACCACTGCCTTGAGGATTGTTTAAGACCATATATGGATTTACGAAGTTTACAAACCTTATGTTTGTTTTCTTCTTGTACGAACCCATTTGGTTGTTCCATGTAGATCTCCTCATCTAGTTCTCCGTTAAGAAAAGCAGTCTTTACATCCATCTGATGTAACTCAAGGTCCAAACAAGCCACCATTGCCAGAATTAAGCGAATGGAGGTAAAACGCATGACAGGAGAGAAAGTCTCTTCGTAGTCTATTCCTTTCTGTTGCGTGAAAACTTTCGCAACAAGGCGAGCTTTATATTTCTCGATGGAGCCATCAGCCTTATGCTTGATTTTGAGAACCTACTTGTTCCCAATGGCTCTACGTCCCTTAGGTAAATCAACCAAGTCCCAGACTTGGTTTGTTTTCATGGATTGAAGTTCTTCTTCCATTACCTCTATCCATTTATCTTTAGCAGGGCATGTGACGGCCTGTTTGAAATTTGCAGGTTCGTCATCATCTTGTAGTAATGTCAGGAATGTTTGAGGAAATTCATCCTCAAATCTCAGAGGTGTTAGCCTCGTTCGATTACTACGTCTTGCTTGAGTTTGATCACTCCCACTTGGAATGACATCACTCCCACTTGGAATAATATCACTCCCACTCGAAATAGGATTGGTATCGTTCGTATCATCCGTTGGTGAAGTTTGAAACGTATTTTCCTCTTCACTAACAAGAATTCTCCCACTCGAACGTTCCGATCCTACTTGATCCCAAGTCTCAAACAAGGATAAGTCTTGACTTATCTCACCATGTCTTGGAAACTCGTTTCCCAAGAAGACAACATCCCTCGATTCGAATTCTATTAGACCCCCATTGTCCTCTTGACCGACGAAAACATATCCTTTGGAGTTTTCAGCGTATCGGATGAAGATACACTTCCTCCCACGTGGCCCAAGTTTGCCATATTTGTGAGAGGATAAATGTGCGTAAGAGGCACAACCCCAAGGTTTTAGAATGCTTAAGTCTGGAGTTCTATTTTTCCACAACTCATAAGGAGTAGAACTTACTGACTTCGAGGGTACACGGTTTAAGATGAATGCTGCCGTCAATAATGCATCACCCCAAAAGGTGATGGGCAAATTTGCCTGAGACATCATTGATCAGACCATTTCCATCAATGTCCTATTTCTTCTTTCCGCAACACCGTTTTGTTGCGGAGTATAAGGCATAGTTATTTGATGAACTATGCCTTTTTCCTCACAGAGTTCCTTAAAACTCATTGATTGATATTCTCCACCCCGATCGGTTCGCAAGACCTTTATCTTGCGATCTAGTTGATTTTCCACTAAACTCATATAGTTTTTGATGCAAGATAAAGCTTCATATTTGTGGGAAATCAAATAAATATGACCGAAACGGGTGAAGTCGTCAATGAATGTGATGAAATAGGACTTCCCGCGTCTTGTCTTAACATTCATTGGACCGCAAATGTCCGAATGGATAAGCTGTAATGGAACTTCGGCCCTTGTGCCAGTTCCAAACGGCTTGCGACAAGTTTTCCCTACAAGACAATGTTCGCAAGTTGACATTTCAACTTTTGAAACATTAGATAGCAAGCCACTTTTGGCAAGTCTATCCATTCTAGTTGGTCCAATATGACCAAGTCTTGCATGCCAACAAATGATCTCAGATTCAGAGTTAGAAGCATTTGTCAAATGGAAACTTTCATTAATGGAAGAAGAATCATCATACATTGTGTTTAAAACAATTAATCCATTACAAACATTACCCGACCCAATTAAAGAACTATTACAAACAAGGTCAACCTTTTGTTTATAGAACCTCCATTCATAATCAAAAGACATTAACATGACCACGGATACGATATTCCTTCTAATATCTGGAGCAAAGAGGACGTCGTGCAATAATAAAGTCCAGCCGTTGTCGAGAACTAGCTTGCATGTTCCGACGCCTTTGACTTCAACACGAGTGTTGTTGCCGACGTATATCCACTTTGTTCCTTGAGTTATCTTTCGATACTCTACGAAGAACCTTCTGTCCTTCGCTACGTGGTCTGTGGCCCCTGAATCAATCAACCAAAAATAGTTAGATTCAGCAAGAAACACAGAACTAGAAACACATATGTAACTAGCCCTACAAGTTACCTTATCACTTCCATCCGTACACGTACGGGCGAAGTGGCCGTACTTGTTGCACTTAAAGCACTTGATCTTCTTCAAGTTTTTCTTCTTTGAGTGCACATTCTTTTGCCACTTTTTGTTCTTAGTCTTCTTTGAGGTTTCCGGTTCTTGCTTTCGTTCGTTCACAAACCTTAAGCGTTTATTCTTCCGCTTATTTCCTCCATGTGAGGAACTACCGGCCATGTGCACTTCTGCACTTGGTTTTGCGGCTTGAATCCGCTCTTCCTCGAGTTCGAGGTGTTTCGATACATCGCTTAAAGTTTTAATGCACTCATTATGAGTGAGGTGCATTTTCATGTTATCCCAGCTATCTGGGAGTGAACGAATGACTGCTTGGATCTGCTGTTCGTCAGACAGCGTAACACCCGCATCCTTTAATTCAGATATGAGATTCGCCATGTGGCGGAGATGCTTTTTCATAGAGTGATCTCGCCGCATCTTGTACGAATCAAATTGAATATTTAAGGAGAGGAGTTTGGTAACCGAAGTTCCACCAAACTTTATTTCTAGCTCAGACCATATGTCTTTGGCTAGGTCGAATTCCCGAAATAGACGCATTATGTCATTGTCCATTGCGGACAGTAACGTAATACGTGCTATTTTGTTCTTTCGAGTCCAAGTATCATAAGCTTCCCGGTCCCTCTTGTGTTGGGCCGTATTGCCCAACTCAGGTTCTTCCATTATGTTTTGGAGTGTTTCAAGCACATCTTGCTCCTCCAAAACATAATGGATTTTTATTGACCAACGTTTATAATTGTCGTCGTTGAGCTTTTCACCTTTGTTAAGCTCTGTGACAATGTTCTTAGAAGCGGTAGACATATTCGATTCAAAAAACTGCAAAGAGAATGAAAAACACGATCAAAATTCTATGCATATAGTTTCGATTCTTTAAACACTTGATAAGTTCCTTGGATGCGTTGAAATGTTACTCTAGAATCGAGAAGTTCACTACGTTCCCAACTACCATCTAGAAGTAACTTTCAAAGTATCCCTCTTACTTATCTCAAGTAAAAAGAAATCAGAAATGATACCCGTATGGTACCAGCAGCGGAAAAATATTTTTGAAAACCATATCTTTCAAAATGGAATAGGTGAGAGTTTGCGCAAAGAATTTTAGCGCAACAATTGCCAAGCCACGAGACCTGTTCTACACACCCATGGGTTAGATGACCATGGCCGGATCGTGGTAGGACTTGGAATTCTAAATTGCGCTATCCCGATTTAAGGACGGGACATAACCTATTTGAAAACATCTTTGTCAAAAATTTGAAATACATTGGCTAATCTCCTTAGAGTAGAGCACAATGTCACAAGTACATTGGCTAATCTCCATAGAGTAGAGCACAATGACATGGCTAATCTCGCATGAAGTAGAGCACTATGGCTAATCTTCAAGGAGTAGAGCCCAAAAAAAAATTTATAAAACAAGAGTAGGCGACTGTCGTTAGCCCCGTATGGGCTAATCGGCACATTCGAGTTTGACCAAGGCCTTTTGTCACCCCGTATGGGTCATTCGGCAAGTTCACGATCGACCAAGACCTTCTGTCGGATTGGTCGACCAAAACGACCAAATTGGTCGACCAATTATTTTGGTCTGCAACTTCTCCCGGCCAGGGCCTCTGCCCTGGCCGAGGCTTGGCCAAGAACCGGCCAGGGGTCCTGGCCCCTCAGCCAGGGCCTCTGTCCTGGCCGAGGCCGGCCAGGGCCGACCAGGCCCTGGCCGAGGCCAGGGCATTGGCCCTGGCCTCTGCCAGGGCCGGGCAGGCCGAGGCCGAGGCCAGGGCACCGGCCCTGGCCGGCCACTGCCGGCCTGGCCATGGCCGGCCATGGCTTGGCCATGGCCGGTCATGGCCAAGGCCATTTTGGCATTGGCCGGCCATGGCTCCTTTGGCCATGGCCGGCCACCCCCTTTGAATGGGGTTGCCGCACACCCCGTCGGAGGGGTGGCCGTGGTGGTTATTGGCCGTAGCCAACCCCCTCCGCATGGGGAGGGGGGTGCATGGCCTTCATAGCCCATTTGGCCATGGTGCACATGCACTAAAATTCATCTTCCCTGATGGGAATAACCACCACCTTCTTCCTCGATGAAGCACCCGTTCGTCGATGAAGCACCAGTTCGTCAAGAAAATGGTTATTTTCTAATGGCCGTGTGCCAAAAAAAGAAAAATAACATACTACGTGAACGGTCGGTTCTTCCCGTCACGGAGAGTTCCTACCATATCTGTAATGATAGGAGACCCTAACATGAAAAGAACAACCGTTGCGTTCTCTCCGTCACGAAGCGTTCCTACCATATCTGTAATGGTAGGATACCCATTCGTGAAAAAGACAACGACTCGTTCATAGTTTCGACGGGGCGGCGGTTTGACCGGGGCGAACCCGCATGGCTCTGATACCAATGTTGGATCATGTCAAAACAGAGTTAGGATCGATAAATAAAGTTGAGACTTACGCTTGCGTATGCGGCATGGTAGTCTCGGAACTTTGCCTTCGGATTCGCCACGACGGATCGAGTCTTCTCACGAACGGAGTAAGGCTACTAAATCCACAATCTAAATCTCTACTTTTAGATTTAAGAACTTGGATAAAGAGAGAGGAAGGATTTCGGCAGAGCTTCGCTAGAATGAAATGCATGCAAGAATGCCATGTAAAAGTGTTAAAGAAATGGCTTACCCTTGGGTCTTATTTATAGCCCCCAAGGTAGTTATTTTAGGAGTAATTGTTCCTTAGGAACAATTTAACTAAGGTGTACCATGATACATGCCACATTATAAGCTTAAGTTGTACCATATGCATGGTACAACATAAGCTTAAGATATTACCCCTTTAGTAGCCATATGTCGCATGCACTTATGCATATATAATGCGACTTTCCCATCAATCTAGGGATCCTCTCCGTAAGGGAACATATTCCCTTTGCACACGACTTCGTGTACGCGACGTTCGAGGTCCGTATTCCCTCGTACATCCCCTACAAGGGTGTACTAACGTCTTCCATATCCAACACACGCATCACTAGAACACTTGGAGCACCTGCTTTATATCTTATTCACTTCTGTTTGAATGCTTGCTGTCATTGTGCTTATTACTGCATGTTTTTTCAGTGTTCATCTAGATGAATGAAAATATCCATGCTATTTATGAGTTTAGTTAGAGTATTATCTTATTAAACCGTTGTGCACCTCCTATGAGTGAACCGAGAGATCTATTATTTTCCTTCTCCACATATCTCTATAGTTCTCTATATATCAGTTGGTTACACGCCCACAACTATCGTTCACCCGCACAACTATCTTTACTACATCTCACTTTCCAAACCCAAAAAAAGTATAGCTTCTAAATGAAAAAAAGGAAAAAAACAAAAACTGTGCATATATTTATATGTGAAAAAGAAAAGAAAAAGAAAGAAAATGAAGGAATAAAATCGTTTTTATATTTTCATTAGAAGCTATCATATATACTGGGAAGAAGAAGAAAAATTCCATATCCTATTCCTAGATGCGACGCCTCAAGCTAAGCTTTGGGGGGTGAACCAACTGATCACATGAGTGAGTGTGAAATTAGTTCCTAGATGCGACGCTTCAAGCTAAGCTTTGGGGGGGTGAACCAACTGATCACATGAGTGAGTCTGAAATTAGAGTGGAGACGGTGCATAACGGAGAGATTTGATAATACTTAAACTTTACGAAACACTTTAGTTTTTGGAGATTTTTCATGACTCGAAATGAATAATTGAATAGCATGATCCTTTCTATTATCTATTGCACGCTTTGTGATTTCTATATGCTCCACGTGTATCTGTGATTGAAAAGTGCATTGCCAACTCTTTTTATACTAGACTCTATGAACTGCATAAGATTGATATGAATTGATAGCATTATTTCAGTTGATCCCTATCTTTTGTCTGTATTGCATGCTAGACATATGATCTGTAAAGCTTGAAAGTACCATTAGCATGTATTTTTACTATTCAGAGCATTGTGATACACTGCTTAGGCCTGAGATCTGACCAAACATCCTTAGCACCCTCCATCCACTTCCATTCTCTTCTCTTCTTATTTTTATTTCTTATTTTTTTTTGTTTTTCTCCCGGCGTACCTAGTATTCGTCTTCCTCGAGGATGAGTAAGCGGTAAGCTTGTGGAATTTTGATGTGTCCATATTTTACAACTTTTTTATAGCATCATGACATCACATTCCATGCCATTTTCACATCCAAATCCTATATTTCCCTACGATATCGCATTTCTGACGTTATATTCGAGTTTCGTAGTATTTTATGAGTTTTCAGGGATTTTGGAGCGATTTGGGACCTGACTTGGGTATGGACACATCTGACACGCCCGTGAGCTCGTTGGCGAAGCTCTACAGGAGTTCGCCGTGTTTTGGGAGCCATGGGAGGAGTGGAGGAGAGAGCAGGAAGAGAGGAGGAGCTTCAGATGATGCAAGTGAAAGTTTCCCAGATGACTCGACCGAGCAGAGCAGCTGCTCGATCGAGCAGATGCAAACGAGAACAATGGCGCAGATACGCAGCCTGCTCGGACCGAGCACTCATAGTGCTCGGTCGAGCAGCCTCTCATTCAGAAGCCGGACTAATCCTTGCAGGGCCCGAGCGGCTTCTTCAGCGACCGAGTCAGATCTCTGCTCAGACCGAGCAGAGCTGACTCGGCCCGTGCAGACAGAGTAAAGATTTTGGAGGAGCACGATTTCCTGTCGTGCTCGGTCGAGCAGTACAGATGCTCGGCCCGAGCAACCGACTGAGCAACACACTGCTCGACCGACTCACCTACTCGGTCGACGATGCTGAGGCCATTTTTGGAAGGATCTTCGAGAGCGGCTGTTGCACGATTTTGGGGAGTGAAGTCTGGGAGCTGCGACAATGTCTGGGAGCGAATTCATTCTGAGTTTTTTTGGAGTAGTTTTTGGAGCGGAGATTAGAGGATAATTTTTGTTAGATCTAGATTAGAAAACTCTTGAATATTATTGGATCGAAATTGATTGGAAGCTTATTATGTTCTTCTCGCGTTCTTGGAATCTCGGTTTTTCTTTGGATCTATTAAGCGCTATTTTTCTTTATCTCTCGCTGTAAGTTCTCAATCTTCATTTATCAATTTGTTATGATGTCTTCACCTCTAAAGATTGTGTTTTTATTCGCTAATATTGCTATAAGTGAGTAGTCTTTTCTAGGGTTGATGGGTTAGCCCTAAGATCCTAGGGGGAAGACGTAGATCTGGATCCCTATGTTGCATTAGGAATTTAGGGGAGTATTTCGGTCGATCCTACCGAATCTCTAGGATAACCCGTACTGAGATCATGCCCACGGTCTGTGGAATTGATGTGCTTGAGGGGTATCCTTAGGATTTGAATAGGGAAATCGGTGGATCCAACCAAGACTCGTGACCATGCCCGGCTCGTGCCTTGAGGGGATCCCCCAACGAACTATATCACTACGTTGACGGCTACTGCTATTGCGTCAACGAGAGCCATCGAAATACCTTGCAATTCTAACCCACGAGAGTGGTATGAATTGGGAGATTTATCCTCAAACCCTAATGCAACGAAAGGATTCTATTCCAACGTCGATCCCCGACGATCTTAGCGGTGATCCCTAACGCCCTAGTCCTTTTTATTATTAAAAAAACAACAACACAACAACCAATTCTCTCAACCCGATTGCTATCTCACTTTGAGATATAGAAGTAAAATGAGAACCCAAATACACTATCACCGTCCCTGTGGGATTCGATATCTTTTATACTACAACTTGACACCGTCTGCTTGCGGATAGAGCCCAGAATTGACACCTAGGGGCCACACCACACCTGGCGATCGTGACACCGCCGGGTGGAATCTAGGTGTAGGTTTTGGATGCGTCACTGACACACGAGGCACTTGGCGACACTATGGACTACGCTTCTCTTCATCCCATGCAACCAAAAGTTCAGACAAAGATCATTGTTCATCTTGGTACCGCCAGGATGAATAGAGTAAGGAGAGTTGTGTGCTTCAGTCAGTAGCTCTTCTCTGATATCACTGGAAGGCACACAAATCCTACTTCCATATCTCAAGAAACCATCCTCGTGAATAAGGAAATTCGTCTGGAGTCCAGCTTCGACTTGCTCTCTGATTCTCTGTAACTTTGCATCTCCTGTCTGATCAGCCTTAATCTGATCTACGATAGTAGACTGGATTTGCATATTCATCCATGTTGCTAAAGTCCCGGGCAGAATAACTTCAACTTCCATCTCTCTCATAGCTTGCTGAATTCTCCACTGAGCTGAGAGAGTCATGATCACTGGTAGACGACTCAACGCATCTAGTACTACATTCACCTTTCCCGGATGATATTGGAGATCGATGTCATAATTAGCCATGAGCTCTAACCATCCGCGTTGTCTCATATTGCGCTCCTTCTGAGTGAATATGTACTTAAGACTCTTAGGATCGGTGAAGATCTTCACTTGCTCACTCAATAAATAATGCCTCCAAATCTTCAGAGAAAATATGAATGCAGCCAATTCCAGATAATGGAAGATAGTTCTTCTAATGAGTCTTTGGTTGCCGGGATGCATACGTGATGTGTCATAATATTCCACATTTTATCTACATGTTTACACGTCAAAATGATCTCTTTAATCACGATTTTATATGCTTTAATGTCGATAATTGGAACTATTTGACTTCGAAAGTGTTTTGATGCATTTCAGGGAATATCAAGTGATTTAGAGCATGTTGGAGAGGAGGACATGATCGTCAACATCGGAGCGTTAATGGCATCATATCTGAGGAGCTCATGTTGCTGGAGGGGAGCAATAAAGGAGAGAAAAGGGGAAGAGAAGAGAGAAAGAGGAGAAGGAAGAGAAGAATTGTAGGAGAGGCCAAGAGCTCAAGGGGTGCTCGGGCGAGCAACTTGGCTTGCATGGCCGAGCGACCAAGTCGCTCGCCCGAGCCAGCTATCAGAAGAGTCCAAAATGTGTCTTCAACTATCTGAAATTTCAGCATTTAATTAACTCAGACGAGCATCCCAAGCTGCTTGGGCGAGTGACCCAAGCTGCTCGGGCGAGAGACCCAAGCCGCTAGGGCGAGAGACCCAAGTCACTTGACCGAGCGGAGTAGAAATGGCCAAAAGTGCAGATTTCAGGGCATCCCTTCACTCTTTGGCAATCTGCTATCACTCGAGATTCTTACAGCATTGTTTCCATATTTTTTCCAGCTAGTATACTTCATATCGATTCCAACGCCACCAAGAATGTGCCAATCGGAGGTCGGATGAGCCCTAGGAAATTTCTGTAAATTGGCAAATCTGTGCTGGAATCTGTGCTCAGGCAGACAGGTGTCCGCGCTCGGCCGAGTGACCTACAGCAGCCAGCCCGAGCTACCTGGCAGCAAGCACGAGTTCAACTCAAATTAGGGTTATTTTGGGGGGTTTGAGGGCTATAAATATGTATTGAGCAGTTATTGATTGGGGCTCATTTTTTAGATTAGAAAACATTTCTTCGGAGGCGAGGCCATGCCATAGGCCCCCTCCTCGCTGATTTTGTATCGGATCATGTATGAGCTAAGTATTATTCATTAATCTTCATTCTCTTGCATTTCTTATTTGGTTTTTATTGGTTGAATCTTTTATTGCTTCTCTTTTATATGCTTGTGATGTTAATTCCTATTATTTCTATCTATTTCCCATGATTCAGTAGATCTATTGCTAGGATTGGGGATGAACCCTATGATTCTAGGCTTTGGATGACAGGTTAAAACTTAGTTGGATGAATCTAGGGTAGCCCTATGGTGGTTTAAACAAGGGCTTCGGGGGATTAGCCACAGGATCGGAGTATCGCGAAGGCGGCTCCATATCCTAGGGAGAATCCACACGAATCCGATTTGGGCTTAGTGGCCGTTTCTAGGGCTCGTGATTACGAGAGTAACTCGAGAGCTAGGGGCGACCACCAATCCTCGATCTACTAGTCGGTGAATACGAGAGTAGCCCAATTGCTAGAACCAACCATAGCATAGTATCCAAGTCCGTAGATCATGAGAGTGGATACAAATTTGTGATATGGGAACCAAGTGTCAAGTGTAATGCACGCGTCCCCATACGAATCCGATTGCGAGAGCACGACTTCGCATAGGGAGGTATTAGACGAGTAGAAACAACGAAAGTTAAGTACTCGTTTTCATCCACGGATGTGACACTCCTACCCTCATCCATCGTCCAACGAAAGGATCCTTAACCTGTTATCCAAACCCAGAAGCCCTAGTGGGGATTCCTGACGCCCTAGCGATCTTTCTCTCGATCATTTTCTTTGTTCTTTTTGTCTTATTTTTGTGTGGAGACTTTGGTCGTGCCTTGCTGATCGTGACACCCTCCCATTCCACTTCCATTGCCATTATGACCTCCTTCATAATCCACGTCCACCAATAAAACTCAAAGCCTAATCAACCTAGGAATCGATAGGTATTATAAGCAACACATCCCTGTGGATTCGACCCCGAACTCATCGGGAATATATTGCTCTGACACCCTTGCACTTGGGGGTGAGGGTGTGCATTACCTTTTTTCAGGGTGTGCATCCTTGCAGAACAACAAAATGGCGCTGTTGCCGGGGAGGCGTTCTGCCATACTAGCTATTTATCACAATTAGGTTGTTAAACTTCGAATAAAAAGAAAATTTATAAAGAGAAACAAAGATAGATATTTTTTCCCACCACCGCTTTATTGCTATTTCTTTTTATTGTACAACTGATATCTTTTCCAGGTTGTTGTTTTTGACTATTCAGATATAATGTAACAATCTTGGGAGTATTCAGGCGAAGATTATTCAGAGCAGTATGAGGTTCCTATGGACGAATAAAAATATTATCCACGGGATCCATACTATCAGATGGAAGGATATGAACACTACCCAGAGTTCTATACCTACTACGAGTCTTGTGACATGGAGGGACACATGCCCTACGAAAGCCGTGTATGCCTCTTGAGTCCTGATCATCCCATTAATTTGGCATTCACACGGTTTAAGGAGAGCAGTGGAACTTCATAGATCTCAACAGAATGAGACCCTTAAAGTGCAACAAGAGGTTGATGAACTCTGCAAGACTCGTGCGTCTCATGAGCACCTGACATCACAAGCATACGAAGAACTCACATTGCCTATGGAGAGTGATGATGGCGTTCACCTTGGGAGAGAATATTTGCATTATTACATCAATGATGAGAGCTGCATAGGCGAAAACAACATTGCTTCTGGTGTCGTGCCCGAGCCGCATCCCATTCTGGAACCATTCCCTCAGGTTGAGCAAAATGAGGACACACATAGGGACCTATTGAGAAGCATCGTGGACATAGTCCAATACACCAGTCCACTGACAATAACAGCATGTGATCCTTTTGAGCTTTCTTTCAAGATTTTATTAGTCATCACCTCTCTCCTATAGGTAGAATCAATGGCAAAGTATTTGCTCTAATTGTGGGTAACAAGACCCATTTCTACATCGTGGAGATACATGAGCCCACAATAACATCTGCACCTACCGAGGAGGAGGCCGAAGTAGTGCGTAGTGAGGAGGTGGACAATGTCACCACTGACAAGACAGTCACGCCTGGCATGATTACAGTTACTTTTGATGAGACAACTGAGATGAGACACTCAGGGAGTATCACTGTAGAGCCAGAGGTTGCTGTTCAGAAGGAGGCCACAAAGAAGATTCTACCACCTTTGCCTTCCACCACTATGGCTGAGCATCCGGTAGAGGACCACCCATAAGAGCTTACTGCTCTCACTTAGGGAGATATTTTTACGCATTCCATTTCTAAATCCTACATTCCATTTGATATTTGTTATGATTCAGATATTTTTGACACGTCGTACCTTTTGTAGGACACATACGATTATGAACCAGAGGTATGCTTGGACATATCACTGCTTGGGGAAGCATAGCGAGGAATCGCCTGATGAGACCCACACTTATACGCCAGGGTTGCTTGAAGAACCCAAAACGAACAGCGAGGAGTTACCTGTCATGGTACACGAGGGCATAGATACATTTTCAGGGAAGTGTCGTCAACCGTTCCTTATTTTACATATTTCATTTGATGACCCTCTTTGGAAAACTTTTATTTTGGAAAAGAATTATCCACATCATATTGATGCGGCTTATCTCTTTCAGGGTACATGTGGAGTCCTTGGAGAGATGCTGGGAGCCGCATTGCTAGAATCTGATGGAGTCCATGGAGACACGCACCAGGCAGAGCCACAGAAGGTGCAGTTAGAGCAGATTCCTGTACCAGCTAAGATACTGGATCCATCTTTTTTACAGGTGATATCAATCCAGTAGTGTAGATAAAGTATAGAAGTTTATACTTTAAATAATCTCGAATCCTCTCGACAGTAAGAGGACCGTATATGATTTCTAATGCTTTCCAACTGTAATAAATTCACCCCAAATGATGGTTGCTCAATTATCTTTTGCACCCCACCCAATTCCATGATTTAACTGCCTGTCTTTACATTATAATGCTTACTTTGCCTCTCTCCCTTTTTATGACCATCTGTCCACAACGTGCACCTTCTATTATAGCTTGGGGAGAGAGATTATTTTGTTGTGTGGCCCCAGTATTTTGCCGTTGTCCTCTATTTATATCATTCACACATTGATGATAATGTGACGTTTAAGCTTGGGGGAGTGCACAGTGCACGCACTTTGCTTCATTATGAAACACATTTTAAACTTTCATATGAACCATGTTCACTTCTATATTTTCGTCTCATATGCTTCATTTCTTATGAAATAATAGGATTTATTTTTTTTTATGAACTCTGATATCTGTTAGATTAGAGTTCGATCCCTTGATTATATTATCATTGTTAATATGCTTTTTCATAGTAGAATCCATAGTTTCACAACCATATTCTCGAAACAGTTAAGCTAAAAATGAATGAATCAAATTTGAAAATTATTTGACTCTCGCGTGATTTGATTAATAATTTTATTGCTTCATGAATGTTTAGTAATTCAAAAGAGATAGGATAACCCCACCACAACCAAAGTAGGGATGATTAGAATTCCTGAAACCGAACCATGTCTAGATTCTATGCTTTTTCTTTCTCTTTTGTGAATAGCCAATAAACGATCTTTGATCATGTTTTGCATTCCATCGCGTTTACATGAGTGTGCAAAAATCCCAATAATACAAAAACCAAATAAATATCCTAAATAAAAGGCCCTAGGGGTTCTTTGTAACCCAATGCCCTAAGACCGTATGGTCTGGGATGCATAGGCTACCTCTTGTATGTTGAGTATTGGACTCACCACCTTGATTTTGATGATGATCAAACACAAATCATTGTGACTAAATCATGTGTTTGCAGTTAGCTAAAAAGTCACCAATTAGATTCAAGAAGATCAAAAGTGACTATACGTGTTGATTCAAGTGGATGGCTTGGTAGATCAACAAAGGTGAAGCATTGGCTTGAAGAACTCAAAGGCTACCTCAAACCTCAAGCCAATGGCATCAACAAATGAATGGAGATTCAATCCAAAGAGAAGATAGGAATGGTTGAGTCAAAAGCTTCGAAGACTATGACGTTGGAGATATTCAAGGCATTCAACTAAAAGACTCAAGACCATGACGAATTATAGAGATCGTCGCCAAAGTACTTTGTTCATCTCAAGCGACGTCCCGAGACTTCCTCAGAACGCGTGATCGTGTGCCTGAAGCTTCGTTGAAGCTCAAGGAGCATTATTGAAGTTGAGGGATTTAGAATCTTCATGTTGAAGCTTTGAAGACGGTTTGTCGTGTTTACTTTCATGTCTTCTAGCTTCGGTTTAGTATAATGTTAAGCCTTGAGTAGTACTTGTCTAGAAATCTTCATTTCTATCATATCTTAGCTATAGGATTGCCTTAGAAGACATTAAAATGTTTCCCAAAGCTTATTGCTTCTTTTCTCGGCTTCGTATGCATCTTAGTTGGTTCAAGTAGAAGAACCAACCGACTAGATGATGATCTAGCCGGTTGGAAATTCTTCTTGAACCGACTAGACATCCTAGTTAAATTCAGCTCATTCACTGTTGGCCAATTAGTCGGTCCAAGAAGGTTCACCGACCGACTAGATGACGATCTAATCGGTTGGAAATCCTTCTCAGACCGACTAGTTATCCTAATCAATTCAAGCCTATTTGTTGACCAATAAGTCGGTCCAAGAAGGTTCTCCGATCGACTAGTTGTCCAACTTGTCGGTTGGGAATCCTTCTCAGACCGACTAGTTCTCCTAGTGAAATTCGACTTCTTTGCTGTCAACTACTTAGTCGGTCTAAGAAGGCTCACCGACCGACTAGTTGTCAAACTAGTCGGTTGATGTTTCTTCTTAGACCGACTAGTTCTTCTTCGTCTGTAAATTCACTATCTTTGCTGTCTTCTTTCTAGTCGGTCCAAGAAGGTTCACCGACCGACTAGTTGCAAAACTAATCGGTCAGTGATCCTTCTTAGACCGATTAAGCAGCTTCAGAAATAGAGCCGTTGGGCATTTAATGCCACGATTTTTGTGACCGTTTTGTCTCTTCCTATATATGTTTGAGTTGCTTCAAACCAGGAATCCAAGGCTGATTTTTGAGACATTTTCACATCCAAGAAAAGAGCCATTCAACTCCTTTTCTAAGCTCTCTCATCTCATAAGAAACTCTCCCTTACTCTTTGAGCCCTAATTCCTCAAGAGAGATTCTCATTCTTTGTGAGCTACTCAAGCTAAGAGCTTGGATCCAAGTCACCAACTTCTCCCTAGCCATTTATTGCTGTCCATCTTGGTAGAGATAGGGTTTGGTGCTAACTTCTTCCTCAAAATCCATTCTTGCCCCAAATTGGTAAGTATTTCTCAAGGCATAGGATTTTGTGGTAAGAGCTTTATATTTCATTCTTTATACTTCTTAATTGTTGTATACTCTCGGTTGTTGAGAGGGTTGGCTTGATCCCAAGTTATGGGAGTCAAGATTTCTGTTTTGTTCTCGGTTTGTGAGAGTGTGCTTAGTCCCAGGTTGTGGGATACACGGACATCGATTGTAGGTCGATTGCACTTGTGGGGTTTCCACAAGTGGGTTAAAGAAAATCTCTAGCGGTTTGCTAGAGTATCCGGAGGGGATCCGAGTGTTGCTGGATTAGGGCACCGGTAACAAGTCGAGGAGACTTGGGTGGCACCAAACCAGTGTAGATTGCTTGTTAGCATTGCATTCTTCCTTGTGTTGTTGATCATTTCTTTCATTCCGCATTTGTTGGTTAATTAGGGTTTTATTTGGCGTAAATTCCTTATAATCCTATAAAACACTATTCACCACCCCCCCTCTAGTGTTTGTTCCTCATAGCACAGGGTCACTACAATTGGTATCAGAGCAAGGTTATAGCTATGGCAACCAACAACAACAACACACGAAGCCCTTATCCATCATATCTCCTTGGGCCCAACTATCAAATTTGGTGTGTGAAGATGAAGGCCTATATTCAATCCATCGATGAGGATTATTGGAAGCTTGTGGAGAAGCCCTTCCACGCACCTACCACTTCTGTACATAAGTGGACAAATGAGCAAAAAGAATTGATGAAGAAACATGTAGAGGTAATTGATATCTTGCTTGATTTTTTATCTTATGACATTCTTATACGTGTGTCCAAGGCAACAACGGCATATCAAATAGGCACATGCTAGCGGAGCAAGAAGAGTCCACCTTGGAGTGTTCTTCCTCCAATGATGAAAGAGATTCACTCATGGGTTTGATGGCACGAGAGGATGCCACTATGGGTGACTCTAGTGACACATCTAGTGATTCAAGTGGAAGTGATAGCGACGATAAAGAGGTAACAATGGATGACCTTAGAATTGAACTTAAACAATTATTTGATAAATATCAAAAGCTAATGCATAAATATTGTGATGCTAAAGATAAGATTGCTAGTCTCACTAACACATCTACATGTAGCACCTCTAACAATGACACCATTGTTGAGACACTCGCTATTGAGAAAGCAAGTTTGCTTACTCAAAATGGCATGTTGAGAAATGAGGTGGAATCCCTCAAATCTCAACTTGATCGTGTTTCCATTGTGGATAGTAACGATCTTGAGATTGAAAATCTTCAATCTCAAAACACTTGCTTGGGCATTGAGAATGAGGATCTCAAATCCCAAGTGCACGAGCTCACCACACATGCATCCACCTTGAATGCCACTATTTCTTCAATTTAGAAGAAATATGAGCTCATGTCCTCCATTGTTGAGAGATTCAATAAGGGAAAGGACAATTTGGATGATTTGCTAAAGAATCAACTACCGGCAAACCATCGTGTTGGCCTTGGTTATTCTAAGGCAAGTGCATCCAATGCACGCACCTCCTATAGTGAAGTAACTATAGATTTTGTGAGGCCATCCTCCGGTGCATCCACGAGTGGTGTCTATAACAACTTGGGTAGTTCTACTACTAAGGAAACCACCACTTCTATTCCTCCTTCCTTTGCAAAGAAACCCACCAAGGGTGGACATCAAAGGAAGGGACATGCTTTCATGTACACCAATACATGTAGGAATGCCTCCACTCCTCACATTCCTACAAATGATGGTTGTTATGCTCCACACCCACGAGCACGTGCAAACACTCATTTGAGACACTCTCATACACGTACTCATGCTCATGCACCTTTACATGCTTATGATCACACATCACATCCACATATGCATGCTTATTCTCATGATCATTCTCATGAATACACACCTCATATTCATCCACGTATGTATGCAACACCACACCATGGACCATATGCCCATCATCATGCTTCAGCACAACAAAATGTTCCATACACATTTCCTCATGCTCTTGCTAGATATCATGTTCCTAGGCCACATGCACCACGTAGAGATCAACCTTTTGTGCATGCAACCACTAGGAAGAGGATACCCAAATCATACACTATTTGGGGTCCTAAGAACACTAGTAATCATGCTAAGGATATGTGTGTGCAATCTTATATTCATGATATTATTTTGAATGATGATTATGTTGGGAAATTACGGTCCTATTGGACTTGGTTTCCAAAGGGTTAGTTTTCGTTGACCCTTCATTGCTTGGTACCATAAGTTTATATTCATTTTATGGGTACCAAAGCATTTGTGTTAAGAATTGGTTTATTCTTTTGTTTGCATATTGGTCTTAGATGCTCATGTTTGTTAGAAACGTAAATTCATATTGAATTTGATTTCCATTGCATGTTTATTAGTAAATCATTGTTTATGATTTTCATGTCTAAAATATTTAATATTTTATGCAACACATGCTTTGGTTCATATTTATGTTTTGTTGCATGTGATGCATGTCATGCTTTTGGATTAATATACATATTTACTTTTGGTACTTTTGGTACATGCATGTATATGGTTATATATTTATCTAGTAACATGATTATATTTTTCATTAATATTGTGTATGATTACATTAGGATATGGGTTACAATAATTTGAATTTAGTTTGTTAAATTTGTTGCTTAACCCATAAGATCCAAAAAGGTTTTTGGATACCAAAATTATGTTTTCTAGGTTCAATCCACATTGGGATACCAACTCTACCAACTCCTTGATTTGCAAAGATTTTCATTCTAATGGAGTTGATGGTGCTTAAGTGATGCACCAAAGTAGGGGGAGCTTAATGTTGTAAGTATATTCTTACATTTGGTATCCATGTGTGTTGGATGCATATAGATGTCACTTTGTGTTTGAGACTATCTCATGCATATCCTATGTTTGCATATTGTGTGTCTTGTATGTCATTCATATCTATGTATTTCACGTGTGTCAAATTCTTGACTGATGTGTATTGTGTATTCATAATCCTTACTCATATGTTTATTCAAGGATTACTTATAACATGTGGCTAAAAAATTTTCATGTCAGAATTAATGCTCATTTGCATGTTTCACACACGGGACACGCTTATATTTATGTTCCACTTCACAAGCGTGCATCCCAACTTCCTACTCATGCCACTACACAACCTCTGCTTAAGAATCCCAAATCACTATCTTTTGGATTCCTAAGATTGTTTCTAGGCATGGTATGAACACACATATAGAATCGTATATTAGGAATGACATATTCTCATGCGACTATATATATAAAAATCAAACTCAGTCTTTATTTTATTTCCACTTTGCTTACTCATTCATATTGCACTTCATTGCTTGGGTACCATGCTTGTATGATTACTTTTTGTACCCATATATATATATATATGTGTGAGTTCGTCCACTACTACCAAGTTTGCATAGTTTGTATGATTGTGTGGGAGTATGACATGTTTTGTTTGCTATCATGTTATGTTCATCTATATGTCATTGCATTTCATTCATATTATGTGTGTGCATATAGATTAGTTGATTTCTCTAACCCTTGGTGATTTATTATCAATTTGCCCCTTCCTATCTTGTTGATATGCCAAAGGAAAGAGAAATTTGGTTATGAAAATTAATACTTTATGTTTTTCATGCACACTCTTTGTGGTATTACTTTTCATGCCTTCCTTCAATATGTGTTGGCCCGTGAATGTTTATTTTGTGCACATGTGCAAATTGAACGGGGAATTTTTCTAGCACACACCATTGTATTAGATGTGTGTATTCATAATGATGATTGCTTGTATAATATATTGTGATTAAATCATATGCATAGGAATTATTAGTCTAGGTGTATCTAGCTTCTAATGATTGAGAATTGTCAATTCCTGATATGTATGATTTTCATGTTCATAATAACTCTTATTAATGCATGTCATGCATTTCTATTGATGAGTGTTATTTACAATTGGTAAATGATTGGTTATTGGACTACTTGATTTTGTTCCTTAACCTATTGGATCTAAAAAGTTTTTGGATACCACCAATTGTTGAATTGTCAGATTGTTGTGCAAGATGCCTACTCTACACACTCCTTGGTTTACAAATGATGGTTCAATTCAAAGGAAAGAATGGTGCATTGGAGATGCACACATATAGGGAGAGCTAAATGGTTGTAAGTATGTGTTTTGTACAATTGGTATTTTAATATATTGGTTTTGACTACCATGTTTACAATTGGTATTTTAATATATTCGATTTGTGTAATATAGCATACTTCTTCATTAGCTCATTCTTGTCACACCCTCATGAAGATTGTTTGTTTATGTGACTACCTTGTTCATGTATGTCATGTATGTCTTATTACGACTCATGTACCATGGTAGCTATAACATTCATATAATGAATTGGTTAGTAGTTTATTGATGTTCATATCTTTGGAACACATTGTCATTACACACCGTATTCCTCACATGCATGCTTCTTTGTGAAGATTGTTAAATATTATGGATATGATAACTGATGTGTATGACATGCTTATTTGTTTATTAGATTGTATTAAGTATATTGATCTTAATTATATTAGATTGTATTAAGTAAGACATGGCATGCTATACTTCATCATGTTATACATACTTCATGCCATGAATAAGATTAATGATTTAGGATCTTTATGCATATTTGTTCATTGTATCACCACACATCCCATACTTTTTCTTATAGTCTGTATGATTATCTTTATGAGACGTATTGATATGATTTGGGGTGATCAATGTATGTTACTTGTCATTTTAATTAATTCATGACTGATGTTTAGCTATAATTTTATTTAAGAGATCTTTCATGTCTATAGCTAAATCTTTCATGTATGATATTTTCACAAGTGACATAACACTCATTCATATTAGTTAGTGATCTTCAAGCTATATTTCTCACTATGTCATCTCTCATCTCATGCTCATATTTTATGCTATTTTTATGAGATGTTAGAGATAACTTGTGCTATACATGATCATATAAGCTTTATATTGTGTTTGATGATATGTATATTCTGTCATAGATATTCTTCCACGAATATATCTTGATGCACTATGACTTCTTTGATGCTACCTCCGATTATATTGTGCTTTCACAAGCTTTTTATTCTATTCACACAATTGGTATGCATGCATGCGATGTTCATGATAACTTTATTCGTTTATGTCCTACCTTGTGACTTTGAACGTAGACTATCTTCATGCCTTTGATCCAAAGATGTTTTGTCACATTATACTTCATGCTGAATCCTTTGTGATAATTGAGCTAGGATGAGATCATGTCTTTATTTGTTCACTTGGTTTCCTTCTCAAGTGATGTCATGATCTTGACATTATTTGCCTGATTTGCATATTTTGTTAGACTACAATTGGAATCATATTTACAATTGGTAGACTATTTATATTGAATATCATCTTTACATGCTCTTGCTTGATGCTAGTTTTGAGCTTGTGATATAGTGCTTATCTTCCTTGTGCTTATGGATTCCATGTTTATCTTTGACTCATTATGTGAGTATCTATTCTGGAATGCATATTAGTACTATGGTGCTTTTGAACATTGTTTCAATTAGTATCCTAGTGTGCTAAAATTGTGTATGCCATACGTTTTATGAAGTTACTATCTCTAGTTTGGCATAACACTTTTGCATGATATAGATATCTGTGTTTGCCCGCATTGCACACTTCACTTAGATTTGGTATGCCTACAATTGGTTTCTCATGCCATTATACTTATTTTATGTTATTATTTCATAACATAACTTTGTACACATGATTAAACATTTCCATAGTCATGTTTGGCATTCCGTGCTTATCATTGCATTTTTTATGTTTGACTTAGATCTCTGTTTACTGATATTTACTTCGCCGCTCGACGATTATGTTGATTTGATAGCTTTGTTTGTATGAAAACATAGAATTGTTTTCCATGCACTCAATTCGCTAAAAATGTTGATCTGTCATTGTGATGATTTTGATTCCACCATTATGTATTTAATCATGTTCATGTCATATGTCATGCTCTTGCTCAAGGACAGTCTATCACATTTTGCTTAATGTTATAAATTTTGTGATAATTGAGTTTGTACTTGACACTATTTGATCACTTGTTATTCTTTCACAAGTGATGTCATGATTTTTGCATTGTTACTTTTCTAACACTGCTCACACTACTCTTTACAATTAGTATCTATTGTAATCTTTTATCACATATGCTTATTGCTTATCTTCTTGTGATAATTGAGGGTAGTTGAGTTGTTGGATATGTGCTCTTGCAATTGATATCTTTATTTTGATATCTTGTTTTAAATTGGTAGTTTATCTAGTTTACATTAGATATACCTTTTTGTTTTCCAACTTTTTTTGCTTTTGTTGTTTCTATGCCCCCATGCCTTTTGGATAATGCCAAAGGGGGAGAGAAATAAACAAAGGATGTGCTTAACAATAACTTGAATCATATAGACTTTATGTATGATCGTTCATGTATATGATTCAGGAGGAGCATTGGTGATTACCTTGGTTTATATTGATTACATTATATATATATACTAGTCATAACCCGTGCCCGCAGGCACGGTTCATTTAAGAATTTCCTCCGCGAAATTTTTGTTCCCCAAAAAATTATTAAAATATAAAGAGCAATATATTAGCGTAAAAATAATTAGCGACACGGGTGCCTTCGGCGCGGAACTACAAATTCGATGCAGGCGCCTTTGGCGCAGAACAACAATTAGCGTAGAACAACATATTCGGCGCAAAACAACAAATTAGTGTAGAACAACAAATTTGGCACGGGGGCATTCAGCGCGTAACAACAAATTTTACGCGTAACAACAAATTAGTGTAAAACAACAAATTCAGCGCATGCGCTTTTGGCGCGAAACAACAAATTAGCGCAAAAACCCCGTGCACACGGACACGGTTCATTTAAGATTTTCCCCCATGAAATCTTTATTTCCCAAAAAAATTATTAAAATTTAAAAGAACAACAAATTAGCATAAAAATATTTAGCTGCGCATACGGCTTTCGCGCAGAGCAATAAATTTGGCGCTGGCGCCTTCGACACGAAACAACAAATTCGACGCGGAACAACAAATCAGTGTAAAGAATTAAGCGGGCACCGTCGGCGCGGGCGCCATCTTGAAACATGTTCACTGATTGCTTTCAAAGTTGGACGAAATTGGGCTCCCATTTTGAAACATGTTCACTGACTGCTTTCAAAGTTGAACCAAATTTCAATGCTCACATTCATGTTTTCAAAGCTCCCTTCATTTCAAAGTTGGGCCAAATTTCAAAGTTGAACCAAATTTCAAAGCTCACATTCATGGTTTCAAAGCTTCATCTCAACCTTCCATTTCCCAAGATCAAATCGCAGCCACTCTTTATCTTGTCCTAGTCAGCCCTAGAATTCAAAAAAGGTTGTCAAATGTATAATAGATTGGTAATCATGCTCATGTTTATGATGTGTATCACCTTTATGATTTGTATTGTGTACGCATATTATTTCTGGCCATTCATGCGATATGTACACAACCTCATGTGATACACACACTACTAACTACTGAATGATGCTATTAATTGTTGATATTAACTTGATTGGCATCATTGCAGGGGGAGTAAGTATATTTAATGAAAAATTATTTGTTTTGTTTATATTTGGTGTGTCATCATCAAAAAGGGGGAGAATGTTGAGTATTGGACTCTCCACCTTGATTTTGATGATGATCAAACACAAATCATTGTGACTAAATCATGTGTTTGCAGTTAGCTAAAAAGTCACCAATTAGATTCAAGAAGATCAAAAGTGACTATACGTGTTGATTCAAGTGGAGGACTTGGTAGATCAACAAAGGTGAAGCATTGGCTTGAAGAACTCAAAGGCTATCTCAAACCTCAAGCCAATGGCATCAACAAATGAATGGAGATTCAATCCAAAGAGAAGATAGGAATGGTTGAGTCAAAAGCTTCGAAGACTATAACGTTGGAGATATTCAAGTCATTCAACTAAAAGACTCAAGACCCTGAAGAATTATGGAGATCATCGCCAAAGTACTTTGTTCATCTCAAGCGACGTCCCAGGACTTCCTCAGAACGCGTGATCGTGTGCCTGAAGCTTCGTTGAAGCTCAAGGAGCATTATTGAAGTCGAGGGATTCAGAATCTTCATGTTGAAGCTTTGAAGACGGTTTGTCATGTTTACTTTCATGTCTTCTAGCTTCGGTTTAGTAGAATGTTAAGCCTTGAGTAGTACTTGCCTAGAAATCTTCATTTCTATCATATCTTATCTCTAGGATTGCCTTAGAAGCCATTAAAATGTTTCCCGAAGCTTATCGCTTCTTTTCTCGGCTTCGTATGCATCTTAGTTGGTTCAAGTAGAAGAACCAACTGACTAGATGACGATCTAGTCGGTTGGAAATTCTTCTTGAACCGACTAGACATCCTAGTTAAATTCAGCCCATTCTGTCACGACCCGCTTCCCATTGTACTTGGGAGCGAGGACGCGACGAAGGTCCGCATGTGCTTAAAGCAAGAAGGAGGCATTTTTTTTTCTTTTCTCTCCTCCTTGGTTTAAGCACATTACGCGTCTGTGTGATAACATCCTGTAGGTTCTTGCATGCGAATCAAACAACACAGATAAATCTTATTACAATCTTAATGTCTCAAAAATGAATACAACAAAAGGGATATAAAAGAGAGAGGGTTATATAGCCCATACAAGTTTTGGAAGAAACAACAAGTACAAAGATATTACAAAGGTACGAAGCTTCTCAGCGGGGAAACTCAGCGGCAAGGCACTCCTGGTCAACATGCTTAGTCTCTAAGCAACTCCTCTGCAAACATGTCTAATACCTGACATATATTTCACAAGACAAGAAATATACGTCAGCGAGGGTCGCTCGGCAAGATTTAAAGCATTAAGTATAAAAGACCCTCGGCAAGGTTTTCAAAATCATTTCATGATTTCAATAATTTAAACATAACGGCGTAAGAAGCAGCGAGCATGACAAGAGTGGTGTACAAAGTAATGAACATGACAAGTGTAATGTGTACAGCAATGAGCATGGCAGGTGTATGTGTGTACAGCAATAAGCATGGCAAGAGTGATGTGTACAACAAGTAGCGTAGCGAGTGTAATGTGTATAGCAGTTATCATGGCAATTATGATGCGTACAGCAGTAACGTGACAAGTGTAGTTTGTACATCAATTAACATGGCAGTTCTAAGCAAGTTGAATTAAAGTAATGACTTGGAAAGTCGTAATTTCACATCCGTGGTTTCTATTCACTCCTAGGGTTCACGCCTGTAGGTCGTGATGAGAAGGTCGTTCCTCTCACGGGGGCTTACCGTGATTGACGCTAACCCACCGCATGCGGGTGGTGCTCTTGAGGAGAGTACCTTTCATACGCCTAGAGGCCGCTCAACCCTAACCCCACCCAAAAGTTTTCCGGAACACGAGCCGGCCTAGTCGTATTACAAGCACGAAGTTTGTCAACTCACATGACACTCACGAAAGTCACGATTTCACCGCTTGGGCGCATGAACTCACAATTTCACGATTTCAAATATTCTATTCCGTCAATAAGTTCTATCAAAACGTATTCCATCCATAACCAATCAATCGAAAGAGTACAAGCATGATGTGTAACGTGACATGAGGCAAAACTAGAAATTCTTGATTCAGCATTTAAATGTAACGATGTTAGAAAAAACTGTAAATGCACACTTGCCTGATATAGTCGATGTAACGACTGGTTTCCTTGTATCTGGATTTATTATAATATAATATATGTCTTGGTGGATTTTCTCCTCATATGTGGTTTTCGTCTCCGTAACTTTCATTTTCGATCGTTTCGTCGTGTTTTCTCGTTTCTTCTTTAGGATCGTCGATTTCGGAGCAAGTCATTCGTGACAGGCTTCATAACGGTCGTATCTTACTATTAGATCAAGCCTAGGAGTCTTAGGAATCGATCCCGGAGCTCCGCACTCCGTATCGAAACTTTTGGTGCTTATTAGCCGGTGTAAGAAGGGGCACCGACCGACTAGATGACGATCCAGTCGGTCGGCAATACTTCTTGGACCGACTAGTTGACTTTCTAAATTTCTCAGGAGTTATTGTTCATCGTTAGTCGGTCTAAGAACGTTGGTTGACCGACTAGGTTGCAAACTAGTCGGTCGGCAATGCTTCTTTAACCGACTAACACATCATCTAAATTTTAGTATCTGTACTGTTCACTCTTAGTCGGTCTAAGAACGTTCACCAACCGACTAGATGTCAAACTAGTCGGTCAGTAGTTGTTCATCGAACGACTAAATCTAAATCCTATTTTCGTTCAGAAGTTACTGTTTACACTTAGTCGGTTTGTGTTGGTCGACCGACCGACTAGTTGCCAAACTAGTCGGTCAGTGGTTGCTCTTTGACCGACTAATCTGTGTTAAACCCCTAATTTCTGGGCAGCCGCCAGCCCATCCTATTTAAACCCCTCCCAAACGTTTTCTTCTTCCTCCACTCGACCCAAAACACTAGTTTCTCCCCCATTGAGCCCCCATCTTCCTCAAACCCTTATTCCTTCATTCCAAGCCCAAGATCCATCATCCAAACCATCCCTCAACACAGTCTATCCCTCATCTTCCCCAAAATCTCATCAAATCACCAAAATCCCCCAAAACCCTAGTTCTCCAAACTTCTCCACTTGTTTCCAGATATGGTCCCTAGGTTCTCCGGAGTGTTTCTTTCGCCTCCTCACGGTAAGAAATCGATCTCTTGATGTTTTCATAACCTATTTGTATTTTTATGAAACCCTAATGAAATGAATGTTGTTTTGATGATTGTTTCCCCATAACAGCGATTTCCCCATAGATTAGCATCCGCGAGACGAACCTTCGTGATCGTCATCCCCGGTGCTAGGCAAGTGAAACTTACCACTTAGGGTTTAGGCCATGTTTTAGGCCATCTTGCTTGTTGTAGGCGTAAAAGAGGCTAGGCGACGAAATGATACTCGCCTAGGCGCAAATTGGGGAACTAACTTGACAACGAAGCTAGTTCCGACATATATCATGTTGCACAATTTTCATGTCATGTTTAATTTCTATTAACGGTACGTGAATTAATTGTCATGTCATTGCATTCTTAAAGTGTTTCCGTGAATGCGTAGCTTCGCTACAATGTTTGTGTTCCTGGCTCGTGTTCCAGAAGCGGCCATGTGTTGGTTGATAGCCAATGCTCGAAATGCTTGTTTCCGGCTAGGCGCACCCATACGCCAATTGTTTATGAATCGCGAACTAGAATGCGAGCTCCTGTGCGGGGCAACCCCGGCTCATTTACTGAGCTCGTGTGCGGGGACCCTGGCTCGATTACTTGTGGGTATTTGGGGTAAGAGTTAAGCGGCCAATCAACTGGGAGTCTGCCCGATCAGCAACTGCAGTGGTAAGGCGTAAACTCTAGGATTTGGGGTAGTGTTAAGCGGCCAATCGGCGTGAATGCCAAACCATTCAGCTGTAAGGCGTAAACATCTACAACACAACGTGAAACATGACTAGTGAATTGATTGAGATTGTTAGTAGCTTGGCTACTCTTGTCTTGTCCTGATAATTGTTCTCTTGTACTTATTGTCTCGCCATGTCTTGCTTGTGCACTCATATATAACTGCTATGTCATGCATACTATAACTGCTAGGTTGCTAGTTTCCTTACTTTCAGTTTCCTTGCCCAAGTCTTTTAGACTTGCTGACATGTGCCCCTTTACTCTTTTGGGTGACACATGTTAGATCCTGAGCCTGAGTACCTTGTTGAGGACGAGGTGTTTGCTGACGCCGAGCCCGAGCTTGTGTTTGACGGGGAGTACGTGGACACTGGGGACCAGTCCTAGTGTTTTCATCGTGTTTCCCTTTTGTTTTTAGACTGCTGTTTTGTTGTCGGTGCGTAGCACCTATACTTTGTGACGTTGTTGCTTTTGTTGGCCTTGTTCTGGGCCTTAGACTCTTTCTTTTAGCCTGGTGGCTTTTCTGGATGTTGAACTTATTTTCATGTTAGACAATTTATGAGATATGAGAATTTTATTTCTGTCTCCCCTTTTATTATTATTGTTGCTCCGTTTGTGGTTACAGGGACCGCTTATGTTTTATTTACGCTTATCGGGTTTGGGGCTTCACAGCTCCACTCTCGTGCGGACCTTTTCACGTCTCGCCTCCATTTTAGGGAAGCGGGTCGTGACAGGTTTTGTTGGTGGCCCATGCAGGTCCTTCTGTAATTGCGAATTGTCGGAATAACGATAATAATATTAGATGTCAAATAAACTAAGTTCGACGTCTGAGTCATAAGCTATGAGTCTAATCTGATTCGTTTTCTGTGTCATTAGATGGCAGGAAGGCGATTCACCTGTGGTGGAGGTAGTGGTGCGCTCCCTCATGATGAGGAGCCTGAGCGGGAACCTACCAACGGTGAGATGATGCGGATGATGCTCCAGATGATGCAAGTGCAGCAGGGCGTGCTCCTGCAAGTCCAGAATGCTCCACTTGCTCGAGCTGCCCGGGCTCTTCCGGATGCCCCTCGCTCTGAGCCAGGAGCGAAGCAATTTCGGGAGCTGGGTCCCGCATATTTTGATGGGTCTGAGGGTCCTCTGGCTGCCGATGAGTGGATTCGAAACATCGAGGACAATCTGAAGATGGCCAAGATCACCCCGGCTGGATGGGTTGATTTGGCGAGGAGGCAACTCAAGGATAATGCTCGGAACTGGTGGGATGCAGAAGAGAAGATGTTGGTGGAGCCGATAGCTTGGGCTACCTTTAAGTCCAGGTTTGATGAGGAATTCTTTCCAAAGGCTGCTAAGAAGGAGATGCTGCAGCGCTTCATTGATCTGAAGCAAGGGAGCTTGACGGTGGACCAGTACCACGAAGAGTTCACTAGGCTGAGTCGGTTCGCACCGAAGATGGTGCAGGATGCTGATGAGAGGGCTCAGAGGTTCCTGCAGGGACTTGCTTTGGAGCTCCAGAGTTTTGTGTCTTCCTCCGATCTGGACTCTTATCAGAAGGTTTTGGTCGCTGCGAGGAGGCAGGAGCTGAACCTGAGTCAGAGGAGGGGGTCTATTGTTGGTGCTGGGAAGAGGCCTATGGAGCAGGCCAGGGCGGTGGTTAGGCCTGGTTTCAAGCCTAATCAGCCAGCTCAGTTTAAGAGGCCAGGAGGGCCTATTCTGAAGACTTGCCATTTCTGCGGCAAGCCTGGCAACATCAAGGATCAGTGTCGGAAGTTTTTGGGCCAGTGTCTGGTTTGTGGTGATGCTTCCCATGCTGTGAAGGATTGTCGGCATGCGAACCGGCTGCAGAGGGCACCTGTTACAGCTCAGCCGTTGCAGCAGCGAGCGTCTGTTCCTGCTGGACGTGGAGCGGCTCTTGTTCCACAGGGGCAGGCTTTTCGGCAGGCTGTTCCGCCTAGGAGGCAGGCTTTTCTGATGACCGCTGTGGAGAGCGAGGCTGTGGATGAGGTTTTCGCAGGTAAACCTCAATCTGGCTGTTACTTTCCTAGTTGGTTTTGACTGTTAGATTGTGTTGTTTGCTTGAACATGATTGTTTGCTAGACTAGGGTTTGATTGTTAATTGCTTGTTAGGTGTGGTTTTGGTGTGCACATTTCCTGCACGAGTCCTCTTTGACTCTGGTGCATCGATGTGCATTATTTCTCGGAGCTTCGTGGAGAGGCATTGTCGACGTCCCCTCTCCCCAAGAGTTGGAATATCGTTACAGGGAATGGCGTGGTCTCGGTGCATCGTGGTTGCAATTCTTGCTCGTTGGTGGTCTATGGACATGAGCTTTTCACTGATTTCATTGTCCACGACATCATCAACTATGATGCAGTTCTTGGGATGGATTGGCTTGCGAGCTTCTATGCTACGATTGACTGTCGAAGGAAGAAGGTGGTGTTCGAGATTCCCGGACATCCAGTATTTGAGTTCAGTCGTGGTAGCAGTTCGCTTGGTCCTGTCAGATTTCGGGCCAGACCGGTGGAGGTTGTGGCTATGCAGATGGAGCTGGAGTGGCCAGCTGTGGTGCGTGATTTTGGCGACGTCTTCCCCGAGGAGATGTCTGGTTTGCCACCTGATCGAGCTCTAGAATTTTCTATCGATCTTGTTCCAGGTGCGCAGCCGATTTCGAAGGCGCCATATCGTATGGCACCCGCTGAGTTGGAGGAATTGTGGAAGCAGCTGGATGAGCTTTTGCAGAAGGGTTATATCAACCCTAGTATGTCTCCGTGGGGAGCACCGGTGCTGCTGGTGAAGAAGAAGGATGGTTCGCGTCGCATGTGCGTGGACTATCGGGAGTTGAATGCGGTGACCATTAAGAATAAATACCCGTTGCCTCGCATCGATGATATTTTCGATCAGCTTGGAGGTTCGAGGGTGTTTTCTAAATTGGATTTGAGGCATGGTTACCATCAATTGAAGTTGAAGAAGGATGATGTTCCGAAGACAGCGTTCAGGACGAAGTATAGACATTATGAGTTTGTGGTTATGCCTTTCGGCGTAACTAACGCGCCCGCAGTTTTCATGAATCTGATGAACCTGATTTTCTACGACTTTTTGGATAAGTTTGTCGTTATCTTTATTGACGACATTCTAATCTATTCGAAGTCGGAGGAAGAGCATGCCTCGCACTTAAGGACGGTATTGGAGATTTTGAGGAAGCATCGGTTGTATGCTAAATTTTCGAAGTGCGAGTTTTGGCTGGATAGAGTTGCTTTTCTGGGGCATGTGGTGACTAGAGATGGTATTTCTGTAGATCCCGAGAAGATTAGGGCCATCAGAGAGTGGCCTGTTCCATCGTCTGCGTCTGAGATTCGGAGTTTCCTTGGACTTGCTGGTTATTATCGGCGATTCATTAAGGAATTTTCCCGTATTGCTGAGCCGATGACCAGGTTGACACGGAAGGATGTACCTTTTGTTTGGTCGGGTGATTGTGAGAGTGCTTTTGGTATTCTGAAGGAGAGGTTGACGACTGCCCCTATTCTTGTTGTGCCTGATCACAGCGGTGGATTTGAGATCTTTTGCGATGCTTCTGGCAAGGGTCTCGGTTGCGTGCTGCATCAGCACGGGCATGTTGTGGCGTATGCGTCTCGTCAGCTTAATGTTCATGAGAAGAATTACCCGACGCATGATTTGGAGTTGGCTGCCGTTGTGTTTGCTCTTAAGATTTGGAGGCACTTCCTGCTGAGTGAGAAAGTGAAGATTTTCACCGATCACAAAAGCTTGAAGTATATTTTTACTCAGAAGGAGCTCAACATGCGACAGCGTCGATGGTTGGAGCTTATGGCGGATTATGAGATTGAATTGCAGTTTCACCCTGGCAAGGTGAATGTGGTCCCTGATGCACTGAGTAGGCTTCCAGCGGTGATGATTTTGACCTTGCAGTGGAGATTGCAGCAGGATTTCTGCGAGTCTGGTGTGGAGATTGTCCTTCCTGGGGAGGCTTCATCGTTAATGTACATGCAGGTACAGTCAACGATCGTGGATCGGATTAAGGCTGGCCAGGCTGAGGATCCGAAGCTGGTGAAGATTCGGGAGCAGGTGGAAGCCGGTCTGCGGACTGACTTTTTGATTCATGAGGATGGCTCGCTGAGGTTTGGAGCCAGGTTGTGTGTGCCGGCTGGGGACATTAGAGAGGAGTTGATGGTGGAGGCACACAGTTCGCCGTATTATGTGCATCCTGATGGCACCAAGATGTACCAGGATCTTCGTCTGAATTTTTGGTGGCATGGTATGAAGAGGAGTGTGGCTTGGAGTGTAGCCAAGTGCTTGGTTTGCCAGCAAGTGAAGGCGGAGCATCAGCGTACGGCCGGGTTGCTACAACCGCTTCCGATTCCGGAGTGGAAATGGCAACACATCACTATGGATTTCGTGACTGGACTACCTCGGAGTCCGAAGCAGAATGACGCGATTTGGGTTATCGTAGATCGATTGACCAAGTCTGCGCACTTTATTCCGTTCCAAGTGGGACAGTCCACTGAGGCGCTAGCAAGGAGATATATGGAGGTAAAATTCTTTTACCCTCCGCTTTTATTTCCTTTTCCTAGTTTGGATAGTGATGTAACGTGAATCGTGCAGGAGGTCATGCGACTTCACGGAGTCCCCGTGAGTATCGTGTCAGACAGAGACACGAGGTTAACATCTCAGTTCTGGCAGAGTTTGCAGAAGAGTTTGGGTACGCGTCTGAGTTTCAGCACGGCGTACCATCCGCAGACGGATGGCCAGTCCGAGAGGACGATTCAGATTTTGGAAGACATGCTGAGGGCGTGCATGTTGGATTTCAAGGGTTCGTGGGAGGACCATCTACATCTGGTAGAGTTTTCTTACAACAACAGCTTCCAGGCGAGTATTGGCATGGCGCCTTTCGCCGCTCTTTATGGGAGGAAATGTCGATCGCCATTGAGTTGGGATGACGTTGGTGATCGGGAGCTGTTGGGGCCTGAGATGATTGTGGAGGCTGTGGAGGTCGTCAGGAACATTCGGGAGAGGCTGAGGATTGCTCAGGATCGTTTTAAGCATTGGGCGGATACTAAATGTCGTCCTTTGGAGTTTCAGCCGGGCGACCATGTGTTCTTGATGATTTCCCCGAATCGCGGTGTGATTCGTTTTGGGAAGCGAGGGAAGTTGAGCCCACGATACATTGGACCGTTTGACATTCTGGAGAAAGTTGGCGAGGTAGCTTATCGCTTGGCCTTGCCGCCATCTTTGGAGGGAGTTCACAATGTTTTCCATGTGTCGCAGCTTCGTCGATACATTAGCGATCCATCTCATGCTGTGGATTTTTCGGAGATTACCGTTCGCCCCGATATGACGTATGACCAGCATCCAGTGCAGATTCTGGACAGGCGTCAGAAATCGCTTCGGAACAAGATTGTCAATCTTGTGAGGGTGATGTGGCGACACGGCTCACCTGGAGAGTCTACTTGGGAGAATGAGGATGAGATGCGAGAGTGTTTCCCACTTTTGTTTCCGGACACGTGAGTGTTTGGAAATTCCGAGGACGGAATTTTTCTTAAGTTGGGGAGGATGTAACGACTGGTTTCCTTGTATCTGGATTTATTATAATATAATATATGTCTTAGTGGATTTTCTCCTCATATGTGGTTTTCGTCTCCGTAACTTTCATTTTCGATCGTTTCGTCGTGTTTTCTCGTTTCTTCTTTAGGATCGTCGATTTCGGAGCAAGTCATTCGTGACGGGCTTCATAACGGTCGTATCTTACTATTAGATCAAGCCTAGGAGTCTTATGAATCGATCCCGGAGCTCCGCGCTCCGTATCAGAACTTTTGGTGCTTATTAGCCGGTGTAAGAAGGGGCACCGACCGACTAGATGACGATCCAGTCGGTCGGCAATCCTTCTTGGACCGACTAGTTGACTTTCTAAATTTCTCAGGAGTTATTGTTTATCGTTAGTCGGTCTAAGAACGTTGGTTGACCGACTAGGTTGCAAACTAGTCGGTCGGCAATGCTTCTTTAACTGACTAACACATCATCTAAATTTTAGTATCTGTACTGTTCACTCTTAGTCGGTCTAAGAACGTTCACCGACCGACTAGATGTCAAACTAGTCGGTCAGTAGTTGTTCATTGACCGACTAAATCTAAATCCTATTTTCGTTCAGAAGTTACTGTTTACACTTAGTCGGTCTGCGTTGGTCGACCGACCGACTAGTTGCCAAACTAGTCGGTCAGTGGTTGCTCTTTGACCGACTAATCTGTGTTAAAACCCTAATTTCTGGGCAGCCGCCAGCCCATCCTATTTAAACCCCTCCCAAACATTTTCTTCTTCCTCCACTCGACCCAAAACCCTAGTTTCTCCCCCATTGAGCCCCCATCTTCCTCAAACCCTTATTCCTTCATTCCAAGCCCAAGATCCATCATCCAAACCATCCCTCAACACATTCTACCCCTCATCTTCCCCAAAATCTCATCAAATCCCCAAAATCCCCCAAAAACCCTAGTTCTCCAAACTTCTCCACCCGTTTCCAGATCTGGTCCCTAGGTTCTCCGGAGTGTTTCTTTCACCTCCTCACGGTAAGAAATCGATCTCTTGATGTTTTCATAACCTATTTGTATTTTTATGAAACCCTAATGAAATGAATGTTGTTTTGATGATTGTTTTCCCATAACAGCGATTTCCCCGTAGATTAGCATCTGCGAGACGAACCTTCGTGATCGTCATCCCCGGTGCTAGGCAAGTGAAACTTGCCACTTAGGGTTTAGGCCATGTTTTAGGCCATCTTGCTTGTTGTAGGCGTAAAAGAGGCTAGGCGACGAAATGATACTCGCCTAGGCGCAAATTGGGGAACTAACTTGACAACTAAGCTAGTTCCGACATATATCATGTTGCACAATTTCCATGTCATGTTTAATTTCTATTAACGGTACGCGAATTAATTGTCATGTCATTGCATTCTTAAAGTGTTTCCGTGAATGCGTAGCTTCGCTACAATGTTTGTGTTCCTGGCTCGTGTTCCAGAAGCGGGCCATGTGTTGGTTGATAGCCAATGCCCGAAATGCTTGTTTCCGGCTAGGTGCACCCCTACGCCAATTGTTTATGAATCGTGAACTAGAATGCGAGCTCCTGTGCGGGGCAACCCCGGCTCATTTACTGAGCTCGTGTACGGGGACCCTGGCTCGATTACTTGTGGGTATTGGGGGTAAGAGTTAAGCGGCCAATCAACTGGGAGTCTGCCCGATCAGCAACTGCAGTGGTAAGGCGTAAACTCTGGGATTTGGGGTAGTGTTAAGCGGCCAATCGGCGTGAATGCCAAACCATTCAGCTGTAAGGCATAAACATCTACAACACAACGTGAAATATGACTAGTGAATTGATTGAGATTGTTAGTAGCTTGGCTACTCTTGTCTTGTCCCGATAATTGTTCTCTTGTACTTATTGTCTCGCCATGTCTTGCTTGTGCACTCATATATAACTGCCATGTCATGCATACTATAACTGCTAGGTTGCTAGTTGCCTTACTTTCAGTTTCCTTGCCCAAGTCTTTTAGACTTGCTGACATGTGCCCCTTTACTCTTTTGGGTGACACATGTTAGATCCTGAGCCTGAGTACCTTGTTGAGGACGAGGTGTTTGCTGACGCCGAGCCCGAGCTTGTGTTTGACGGGGAGTACGTGGACACTGGGGACCAGTCCTAGTGTTTTCGTCGTGTTTCCCTTTTGTTTTTAGACCGATGTTTTGTTGTCGGTGCGTAGCACCTATACTTTATGACGTTGTTGCTTTTGTTGGCCTTGTTCTGGGCCTTAGACTCTTTCTTTTAGCCTGGTGGCTTTTCTGGATATTGAACTTATTTTCATGTTGGACAATTTATGAGATATGAGAATTTTATTTCTGTCTCCCCTTTTATTATTATTGTTGCTCCGTTTGTGGTTACAGGGACCCGCTTATGTTTTATTTACGCTTATCGGGTTTGGGGCTTCACAGCTCCACTCTCGCGCGGACCTTTTCACGTCTCGCCTCCATTTTAGGGAAGCGGGTCGTGACAGTCAATTTCGAGTGTCCGTATGGTCACGATGAAAGGCGTAATAAACCTGTAGTGACGTGAGTTGGGGTATCCAAGCAAACGTACAAGGGGCGTGATATATTTGTGCCAACGGATACGCGACATCAAGCTTTTAAAGAATTAAACACAAAAATCTAACTTGTTACCTACACCAGATTATTGATTAAATAACATACCCTATTTATCCCTAACAAGTAATTACTAACTTACATTTAAAAGTGATATTAATAATATATATAATACCAACTTACTGAAAAATATTAGTTATTAACTATCACACAGTACGGTTTATACTAACACCTCTAATTGAGAAATAGGTTGTTCCAAGTTATGGTAAGGCTGGCTCTTGGAATAATACCATAAGGTTACAAATAAGAACACAAAATAATTAATAATCTAACTTCAACATAATAGTTAATAACTTTTGTTATATTATATAATAACTTACTCACCAACCTTATCATTTCACCCTCTCTCTCGTCCATCCTCTTCTCCCCCTTCCTTTCTTCTTCTTTGTCTGATGCAGGGAGGAAATCGGGGGGCGTGACAGCTCGGGTCCGGCAGCGGTGGAGGGCGGTGCGGATCTGAGGATCGGAGCGCGGCTCGGACCTCGGTGGTTGGCGGCGCCTGGGTGTTTGGCTAGGTGGCAGCGGCAGCGGGGACACAGGGCAGCGGCGGGGCTCCGACGGCGAGTCGGGATACTTCGACGGCGACGGATCAGTGGAGAAGGCGACGGTTCGGGGTCTGCCGGAGTCGGTGGTGAGAAGGCGACGGCGAGGCGATGTTGGGGGTCGTGGAGTGAAAGAAGGAGGAGGTGGGTGGCCGGAGGTTGGATATGGCGGTGAGGGGTTGCGGTTCGGTGGAATGGGTGGGTCGCCGGCAAGGGGTCGGACTGGGCTGCGGATCTGGGTGAGGGATGACGGGGAGGCGGAGATAGCCGGTGAGTCCCCGTCGCCGTGAGGACAAAAGGGAAAACAGGGGATTAGGACTTCGAACAGGGGATGGGGACTTCGAACAGAGGAGTGGGATCTCGGCGGCTGAGGGGTTGAGTGGTGTTGGGGCTTCGCCATGGTTGTGTGGTCGGGGAGCGGGCTGCCGGGCAGTGATGGGTGTCGCGGGGTTTAAACGGAGGGGTAGGTGGCGGCTTGGCCATGGAGAGGGCGCCGGGGTTTTTGGGAAGTCGGAGACAGTCTGTGGGTGTTGGTTTGGTGGTGTGTTTGATGGCGAAATGGAGGAGGCTGAGAGCTTGGCCGGGGTGGCGGGGCTTGACCACTTCTGGTGGTGCAAGAGGCGGCTTCGGGGTGCTCGTGGCTGATGGAGAGAGGAGGATGTGTGTGCCCTGTTTCGAGTAGAGTGGGGAGGATGTGGGCAGGGTTGTCAGGAAGGAACAAGGGAGATGGTGATTGAGCGTGGGTTATAGGGCGCGGTGTGGGTTGCCGGAGGAATGGGATAGTTGGCCTGAGAGAGTGCCACATGGGGAGGAGATCGAAGGCGTGTGACTTGGGCGCCGGTGGGAAGAGGACAGGAGGGCGAGCTTGAGGTCGGTGTGGCGAGGGGTTGTGTGGGCCATGGAGTTTGAGGCGGACGTTGGGGTGCAGGCGACAGAGGTTTGGAAGGAGGAGCAGCGAGGTTAACTTGTTTTGCGGGCTCAGAGGAAGGGAGATCGTCGGAGACGCCGAGTGGTAGGGTGGTGCTCATCGGGACTTCAGGGGAGGAGGAAGGCGGGCGCTGCATTGGAGGGAGGTCCGTCGGAGATGGGTGGCGCCAGGAGTTGCAGCGGGTTTGGTTTGAGAGGGGACCAGGGTTTAAGAGGGGGGCTCGGTCTTTAGTAGGGGCTGAGGTTTGTTGTAGAGAATGATTAGGGTTTGTACGGTTTTCAAAAGGTGAAGGCCTGGGGTTTTTGAGAAAAGAGAAAATATAGTATGGGTTTTAATCTGAGAGCTTGGGTTTAGTGCTTATTGCGTGAGTGTGCCTTAGGGTAGAGGTTAGGGTTAAAATAATAATAGAAAGAATTTGAAAGAAAAAAAGAAAGGAAAGTGATTTAATTAGGAATGATTTTGCTTTAATAAAATTGATTAGGGAAACGTTAAAAAGAAATTGATTAGGGGAAAATTAATATTAGAGTTAATTAGGAAAGTTTGAATGATAGAAATAATTAGAGGAATTAAAAGCAATGGATAAAAGGAAAGTTTTCTTCTGAAATTTAGAAGGATTTGCTTTGAAAAATATTCATTAGGGAAATTATTTAGCAAGAGCTATTTAGGAAAGTTTTGAAATTAAAAAGATTTGTTTTTAATGAATATTGATTAAGAGCAAGAGGAAAAAGGAAAGTTTGAAACATATTATTAATTACGGGAATAATAGGTTTTGAATGAGTAAAATAATTCCAAATTAGTTATAATTTAATTAGGATATAAAAGGGGAAAGTTTTTGAAATGAAGGTTTTGCTTTAAAAATACTTACTAGTGTATTAAGGCCAAGTAAATAAGGAAGTTTGAATAAACATAATAATTGTGAGGGGTTATTACCAAAATGATTATGGTTTTATTTAGGATTAAAAGAGAAGGTTTTTAAACGAATTTTAATTTGATTTCTTCGAAAACATTTGAATTTTGAAAACTTAAAACATTAATAACAAAATTTAATAAATTAAACTAATGCAAGTATATTAATGAGACTGACACATCAAGGATAATATGAGATTATTATAACTGAATTTAAGGGTTGGATATAATGGGTCTAATTTATAAAAGGTTTGATTTGGATATTGATTTAGTAAAAATTTATTAATACAAGAGATATGATTTGGATGACTGTTAACTAAGATATGACAATTTATTCGGTTAGGATATCTGATATATTGGATTTAGATATGATCATCCATTCAATTAAGATTTGCTTTAGATCACCCATTAAGCTTTTGGGTTATGGAATCGATTCTGGGATGATAATTTTGTTGTTGTTGGGATATTGGTATTACTTAGTATTTAGTAGGATACAATGTGATTCAGAAGATCGATTGTGATTATTAGATCTGGTCTTGATTTGATCAAGTTAAGAGTTGAGGAAACATCCGATTAGGATTAAGATCAAGATATTTGGATAACCTATGATCTTGGTTGAGATATTTCGATTTGTCGATTAGAGTAGAAAACCGATATAGTTAAGGTGTTTAGATCAAGATGATCGATTTGATTTAGGGGTCAACGTTAAGATCCTGAGATTGCTGATTTAGATAATTAAACGGTTGTCTTAGTTACGATTGGATTTGTTTAGGTAATTTAACAGTTATGGTATTTGATTTATTAGAATCTAGATTAGATTTGGAAAGTCAGGTTAACTGAGATTAGATTGGGAGACTCGTATAGTTAAGATATCGGGAAGATCGGTTCTGTTACGATTTGATTGGGAAATCAACAATAAGATCTTTATGGATTGACGGTTAAGATTTGATTGCGACATTAAGACTTATTTAGGATTTGAATTAGATAATCAATATCGTTAAGATGTTTAGATTTGGTCTAGTAACAATAGATGGGTTTATAATGATCTCGCCCCTGTAATTCAACATCAACAAAAGTAAAATCATATAATAATCCTATAACAAATTACTATACCAATTAATTACACGTGAAATACGTATATAGGAAAACAGGCCGTTACTCATTCATTGTTGACCAATTAGTCGGTCTAAGAAGGTTCACCGACCGACTAGATGACGATCTAGTCAGTTGGAAATCCTTCTCAGACCGTCTAGTTATCCTAATCAATTCAAGCCTATTTGTTGACCAATTAGTCGGTCCAAGAAGGTTCTCCGATCGACTAGTTGTCTAACTAGTCGGTTGGGAATCCTTCTCAGACCGACTAGTTTTCTTAGTGAAATTCGACTTCTTTGCTGTCAACTACTTAGTCGGTCTAAGAAGGCTCACCGACCGACTAGTTGTCAAACTAGTCGGTTGATGTTTCTTCTTAGACCGACTAGTTCTTCTTCGTCTGCAAATTCACTATCTTTGCTGTCTTCTTTCTAGTCGGTCCAAGAAGGTTCACCGACCGACTAGTTGCAAAACTAATCGATCAGTGATCCTTCTTAGACCGATTAAGAAGCTTCAGAAATAGAGCCGTTGGGCATTTAATGCCACGATTTTTGTGATCGTTTTGTCTCTTCCTATATATGTTTGAGTTGCTTCAAACCAGGAATCCAAGGCTGATTTTAGAGACATTTTCACATCCAAGAGAAGAGCCATTCAACTCCTTTTCTAAGCTCTCTCATCTCACAAGAATCTCTCCCTTACTCTTTGAGCCCTAATTCCTCAAGAGAGATTCTCATTCTTTGTGAGCTACTCAAGCTAAGAGCTTGAATCCAAGTCACCAACTTCTCCCTAGCCATATATTGTTGTCCATCTTGGTGGAGCTAGGGTTTGGTGCTAACTTCTTCCTCAAAATCCATTCTTGCCCCAAATTGGTAAGTATTTCTCAAGGCATAGGATTTTGTGGTAAGAGCTTTATATTTTCTCTATACTTCTTAATTGTTGTATACTCTCGGTTGTTGAGAGGGTTGGCTTGGTCCCAAGTTGAGGGAGTCAAGATTTCTGTTTTGCTCTCGGTTTGTGAGAGTGTGCTTTGTCCCAGGTTGTGGGATTAAGGTCTTTGCGTGTTCCCGGGTTGTGGGATACACGGACATCGATTGTAGGTCGATTGCACTTGTGGGGTTTCCGCAAGTGGGCTAAAGAAAATCTCTAGCGGTTTGCTAGAGTATCCTGAGGGGATCCGGGTGTTGCTGGATTAGGGCACCGGTAACAAGTCGGGGAGACTTGGGTGGCACCGAACCAGGGTAGATTGATTGTTAGCATTGCATTCTTCCTTATGTTGTTGATCATTTCTTTCATTCCGCATTTGTTGGTTAATTAGGGTTTTATTTGGCGTAAATTCCTTATAATTCTATAAAACACTATTCACCCCCCTTAGTGTTTGTTCCTTATAGCACATGGTCACTACATTGTATATATTGAGTTATCGCGTGTGTATAAAGAAAGAAAAATATTTATATAAAGAGAATTGTATAGCCGAAAACAATTGTGAAAAGAAAAATTCCATATCCTTACCCTACTTTCTACATAGAATAAAGATTTGTCAAAGTTGATGGGTTCTAGTAATTATGAAACGAGCATAGTGTGGTGACGCCTTACCTTAATTGAATTCACTAACTCATTCAGTGAAGCTTAACAAAACACCACGCATGCTTGAAAATATTTGATCATGACATATTTATACTGCTTAGAGAATGAGTTGTGGACGTTGGATTCATCTTTGTGAACTTAGCATATTTCATGATAAACTATGATAAGATGTAGCTCTACTCTCATTTTATTGTTTATCAAGTTCATTACATTTATTGAAATCCACAATATCTTTATTTGAGCGAGACTTAAGTATTTTGCATGAAATTGTGTTCTAATCGTTCTTGTGTGTGTTCACGCATTCTTATATGATTGGGTTTATATAATTGTTGTGTTTTAAGAATGAGCCTCTTGTCTCCATCACATGCTATCGCCTCACCTCTCCATTGTATTCCTTTCCCGGGATCGCTTCTTACTAGTCTTCCTCGAGGACGAATAAGATGTAAGCTTGGGGGATTTTGATGTGTCATAATATTCCACATTTTATCTACATGTTTACACGTCAAAATGATCGCTTTAATTCCAATTTTATACGCTTTAATGTCGATAATTGAAACTATTTGACTTCGTAAGCGTTTTGATGCATTTCAGGGAATATCGAGCGATTTAGAGCATGTTGGAGAGGAGGACGTGATCGTCGACGTCAGAGCGTCAATGGCATCATATGTGAGGAGCTCATGTTGCTGGAGGGGAGCAATGAAGGAGAGAAGAAGGGAAGAGAAGAGAGAAAGAGGAGAAGGAAGAGAAGAATTGAATGAGAGGCCAAGAACTCAATGGGTGCTCGGGCGAGCAACTTGTCTTGTGACGCGCCCACAATCCACACCTAAGATCCACCTGGTAGTGTCACAATCGCCAG
The DNA here is from genome assembly GCA_030789695.1 of Scilla litardierei. Classification (NCBI taxonomy): domain Eukaryota; kingdom Viridiplantae; phylum Streptophyta; class Magnoliopsida; order Asparagales; family Asparagaceae; genus Scilla; species Scilla litardierei. The sequence continues at coordinate 96,198,009 of CM061136.1, forward strand.
GTGTGATATGGCTCCTAGGCTATGACTACGGGTTCAATCCGCAAGCGGACGTTGTCGAGTTGTAGTATATAAGATAGTCGAATCCCACAGGGACGATGATAGTGTCCTTGGTAATCTCAGTCAATTTCTAAATCTAGAAGCAAGGTAGCGGTCGGAGTAAAAGGGTTGGGTTGATGATTGTTGTTGTGTAATTTAATAAGAGGAACTAGGGCTTTAGGGATCGTCGCTAGGATCGTTGGGGTTGATGTTTGATAGGTTCCTCACATCGCATTAGGGCTAGGGAATTAATCCCCCAATTCGTACCACTCTCGTGGGTTGGAATTGCGGGGTATTTCGGTGGCTCTCGTCGATGCAATGACGGTAGCCCTCGATGTAGCAATGTAGTTCGTCGGCGGATCCCCTCAAGGCGCGAGCCGAACATGGTCACGTGCCGTGATTGGATCCGTAGATTTCCCTATTCGAATCCCTAGATACCCCTTAAGCACATCGATTCCACAGACCGTGGGCACGATCTCAGTCTGGATTATCTACGGATTCGGTAGGATCTACCGAAATACAACCCTAGATCTCCAATCCGATATACGGATCCAGATCTACATTTTCCTTTAAAATCCAAGGGTTCACCCATCGTCCCTAGAGGGAATCTACTCACTCCTGGTGGTCGTGACACACGAAAATATCGAAATTGCGTAGGAAAACATTTCTTGCAACAAAAGAGACTATGGCTAAAAATTACTTACAATGAGAGTGAGCGAAGAACAATTCCAGAGAAAGCAGAAAACAATAATCTTCGATAAACGATCCAGAATTTGCTACGAAAATCAATCCAAAAATTCTTCTCAAAATCAATCTCTACCCCTCTCCTAATCTCCTCTCCAAAAAAACTAGTACGGTCCACTCCCCTTCAGCCGAGCCCGCATCGCGAGCTTCAACAGCCAATCACGCGATCTGCGCGATTCACAAAACTTCCAAAAATGCCCCAGAAGCTGCCGGCCGAGTATATGACTCGGCCCGAGTGGGAGTTGCTCGGTAAGGAACTCGGCCCGCGTCGCGTCTCGCTCGGGCTCAGGATGGGCGACTCGGTCGGCTGCTCAGCGTATACTCGGGTACTGCTCGGGGGATACTCAGGGCACGCCATCTGGCCGAGCAGCTGACCTGCTCGGCCCGCGTCGGCCGAATCTGCGCTCCCTTCAGCGTGTAATGGCTCGGCCCGAGCTGTAACTGCTCGGGCCGAGCATTTTCTGGGAAATCTCCCTGCTGTTGCTGTCTCTCTCTGTCTCCCTCTTCTTTCTCCTTCTTCTCCTCCTTCGGCTCCGAGAACGCATCGAACTCCTCCAGAGCCCTACCAACAAGCTCATGAGCATGTCGGATGTGTCCAAACCCAGGCGGGGTCCAAATCGCTCTAAAATCCCTGAAAACTCAAAATACACTGCGAAACTCGAAATATCGTCAGAAATACCAAAATCACAGTAAAAAGAGGGATTTGGATGCGGGGATGACATGCAATGCGATGGAACTATGATATGAAAATGATGTAAAATATGGAAACATGAAAATCCCCCAAGCTTACCTCTTACTCGTCCTCGAGGAAGACGAATAATCGGTACGCCGGGAGGGAAACAAAATGAAAAGAAGAAAATGAAAATAAAAGAAGTGAAAAACAAAAAGAGAGGAATAAGAGATAAGTGCTAAGGATGATCGGTCAGATGTCAGGCCTAAAAAGTCTATCTCGATGCTCTGAATGCTAAACATGCATGCTATTGATAATTTCAAACTTCATAAATCATATGTCACGTAATGCAGGCAAGAATAGTGATCTACTGAAACAACATCATCAAATCTTATCAATCTCATGCAATCCCTAGAGTCTTGTATAAAATAGTTGACAACGCCCTTTCAATCAAATATACACAAGGAGCACAAAAGATTCACGCAACATGCAATAGAGAATATAAAGATAATTCCATTCAGATATTCAAATAGATACGTGAAAAATCCCCAAAACTAAAGTAATTCATAAAGTTTGGGTTTTATTAAATCTCCCCGACATGCACCGTCTCCACTCTAATATCAAGCTCACTCATATGATCAGTTGGTTTATCCCCCCCAAGCTTAGCTTGAGGCATCGCATCAATGAAAATGATATGGAATTTAATTTCTTTTTCTTCCCAGAAAGAGATATAGCTTCTTAATGGAATAGCACAAGACGATATTTATTCTATCTTATTTTTTTTTCTTTTTTCTTTTTTCTTCTTTTTTTGACAGATAAGAAGATATACCTTTTTATTTTTATACACGGGGAGTGAGATGCAATAAAGTAGCTGTAGGGGTGTAACCAATTGATATGTAGAGAAAAAAGTAGATATGTGGAGAAGGAAGATAGTGGGACACTCGGTTCACTCATAAGAGGGTGCACATCAGTTGGATAAAATAAAACTCTAACTAAACTCATATATAGCATGGGTTATTCACTTCTCTAAATGAACACTGAAAATAGCATGCGGTAATAATCACAATGTCAACATGCATGCAAACAGAAGTGAATAAGATAATAAAAAGAGGTGCTCCAAGTGTTCAGTGATGAGTGAACCTGGGTGCATTTCCCAACATATATCATACTAGATACTAATTCATGCAATTGATTTCAATTCATATCGGGTATTAAATCAAGCAGATCATCAAAAGGAATACGTGCATATAGACGATAAAGCTGAAATTAATCCTAATAGCATGCCAAAGGGATAAGCATCGCTAAAAACTAATAGAGCCTAGAGAGATATCATCATTCAGACAATCCTCAGCAGAAATAAGGGGAAAAAGAGAAAAAGTGGAAATAGATAAAAAGAGGATGCATGCATGAGGAAAAACAAAAGATATGATGCAAAATGAGAAAAATAAAATGGGGTGGTAAAGTGGCAAAAAAGTGAAATAAAAACTGAAAATAAGGGAGGAAATGCAAAAAAAAATAAAAAATAAAAATAAAAATAAAAATAAAGCGGCAGCGCTCATCCCCCAAGCTAAACCTAACAGTGTCCTCACTGCTAAGAAATCGCTCGTGAGAGGGAGATGATGCTAACGGGGTGGGATGGGCGGTGAAAATAAGATAAAAAACTATGTGAATATAGAAAAAAAAGGAAATAAAAATTAAAAAGTGACATGATGTAATGCAATGTGGAATGATGCATGAGTGGGGGCCTCCCCCAAGCTGTGGTAAACCAGGGCCCCGAAGAGACAGATGGGCACAAATAAATGGGGGGGGGGCAAATCTGGGTAGGACTGTATCAAGCAGAGGCATCACCCTCTGGGGGTGGTGATGGGTCCCTCTGCTGTGGACCCGAGGCGGTGGGTGGTGACTGGGCTGGTCAGAACTCGTGGGGAGGGTCCGTACGAAAGTGACGCATGAGGCTCTGAAGGAAAGGAAGGTCACGATCGACCACCTCTTGAGTTACCGGACCACCATAATATCCCGCTAGTAGGACCATGGTGCCGAAGCGGTCTTCTTGATCACTGTCACGAAATGTAATCTCAAATTCTGTGTCTCCTATGTAAATGGGGCCGGAGGGATGGGGAGGCGAAGGTGGTGCAGGGGTGGTGGTGGGTGGATATGTGGCGGTGGTGGCTCGGGTGGGGGAGCGTGTGCGACGCGTGCGCCGTGTAGGCCTAGGGTTTGAGGTGCTGGGGTTCACGGGTCTAGCACGGCATGGAGGCATTGCGCAGGAAGGGGAAAATAGTAATAAAATATGTAAAGCGGGGGGGGGGGGGGGGGGGAGTTTACCGATTTGAAAAAGATGGCGTTTTTGTTTGATGTAGTGGTTTCTGGCGGTTCGGAATATCCCCAAGCTCTTCAAAGATGTATCTTTGTTGTTAAGAAATTCAAACCTGAAAGATAAACAAGGTGGGCGTTAGTATTTTTAGACGAGAGGAACAACGGAGTCAAATTGCAAAGAACAATTTCTCGGATCGAATGTTGAACGATGGGGGGGCTCGTGGATGGAAGCAACAGCTCCAAGAGAGGTGGTGACGGCTGGAACTAGGGCGCGAGGGTTTTGTCGAGCGAGAGAGATGGCTCGGAACCGGAAACAGCGTGTAAAAAGGCGCGGATGGGCCGGTCGAGGAGCAGCGGGCCGCTCTGTTGCGAGCAATGACTCGGGCCGAGCTGCTGGATTGCTCGGTCGACTCTCGGTCCGAGTCAAAACTTGCTCGGGCTGGGTTGCACTTATGTTGCCCGGGTCAACAGAGTGGCAATTTCTTATTAACTTGCGCTCCCTGTAGCACCCGACCGAGTAGGTTGGTGCTCGGGCCGAGTCCAGTTTGGCTTGGGCCGAGTCAGTGAGGCTCTGCCTGGGTCGACAGAGTGAGATTTTTGCTCCAAATTGGCTCCCTGTAAAACTCGACTGAGCAGGTGTGTGCTCGGGGCGAGTCGTATCGTACTCGGGCCGAGTCAACATGCTCTGCCCGGGTTGGTAGAGTGACATTTTTCGCTAAATTCTTCAGCCTGTACAGCTTGACCAAGCAGATTGATACTCGGGCCGAGTCATATTCTACTTGGAACGAGTCTAAATATGCTCGGGCCGAGCTTACGTATCCGTCTCCGTTTGACTCGACCGAGCAGCTGAGCTGCTCGTTCCGAGTTTCCTGTAGCTCCCATTCCTCCTTTCCCTTTCCCTTTCCTTCTCAAATCTTTCAACTTCATTATCTTCCTCCGGCTTTCTTCCGTTTATAATGTCAATGCGCATGCCCCCGATGTTCCGCCCTACACGAAACACAATCTCGTCAAAATTTTTATAATTTTTGCGATTTTTCCTAAAAACACGAAATAAAAATAGGAAAATAAGAAAATAAGAAAGAAATTTCAAAAACTACAGAATTGGGTTGCCTCCCAATAAGCGCTCGTTTTCAGTCATGAGCTCGACTCCCCTCAATTTAACAGTTGTCGTTGGGGAATTCCTCGAGGAAGTACGTCTCCTCCGCTTCCATAGGCTCTCCGACACTGTAGGGTTTAATCCTTTGACCGTTGACCTTGAAATTCCCGTTCTTTCCCTCGAGCTCGACGGTGCCTCCTGGAGATAAGCTCACTATCTTGTAGGGACCGGACCACCTCGATTTTAGCTTCCCGGGGAAAAGGCGTAGCCTCGAGTTGTATAGAAGTACCTGGTCATCGACATCATGGCGAACGACCGTGATGTTTCTGTCGTGGTATGCATTTGTTCTTTCCTTGTATATCTTCGCATTTTCGTAGGCATGACGCCGACTTTCATCCAACTCATTGCAATGAAGGGCCTGTCGGGTAGTGGCGCTCTGGTAGTCAAAATTCATTTTCTTTATCGCCTAGTATGCTCTATGCTCCAATTCCACCGGAAGATGGCAAGCTTTTCCATAAACAAGCATGTATGGAGTTGTGCCGATGGGGATTTTAAACGCAGTGCGGTAAGCCCAAAGTGCGTCGCCCAGCTTGTGCGGCCAATCCTTCCTTGAGGCATTGACCGTTTTTTCCAGAATGCTTTTTATCTCTCTATTAGATACCTCCACTTGGCCGCTGGTTTAAGGGTGGTAGGTGAGGGCGACCTTGTGGTGAACCCCATACTTTTTCAACATTGTCTCAATTTTCTTTCAATGAAGTGGCTCCCTCCATCGCTTATAATCATACGGGGGACTCTGAAGCGGGGGAAGATGGTGTTCTTGAAAAACTTGCTCACTATCCTCGCGTCGTTTGTCGGGGTGGCTATGGCTTCCACCCATTTCGAGATGTAGTCAACAGCAACTAAGATATACTTGTTGCCGTTACTCGATGGGAAGGGCCCCATGAAATCGACGCCGCAGTAGTCAAATAGTTCTATCTCCAGGATGCCGTAGAGAGGTGTCTCATTTTTCTTCGTGATATTCCCCGTCCTCTGGCATCTGTCGCACTTCCTTATGTACTCATTAGCATCCCTGAATATGGTGGGCCAGTAGAAACCACTTTGAAGAATTTTTGTCGTGGTCTTGGTGACTGCTGCGTGCCAACCACATGGTTGATCATGGCAATGTGACATGACGGAAGTTGCTTCTTCTTTTGGGATGCATCGCCTGATGATCCCATCGGCGCACGTCCTGAACAAATACGGGTCATCCCAGAAATAGCTTTTTGCATCATGTAGGAACTTCCTCCTTGAATAAGTTGCTAACCCATGCGGAATTATCCCACTCACCAAATAATTCAATATGTCGGCATACCAGGGAGCTTCAGAGGTGTCTGCCACAAATAGCTGTTCACCGGTGAACGAATCGTCAATCGATAAACTGTCATCCCAGTGCCTCTGAATAAGGCGCGACAAATGGTCTGCCACCACGTTTTCTGCTCCCTTCTTGTCTCTGATCTCGATGTCAAATTCTTGGAGTAGAAGGATCCAACGTATCAGACGTGGTTTAGTATCCTTTTTGCTTAGTAGATATTTCAGCGCCGCGTGGTCTGTGTGAATAATCACCTTGGATCCTAAAAGATAAGACCTGAGCTTCTCAATGGAGTAGACTACGGCTAGCAGCTCTTTCTCCGTGGTAGTGTAATTCTTTTGAGCATCATCAAGAGTTTTGCTAGCGTAGTATATAGCATGGAGCTTTCCCTCCTTTCTCTGGCCAAGCACGACTCCTACTGCCTGGTCACTAGCATCGCACATAAGCTCAAATGGTAGATTCCAATCTGGTTGCTGTATAATGGGTGCCGAGATGAGAGCTTCATTTAACCTGTTGAAAGCTAGCATACAAACATCAGTAAACACAAAAGGAGCATCCTTAGCGAGGAGCTCCGTGAGAGGGCGAGCAATATTGGAAAAATCTTTTGTAAAGCGCCGGTAAAAACCAGCATGCCCCAAAAATCCACGAATGCCCTTAAGGTTGGTGGGCGGAGGCAAGCTTTTGATAACCTCAATTTTGGCCTTGTCAACCTCAATTCCTTTAGAGGTAATGACATGGCCAAGAACCACTCCTTCTGTCACCATGAAGTGACATTTCACCCAATTCAAAGTAAGGTTGTTATCTTGGCATCGCTCCAAGACCTTGGATAAATTAGACAGGCAAATATCGAACTCAGTGCCATAGACGGAAAAGTCATCCATAAAGACCTCCATGATATTCTCGATAAAATCAGAGAAAATAGATGTCATGCACCTTTGAAATGTGGCGGGTGCATTACATAGTCCGAACGGCATTCTCCGATAAGCGAAGGTGCCGTAAGGACATGTGAATGTCGTTTTCTCTTGGTCTTCCTGATGCAGCGGGATTTGGAAAAATCCGGAGTATCCGTCTAAATAGCAAAAGTATCTATGCTTAGCTAAGCGCTCGAGCATCTGGTCTATGAAGGGCAGAGGGTAGTGGTCTTTCCTGGTGGCTTTGTTCAGTTTTCTGTAATCGATACACTTACACCACCCAGTGACAGTCCTAGTGGAGATTAATTCGTCTTTTTCATTTTTTACAACTGTCATGCCCCCCTTTTTAGGGACAACCTGAACGGGACTAACCCACTTACTATCGGAAATGGGGTAAATGATGGCAGCCTCTAAAAGTTTTAGAACCTCCTTCTTCACCACCTCCTTCATGTTGGGGTTCAATCACCTTTGAGGCTCAATGGAGGTAGCATCCTTGTCCTCAAGGTGAATCCTATGCATACAAATGGTCTCGCTAATGCCTTTTAGGTCATAGATGTTATATCCTATCACCTTTCTGTAAGATCTGAGGATTTTTAGGATGCTCTCTAATTGGGGTTCCGTGAGGGCTGAATTTACAATGACAAGATAAGTGGAGTCTTCTCCCAGAAAAGCATATTTCAGGTTAGCAGGGAGGGGTTTCAATTCTACCTGAGGGGGCGCTGTACCCCCGGCGTCTCTTGCTTGCGAGAATGACGCATCTTGGATCTCGGGTTTGGAAGGTGGAAACTCCTCATTCACGGAACCATAGGAGGAGCAGGGAGATAATGGCGTGTCAAGGCACATGTCCGCTGTTTCCACTCCCGTAGCGCACCGGTCAAAAGGAGCAAGGCTGTCAGGCATGCGTTCTCTGTCAAACATAAGGTCCGGAGTACCTCCCTGATTTGTGTGGCCTTGAGATAGAAGCAGGTCTGGGGACCCTTCATAGGCGTGTTCTTCGCATGCTGAGATCTACGGAGGGGCATCGTTATAGAAACGTAACGTGTTTTCCTCGTACCGCACATAAGTTCCATCAGCTATGGCAACATCATCCAGGGTGTCTGCATCATGGAAAGCGGTTGCGATGAAAACTGAAAGCTCTTGCATGGCTGGGTCGTCTGTAGGAAACTCCATTGGGCCATGGGCCCATACGTCCACTACCACGCTCTCTAAAATCTCAAGCATGTGGGAGTTATGTAGTGATTCCAAGTGAGGAGCTTCTCCCCAGTAGGCATCGATAGGTGGAGCTTCAATGGTCTGAAGGTACATTACATTCTCTTTAAATCTCACTTGAATATCATCTTCAATTGTACCTACATCAGAAACCTGGTTCATTAAATAATCCATTACAAGTTGCTGATTTGCGTTACCTGCAACATAAGTTCCTGAACCAATGAAGCGAACTGCATCGATCAGTTCTCTAGCCGCACATCCAAACATGGACTCGTCCATGTGCGAGTCTTGGAAGCCATGTAGGTGGTAAGGAGAGAAACTGAACTCCACTGAGTCGCTATCAGAATCACAGATCCACTACACTTGCATTACTGTCTCCATTGTGCCTGATCGATGAGGAGAAAACGGATAGCTGGAGGGGGGTGTTAGTAGCAAGGCAGATAAGATAGAAACAGAGTGAAAATGGCGGAAAGATGAGGGATGATCAGAATGCTAGCAGACTTCTCAATATAAAAATAAACTAAGATGAAAACACTATTGCCGTCCCCGACAACGGCGCCAAAAACTTGACGCGCCCGCAATCCACACCTAAGATCCACCTCGTAGTGTCACGATCGCCAGGCGTGATATGGCTCCTAGGCTACGACTACGGGTTCAATCGGCAAGTGGACGGTGTCGAGTTGTAGTATATAAGATAGTCGAATCCCACTGGGACGATGATAGTGTCCTTGGTAATCTCAGTCAATTTCTAAATCTAGAAGCAAGGTAGCGGTCGGAGTAAAAGGGTTGGGTTGATAATTGTTGTTGTGTAATTTAATAAGAGGAACTAGGGCTTTAGGGATCGCCGCTAGGATCGTTGGGGTTGATGTTGGATAGGTTCCTCACATCGCATTAGGGCTAGGGAATTAATCCCCCAATTCGTACCACTCTCGTGGGTTGGAATTGCGGGGTATTTCGGTGGCTCTCGTCGATGCAATGGCGGTAGCCCTCGACGTAGCAATGTAGTTCGTCGGCGGATCCCCTCAAGGCGCGAGCCGGGCATGGTCACGTGCCTTGATTGGATCCTTAGATTTCCCTATTCTTATCCCTAGATACCCCTTAAGCACATCGATTCCACAGACTGTGGGCACGATCTCAGTCTGGATTATCTACGGATTCGGTAGGATCTACCGAAATACAACCCTAGATCCCCAATCCGATATACGGATCCAAATCTACATTTTCCCCTAAAATCCTAGGGTTCACCCATCGGCCCTAGATGGAATCTACTCACTCATGGTGGTCGTGACACACGAAAATATCGAAATTGCGTAGGAAAACATTTCTTGCAACAAAAGAGACTAGGGCTAAAAATTACTTACAATGAGAGTGAGCGAAGAACAATTCCAGAGAAAGCAGAAAACAATAATCTTCGATAAACGATCCAGAATTTGCTACGAAAATCAATCCAAAAATTCTTCTCATAATCAATCTCTACCCCTCTCCAAATCTCCTCTCCAAAAAACTAGTACTGTCCACTCCCCTTTAGTCGAGCCCGCATCGCGAGCTTCAGCAGCCAATCGCGCGATCTGCGCGATTCACAAAACTTCCAAAAAATGGCCCAGTAGCTGCCGGCCGAGTATATGACTCGGCCCGAGAGGGAGTTGCTCGGTAAGGAACTCGGCCCGCGTCGCGTCTCGCTCAGGCTCAGGATGGGCGACTCGGTCGGCTGCTCAGCGTATACTCGGGTGCTGCTCATGGGATACTCGGGGCGCACCATCTGGCCGAGCAGCTGACCTGCTCGGCATGTGTCAGCCGAATCTGTGCTCCCTTCAGCGTGTCATGGCTCGGCTCGAGCTGTAGCTGCTCGGGCCGAGCATTTTCTGGGAAATCTCCCTGCTGCTGCTCTCTATCTCTCTGTCTCCTTCTTCTTTCTCCTTCTTCTCCTCCTTTGGCTCCGAGAACGCGGCGAACTCCTCCAGAGCACTGCCAACAAGCTCATGAGCATGTCGGATGTGTCCAAACCTAGGCGGGGGTCCAAATCGCTCCAAAATCCCTGAAAACTCAAAATACACTGCGAAACTCGAAATATCGTCAGAAATACCAAAATCGCAGTAAAAAGAGGGATTTGGACGTGGGGATGACATGCAATGCGATGGAAATATGATATGAAAATGATGTAAAATATGGACACATCAGCTTGCTTGGGCTCGCCCGAGCCAGCTATCAGAAGAGCCTAAAATGTGTCTTCAACTCTATGAAATTTCAGCGTTTAATTCGCTCAGGAGAGCGACCCAAGCCGCTCGGGTGAACAGAGTAGAAATGGCCAAAAGTGCAGATTTCAGGGCAGCCCTTCACTCTTTGAAGATCTACTATCACTCGGGATTTTACAGTATTTTCCCATATTTTCTCCGGTAATAGACTTCATAACTATTCCAATGCCACTAAGAACACGCCAATCGGAGGTCGGATGAGCCCTGTGGAATTTCTGCAAGTTGGCAAATCTATGCTAGAATCTGTGCTCGAGCAGACACGTGTCTGTACTCAACCGAGCGGCCTACAACAGCCAGCCCGAGCTACCTGGCAGCAAGCACAGTTTCAACTCAAATTAGGGTTATTTTGGAGGGGTTTTGAGGGCTATAAATATGTATTGAGCAGTTATTGATTGGGGGCTCGTTTTTTAGGTTAGAAATATTTCTTCGGAGGATAGGCCATGCCTAGGCCCCCTCCTCGCTGATTTTGTATCGGGTCATGTATGAGCTAAGTATTCTTCATTAATCTTCATTCTCTTTCTTTTCTTATTTGGTTTTTATGGGTTGAATCTTTCATTACTTCTCTTTTATATGCTTGTGATGTTAATTCCTATTGTTCCTATCTATTTTCCCATGATTGAGTAGATCTATTGCTAGGATTAGGGATGAACCCTAGGATTCTAGGGTTTGGATGACAGGTTAAACCTTAGTTGGATGAATCTAGGGTTGCCCTACGGTGGTTTGAACAAGGGTTTAGAGGGATTAGCTCAGGATTGGAGTATTGCGAAGGTGGCTCCATATCATAGGGAGAATCCCCACGAATCCGATTTGGGCTTAGTGTCTGTTTCTTGGGCTCGTGATTACGAGAGTAACTCGAGAGCTAGGGACGACCACCAATCCTCGATCTGATAGTCGATGAATACGAGAGTAGCCCGATTGCTAGAACCAACCACAGTGTGGTATCCAAGTCCGTAGATCACGAGTGTGAATACAGATTTTTGATGCGGGAACCAAGTGTCAAGCATGATGCACACGTCCCTGTACGAAGCTGACTGGGAGAACACGGCTTCACATAGGGAGACATTAGACGAGTAGGAACAACAAAAGTTAAGTACTCGTTCTCATCCACGGATGTGACACTCCTACCATCATCCAAACCAAAAAGCAATAGCGGGGATTTCGACGCCCTAGCAATCTTTCTCTCGATCAGGCCAAGTTGTTCAAAGATGTCGTCAATGCACGGCAGCGGGTACTTGTTCTTAATGGTTACCTTATTCAGTTCCCAATAGTCTATACACATCCTTCTAGATCCATCCTTCTTCTTGACCAAAAGAACTGGCACACCGCAAGAATGTATCAATCCCTTCTGCAACAGGTCGTCAAGTTGTTTCCGAAGTTCTTCCAGTTCAGCAGGAGACATGCGATAAGGAGCCTTCGAAATAGGTTGAGTATTCGGCATAAGGTCAATGGTGAAATCTAGTGCTCGATCAGGCGGTAATCCCGAAATATCTTCAGGGAATATGTCCTCAAAGTCTCGAACTACTCTAGGCTTCTCGGGCTCAACTTGCATCGATGCAATAATTACTTCGTTCGGCTTGGCCTGAAATCTGATAGGTCCAAGTGAATGATCTCTGCTTGTGAATTTAAACACAGGATGGTCAGAGATTTCAAACACTACTGTCTTTTTGTGACAATCGATAGTAGTGTAGAAATTTCCTAACCAGTCCATGCCGAATATCGCATCGAAGTTTGGCATGTCGCCTATCATAAAATCTGCGAACAACTCGTGTCTACAGATCACTATAGGGCAAGATCGACAGCCACTAGAAGTTTTCACTACTCCACTCCCGGTAGTGATGTTCCAGCAATTAGATAGAGAGTCAACACAAATGGAGTGCTTCTCTACAAATCCTCGGGATATGAAGCAGTGTGAGGCTCCAGAATTAAAAAGAGATAGGGCTGGATGAGAGACTACTAAGACAACACCTAGTACAAATGAAATATGTCTTAGCTAAAAGATAAACAAGCAACACATACATATAATATAAGCATTATAAAAGAAGAGTTAAAGCATTACCTGATATCCCTTGCTCATCAGTCTCAACCTCTGCGGCTGTCATGGTGAAAACCTGACGCCTCGGTTGGTTCTGCCTCGCCAGTGCAAAAGCCTTCTGTTGTGGAGCCAGAGGTGGTCCACGATGATTCGGTCCAAGAGCCCCATGCTGAATAGGTCTAAAAGGTCCAGCAGCCATCGGCTTGTTGGTGCGGCAAGGACGGTCTCCGGTAGCAGGTGATGAGGCTCCACATATCAGACATTGATTTAGCAGCTCTCTACAGTCCTTCTTGAGATGGCCAGTCTGCTTACAGTGGAAGCACACCATTTGAGATCGATTGCTGGTAGGAGCAGTAGGCCTCTTGAATTGTGCAGTCTGTGTAGGCCTGAGATTGTCCCTGAGTGGCTCCGGTGGACGTCTGCTTCCTCCAGCCTGAAGTGCCTTCTTACACATCATGATAAGCTCATGCTTCCTAGCAGCATCCAATATGTCCTAATGCGTAGTCAGATTTACCGAAGACATCGAAACCTGAATATCCAGGTCTAGACCCTGGAGAAACTGATACGCATGGTCTTCGGGATCCTCCACCAGATGTGGAGCGAATCGACTAAGCATATAGAATCTGCTTCATACTCGTCAACAGTACGATTGCCTTGCTCCAGGATGACAAATCATTGCTGAAGTTCCCTCTTAGCTGATCGAGGAAAATATTGAGCGTCAAAACGCTCTCGAAACATGGTCCAGTTGATGGGCTTGACCAAACGGGCTTCTTCCGTGTCCCACTCTTCCGTGTCCCACCAGTTTCGTGCATTTGCAAACAGCTTCTTCTTGGCGACTTCCACCCATCCCGCCTGATCAATATGGAAAAGACTCAGGTTGTCTTTCGTACTTCTGGCCCATTCTTCATCTTCCAGTGGCCCTTCTTTTCCAGAGAATCTCTTCGGGTTCAGCTTCAAAAATTGCTTGGCTCCAGGCTCAGCTCGAGGAGGCGGCGGTGTAGGTTGTGCAGCTTGTTATCCTTGCTGAATTAGCTGCTGTTGGATCTCCAACATGCCTCTCATGACTCCCATGAGTTCATAAATATCGGAAACACCACTTCCGCGGGCTCCATTTCCATTGCGAGTATCTGGTCTTCCTGCCATGCTGCAAAAGAAACAATGTAAACATTAGTGTACGAAGTTATTCAAACGATCTGGTTAGTGATGATATTTACACTGTTCTGAATTATTTCGCAGAATGCAAAAGAAAACCTGCATGGGCCACCACTAAAACCTGTCACGCCCCGCTTTCCATAATACTTGGGAGCGAGGACGCGAGCAGGTCTGCTTGTACTTAAAGCAAAGAAGAGGTACTTTATTCATTTATTTCTTCTTTGACTTAAGTACAATAAGCGTTGGTTTAGTTAAGCAGGTTCTTGCATGCGAATATTCTCAGAACAACATAAAAATTCATTTCACTTTTATTCTAGAGTTTTCAAAACGAGTACACAAGTAGTTAGGCCTATCATGGCCATACAATTCATAGAAATGTAAACACACCTGAAATCTACAAATAACACTAATGAAAAGAACTAAAATAGCTCTCTTTATTCTTCAACAGGGAGAACCTCAGCGTCCTCGTAACTCTGGTCAGCAGGGTCGTCCTCCAAGATAGGATCCTCAAAAGCAGGGTCCTCAATATAATCAGACTCTGAACCTAACATATATTTCACAATACATTGAAATATATGTCAGCGAATGGCTCAACAAGATTTCTTTAAAGTAATAGAATAAGGAGTTTACTTGGAAAAGAACAAAAGATTGTTAGTACACATTTATGAATAATAAGTGCATAAGTAAATCACGAGCTTGCTGAAATTAACATTTGAATTGCTCTTCAAATGTAAAAGCAGTTGCATGTTGAGTATTTCAGTTATTTGTGCACGTGATAAGTCCATGTCCAGGTGGGTAGTATGTTCTTGATGCACCCTATCATCTGGGGCTTATCGTGACGCTTCTTACCATCCTTAACCTGGAAAATAGCCAAGATGCTTGCCTTTATTAGTGTGGTATGGAGGTAACCGTAAGGTGGTCAAGCTACATCTATGAACCCTACTACAATGGGCCAACCCCACCCAAGCTTCATAACTAGTCACCGACTAGTTTTCTTTCCATCTGTAGTTGATGGGTTCTCATTTATGTTTTGAGGGTTGTGCCTACCCTCTGTTCAGTTTGATTCAATTTGATGACATGTAGGGAATACGTATTTCTTTACCGAAGAGTTAATAGTATGAAGAGTCCATTTTTAATCAGATGCATTGGACAAAGTAAGAACATGGAATTTGGTTATTAAGGTTGACAAGCATTTTCATAATATAGTTTTAGCATCAGATTAAGCAGTTTGTCCTAATATTCAATTACAATAAAGTACTTGCCTGGAGGCAATGGTGGATGTCCTGGTGATTGCAACGGAAGACGCGATTTATCTGTGTCATTTAGATTCGAGTGTGAGGCTAACCGTTTTAACCTAACAGAATCATATTAAAATGGCACAAGTTTATTTAGTGCTAAACTATTAAAATTAACTTACATACTGTTATATACTAAAACTTATATTTTTTATCATTTATATTTATACTAACAAACTTACTGTCATTAACAATAACAGAACTAATATTATACTAACTAATATCTTAAGCTAATATTACCAACTAACTGATTATAAAAGAACTAACATCATATTAATATACTAATCTTTAACAGGATTCATATTATGAATTAATATATCAAACTAACATTAATATAGTACTAACTTATATGTATTAATAAACTGAGGTACGGATTTATATATTGGCTAACATAACATAATACTAACATCACATATTAATCATCATTTATAATAAATGTTATATATAAAATAACAACCTAACTTACAGATTATAAAATAAACTACATACTAATACATTAACCTAATAGAAGAACATCTAATATTACTAACATTACATTATACCAACATTGTATATTAATACTAACATGCTGATCTTTTAACAATACTAATATTGCTAACATTATTAATATCTAACTGTGTTATATAATAAACTAACTTATTTAAGGAAACTAACATACTAGTATGTATCAACCTAATAACAGGACATCTAATTTACTAACTAATATATATACTAACATTATTAAACTAATCTACTATTATTAAACTATTAGTATTAATGCTGTTAAAAACTAATTTTAACAACTATTATTTTAGAAACTTACGTGTCTTTTGTCTTGGGTGTGCTTGCAGATCGAAGATGGCGGTGCGTGGATGAGTGCACAGCGGCGAACTGCGTGGTCGGAGGCTTCGCTGCAGGCGAGCTCTCCGGCGAGGGGCTGGACGGAGATGGCGTGGAGTAGGGCATGTTGTTGAGGCGCTGGGCTACTGTCGCAGGGGTTGCAGGTGATGGACGCGATGGTGCGCTGCAGTGGGTCGACGTACGTCGGAGGGGAGAGTCGGAGTTGGTGTGCAGCGCTGGCGGGGGGTTGCAGTGGCCGGAAGTGAGGAGGGAGCGGGGTTGGTTATTGGTCGGAGGAGGCTGGGGACGTGGGCACTGGGAGTTGTAGGTGGTATTGCAGGAGGTTGCAGCGGGGAGGAGCATGAGCTGGTGGACGGGAGGAGGAGGTGTGTGGAGTCTTGAGGGTTGCGTGGTGATGGTCGGAGGTTGGAGAGGTCAGACGTTCGTGAGTTGCACGTATGGAAGGTTAGGGGCTCGGGTTTTTTGTTTGGTTCTGAGAAGGGAGAAGAGATGACGGCTGAGATGAGCCTATGTTTTTGTCTTTGTTTTTTTGTAGAGCATGTGTGCGTGAGTTAGGTTAGGGTTTGTGTTAAAAAGGGAAGGGTTTAAATTTAGAGGAAGGAAAGAACAAGAAATAATTACAATTAAGAATTGGATTCATTGCCATTATAATAGGGAAAAGTATCCTAGGAGTTAAATGAATGAGATATGAATTTGAATTCAAAATAACTACACATATGAAATCATATAATAATATATTTATATAATCATAGCTATTGAGATACGTACGGATACGGATACGTACAAGATACGGAAGATCACAAGAAAAAATATAAAATACATATGAAATATGTATTACTCAATACGGCCGTTATAGCTATATTATTCCCAACGGCTATAATCTGAGCAAGGACAGGTGACTGTGGAAGACTACACAGGCACATGTACTATGTGCTGGCGCTTGTAAAGACTTCGTCAAGCAACTGTGACATGAGATGGACTGGAGCTGAGGAAATGCAACTTAGGCACTTGGGCATTCAGATGACTGACGAGCAAAGTCCATGCACCTGAAAGATGAGTAAACTCTACATCAGTTGACTGACACACAAGCTGGAGAGAAGCCTACAAAATGCAAGTTACGCACTTTGGCACACAGACGGCTGAAGAACAATATACAGGCGCCTGATGAAAGACATGAGCCTGTCAAATGTACTTCGATCGCCTACTCCAAAAGCACAAGAAAGGGTTAAGAATTATTTTACTTGAGCTGTGCACAACAGTCGGTTGTAGAAGGCCGGCCAGGCGCCTAGAATCACCCAGTCACCTGTCCTGCCTTCAGCAGCAGCCTGTTGGAGAGCCATAAACTCCAATTGAGTCATTTTTCAAGGTGAACCAATTGTGTTGGATTCTATGATAATCCTAAGGCTCACTAAGATGGTAAATGCATATGCATGAGAGTATGACCATCTATCAAGTCATTACAATATCCTATGACTCAAAAAGAGAAAAGCAATTAAATGAAATTACATGGATTAAATTGCTTCTCTTAGAGTCTAATCTTCAAGCTCTTGATGTCTTGATGCTCCCCATCATCTTCCAAGATTTGGCACCTCTTGATGAGCTTTCCTTCACTAAGATCCAAGCTTTGGCAATCCATCATTCTTGGAGGTTGTTAAGATATCCATTGCATCATCCTCCAAGCATTATACTTTGTCTCACCAACATATAATCATTAAGATAAACTGAGACTGAAACATAAGATTGATTAGCACTATCGTAATGTATTGATCATAATTAAAAAATGTTACTCTTGAACGCAAGAACTTACAATCTCCCACGTTTTGATGATGACAATCCATTATGTCAAAATATAATAAACATTGAAATAAACAATGTGTGCTAACAAAATCCCCCAATCAATATCCAAATGTGCACAAAATATAAACATGCAAAGCACATATCATATTGATGGATGTTATGCAAAAACATACCAACTGATAATAATGCATAAAAAGCATAAGGTATATTTTTACATAACCCATTTCTCTTCCCCATTGGCATATCAAAAAGATGTGTAATAACCAAATAGGAAAACCAAGGGCAAGAGAAATAACCATCACATATGCACAAAAATAATGTGAATGACATTCAATGTGACATATGAATGGAAAAACTAATGCTAGCAAACAAAAGTTCCATACTCCCCCATAATAATACAAAATATACAAACATGGGAGTAATGGACACACTCACATAAATATGGGTACAAAATGTAAACATACAAGCATGGTACACAAGCAAGGATAACAATGTGAGTGGACTAGCAAGGTGGAAACCAAACAAAAGTGGAGTTTGGTTTCCATATATAGCCATATGAAAATATAACATTACGAACACATGAATCTGTATACGAGTTCCTATCAAGCCTAGAAACATTCTTAGGAATCAATAAAGAAAGTGATTTGGGATTCTTAAGAAGATGTTTAGATAAGGCATGAGTAGGAGGTGAGGGTGCACGCTTATGAGTTGGAACATAAACATTGGCATGCCCTGTGTGTGAAACATGAGATTTATCATTAGAAGAATTCACATAAGCAATTATACCATGCATATGAACATGTGAAGCATTTAAAGGTTCAACATCAATTCTAGCATGCAAGCAATGATAAGATTTCCTATGAGTAGAAACATCATGCATAGCATTCAAAGAAGAAGCATTCATATCAACATGTTTTTGAATAGTCTTCTTAATATATGCAAGACCGGAATAAAAATATGCATGATTTCTCTTTGGCTTAAAAAAGAAGTAGATTTTAGGCCAAACGAGTTGGATATGACTTTGTCATTAGAATACTCCCCCATAAAATTTATTTGGGTGCTTCTAAGAGAAGAGCTTGGTTTATTCACCTTCAATGAAGAGGATCGAGGATCCCAAAACCTTGTCCTTACTCAATTTGAATTTTTCAATTTGAGTAGACAATAGCTCACATTTCTTTAACAAAAGAGAAGAAATGTTGTCATCCCTCTTGGATAGACATGAGCTAAGCTCACAACATTTTGACTTGAGAGCCAATGTCTCATCTCTCAAAATGTTGTAATGACAATCCGAGTGCATCTTCTCTATTTGGAGTTTGAGAGAAGCATTCTCATCTCTCAAAGCACTCAATTGAGAAAGAAGACTATCTTTCTCAGTATGCAAAGAATTAAGTTCAACATCATGCGAGGCATACAGACACTCTTTCACAGATTTGTGAAAATCACGATCATACTCAATATGAGCTTTAAGAGAGTCATTCTCTTTGATCAACATGCACACATGAGAATCAAGAGCAATCTTTTCTTGATTCAATGCAAGGGTTTGTGTATCATCACGGGATTTGGATGATAAATAAGTGTGTGCGCGAGCATCTCTCTCAAGCTTGTTGTTTTTTCGCTTTGAGAGAGTTATATTCAAGTAACAACACTTTATAATTATCGTTTAAATTATTGCATTGATAAACGAGAGAGTTAAGAGATACCTCATTACCATCGATGCTCTCATCATCACAAGATTCCTCTCCACCATACTCTTCATCAAGATATTCCCATATATCATGTGCCGTCTTGAAATCCATTACACTCTTTGCAATTTTTGAAGACATGGCATTGAGCAAAGCATTCCAAACATGAGGTAATAATCTTTGAATCCTCTTGTACATCAAGCCAATGGAACATGTTCTTCCTCCATTTTGAGAAGTGTTTGCCTTTGAAGACGGGAGGAAGGGAGAGAGGTTGTTGACACTTAGAAGTCATGCTTGCAAAAAGCCACCAAACCAAAGCTCTGATACCACTGGTTAGGACCTTGCGGGGCTACATAATACACTAGAGTGGGTGAATAATGTAAAGGCAAGCAAAGTGCTTAATTAAAAGTTACTGAAATTAATACACAATAAGCAACAGAAATTAAAGAGCATGCTCAACAACAACAATCGCAAACACAAAGGATTTTACCTTGGTTCCCCAACTTGGGTACATCCAGCCACACCAAATATACACTATGATCCTCACAAAGAGAGTGAATATAATCTCACAAAGAGATACCTCACACAGAGGATTTATATTCTCACAAAGAGAAATCATTCCTCTCACACAAAGAGACTCTAACTCTCACAAAGAGAGTACCTAACTCCCATAAAGAGAGTAAACTAACTTTCACAGAAAGTTAGGATTTCAAGAAACAAAACAAAACAACATTTACCTATGCCTTGACATGATCTTACCAATGTGAAAAAGAAGGCATGCAAGTGAAACCCAAGTGATTGAGATGAGTCTTTGATTGCACTTGACGATCTTTCTCTCTTTTAGGAATGTATCCTAACACTTCTCACTTGAGTGTATGAATGAAGAGAAGAAAGATGTTCTCCAAGATAAGGAATGAGATTGAAATCCCTTGGAGAAATTCCCTAGAGCTTGAATGCAATAGCATAAGATTGAAGCTCTATGAAGGGAATGAGGGAGGAGTGGCTTAGAGATGAGATGAAATGATCTTCAATGTTTTCCCAATCCTTTCTAGAGTTCTAAATGAACTAAGCCAACTCCTATATAAAGGAAGCCAAGAAAAGCCCATAAAACCAACCAAAAACCCAAAGGAAGGAAATCAACAATGGCTAGATTTTGGCAGTTTACGACAAAGACATGCGTCTGAAGAAGGATGGACATGCGACTAGTCAATGGCTATTGTCACGCCCCGCTTCTCATTATACTTGGGAGCGAGGATGCGAGCGGGTCCGCATGTACTTAAAGCAAAGAAGAAGTAATTTTATTCATTTCTTTCTTCTTTGACTTAAGTACAATAAGCATTGGTTTAGTTAAGCAGGTTCTTGCATGCGAATATTCTCAGAACAGTATAAAAATTCATTTCACTTTTATTCCAGAGTTTTCAAAACGAATACACAAGTAGTTAGGTCTAGCATGGCCGTACAGTTCATAGAAATGTAAACACACCTGCAAAGCAATAAATAACGCTACTGAAAAGAACTAAAACAACTCTCTTTATTCTTCAGCAAGGATAACCTCAGCGTCCTCGTAACTCTGGTCAGCATGGTCATCCTCCAAGATAGGATCCTCAGAAGCGGGGTCCTCAATGTAATGAGACTCTGAACCTAACATATATTTCACAATACATTGAAATATATGTCAGCGAATAGATCGGCAAGATTTCTTTAAAGTAATAGAATAAGGAGTTTACTTGGAAAAGAACAAAAGATTGTTAGTACACATTTATGAATAATGAGTGCATAATGTAAAACATGAGCATGCTGAAGTTAACATATGAATTGCAGTTCAAAAGTAAAAGCAGTTGCCTGTTACGTATTTCAGTTATTTCTGCTCGTGATAAGTCCATGTCTGGGTGGGTAGTATGTTCTTGATGCACCCTATCATCGGGGGCTAACCGTGATGCTTCTTGCCATCCCTAACCTGGAAAATGGCCAAGATGATTGCCTCCATTAGTGTTGTATGGAGGTAGCCGTAAGGTGATCAAGCCACATCTAATAACCCTACCACAATGGACCAACCCCACCTAAGTGTCATAACTAGTCACCGACTAGTTTTCTTTCCATCTGTAGTCGATGGGTTCTCATTTACGTTTCGAGGGTTGTGTCCTCCCCTCTGTTCAGTTTGATTCAATTTGATGACATACATGGAATAAGTATTTCTTTACTGAAGAGACAATAATATGAAAAGTACATTTTTAATCATATGCAATAGGCATAGTAAGAACATGCAATTTGGTTATTAAGGTTGACAAGCATTTTTATAATATAGTTTTAGCATCAGATTAAGTAGTCCGTCCTAACATTCAAGTGCTTGATGAAGATGAACTTAGATGCACTTGGGAAACTTCTCCTTAAGCTAATGTTAAACCACCAGTAGATCATGAATTGGATGAAGGAGAAGCAAGAGTGAAAAATAACTCTTCAATGAAAAATCCTCAATTTTGGCACTCACAAACTATTCTAAATGAGCTGGAGTTGTGCCAAAAAAACTGCCCAACAAACAAGCTTAAATAAGCTCATAAAACTACACGAAATTCGGGAAAATCTCTCCTCAAAAATCGCAGCCAACAGCTATAAACAGGTAGATTTGAGAGTGACCAGACGTCTGGAGAAGGGTTCCAGGTGCCTGATCAACTGTTCAAATGCTTGGGAACATAACTCCAGACGACTGGTAGATGAGATGGCCAGAACAAAGAAAAGTCCAATCTCCAAGGTCAGACGTCTGATGAACACTTACCAGATGTCTGGCCCACTATGCAGACCTCTGGTAAGCCTTCTACAGAAGGCTGCCAAATTGGTTCCAAACAGACAGAGAATACAGAAAGTTGGCTTAATTTGTACAAGCGCCTGAAGTTTATATACCAGGAGACTGGACCACTGTTCTTACGCCAGGTCATAGACCATCATGCGGTTGACCTTAGGCTATGTCAAGCTATCCAGTAGCTGACACGCCAGGTATCTGGTGATCCTTCACCAGGTTCCTGTCTAGCTTTAAAAAGCACACCCAAGTGTGTTTTGAGTAATGGACCAAATGGGATGTGTTTTACATGAAATCTAATGAACCATATGATGGAAATGATGAATGATGAAAGTATGTGCACATCTATTCAAGGCTATAACTATTCTATGAAAGAAAGAGAAAAATACATGAAGAATACAAAATGTATTATATTGAAGTCCAATACTCTTCATGAAATATTTTGCTCCAAAGCCTTGAACCATCATCCACCATCATCCGGTCACCTATTGTTTTGTCTCCTCTTTAAGATAATCAATTGTTAATTTGAGATTAAAACAAATAAGATGATTAGCACACAACATAATATTGATCATCAAAACAACATTGGTCTTGAACTCAAGAACCAACAATCATCACTTGGTGGCATGACCCAATCAGTGTCCCTTATATTTTAGGCCAAAGAGTCAGTATAGCACCTTCCTTTTGAGTGTCATGTGTTGGACATATATGGTATTTTATGTTAGGTGTATTTTATACACCTATTTTTGTGCCTTCACCCTTCACTTTTCACTCTCATCCTTCACCCTTCTCATCCTTTTCGTCTGTTTCTATCCACTTTTATCCAATTTACTCTCTCGGGATATGTTTTGTATATTTCAGGATAAAAGTGCACAAAATGATACAAAATGGCAGTAGAAGAAGCGACATAAAGAAGATGGAGAGCAACGATGGAGCGTAGATGCGACGGAAGCGAGGAATGGCATATTTTGCAGCCAACATGGCCGTGCACATGCGTTCATGGCCGTGTCAGCATGACAGAAAAGAGGCTCAATTTGCTGCTTTAGTGACACGGCCGTGCAGAATTCCAATACAGCTATATGGAAGTCCATATAGAACCACCAGTAGGCTCTCTACAGACACGGCCGTGCCGAACGACAGTGTTAACAATGAGGACATAACATCAACTGCAGACACGATCGTGCCCCATGGTTGTGTTTAATTCAAGGCAGAGCACAGTCTACAAACACGGCTGTGCACCACGAACCACCTAAAGCAGCTTGGAGATATAGAGATTCGATTGACACAGCCGTGCCGATTGGCGGTACGACCGGGCAAAATATGGCTCGTGTGTAATATATTTGTCTAAAGGTGACACAGTCGTGCTGCATTCCGACATGGACGTGTACTTGCTATTGTATAAAATAAATCTCTTGTAAAAATTTCGGGGGGGGATATCCACTGTTGGGCGAATTTGGGGGCTGTTTCCTGTAGGGTTTTGAGTTTCTATTTCCCCCATAAGAATCCTTTAAATTCTATTGTTGAATTTTATTGCTTTTAATTTCATTACGCTTTCCATAGTCCTCAACATTGACCTTGATTTGTCATTCCCCTTTATTATCACCAATGCATAACCTTAGAATGATTTCATTCGTAAGTCTTATGAGTAGTGAGTAAATTTCTAGCTAGAGCTATATAGAGCCCTATTGTCGGGATTGAGCATGGTGGATCGCCCCAAACATCGGTCCAAATAAGGTTATGGTCTAAGAATTAGGTTGGATGAAAGTCTACTTTGACTCATCCACTATTGTGTTACACAATCTAACAACCAACAACCATTGGAGTTTTGGTTTGATGCCTTTAGATGGAGAGTCGACCATCTAGTGCCAGGTGCCGACGAACCATCGGGCACACTCACTAGAACTACCTATATATTAGTGAGCGAAGACCTATTGGTGCTACGATAGGGATCCAACCTATTCTTCGAGTCCTCTCTTATGGATAGACGTTGAGAGGATGAGGATTGAGTTTCATCATGCATCTCTGATTATAACCTTAGGAATGAGAAGTTAAACCCACTTAGTACAAGACCAACAAGAGCGGTGATACGCTAACCCTGGTGCCTTCCTACAACTGAATTTCCCCATAGTTCATCCGCTCTCTGTCCTTGAGACATATTCCCACAGCTATATAAAGCTTAGCACTAGTCACTGATTGAGCCTTCGCTTCCATTTGTTCGACACCCGCTGCATAGGATACTATGTGCTTGCGGATATACATAAAGCTCACAAAATTTTACAAATTCAAAGAGAAGTCCATTATGTTTAGTCCCACATTAGAAGTCAACACACCCTAGATGTGCTTGTATTAGGACTCCCTCCATTGTTCTATTGGGCTTATAGTATGAGCTTGAAATAGAGGGGATGCTCATGCATACAGGAGCCCAAGTAAGGGGCTGAGGCAAAATCTGGATGGGCCAATGCAAAATCCTGATGGCCGATCCAAAAACCTATAAACCAGGCATGTGCGCCCATGGCACACGTGCGTAGGGGGGTTCACATATGCTTGTGAATTGGCCCTCATTTTGCATCTCATTATAACTTTTTGTCATTATGTCTTGACAGTTGATTTAGAGATATTTGATTTGATTCTATCCTGACATGACTATTCACTGATCAGAGATTTGACTGATTAGAGATTTGATTTATGCAGTCTGACTTGATTGACTTGATTGTTCAAACCAGAACATTGCTTAGCCTACCTGATTTGACTAAACTATGTCAGAAATTTATATATCTGTTCTGCCTGAAAATTCACCCTTATGAAACTCAAACGGCTAGTTTCTAACAGCTAATTTTCTGTTCTGATAAATATAGAGGCTAGTGAGAAAAATAAAACACATCCTGAACATCATCTTCTTCCTAAACCCCTCTCTTTTCTCACTTCTTCTTCCTCTCTTCATGTGAGAAGGAATATCAGTTGACACTCATTGCAACCCTGTATTGAGAGTGAACTCTTACATGGTTAGAGGTCATTGTATCCTAGACGGTAGTCCGTCAGTCATGTCCTGCACTGAGCATAGACTCAAAGGGGTGGAAATATACCGTTACAGACAGTGCTCATCATGTTTGGACCATAATTAGTCTCTTCTTCTTGAATTAAAACTGTAGCTTCAACCTACTTTCTGTTAATTTTATCTAACAATCTTAAAGATATAATATTGATGCTACAATAGTTATTGCTAAAGCCCTTCTTAACCGCTCTAAAATTGAACCTTTTAACGGTAGTTTCTTTAAAAGATGGTAAGAAAGAGTTTTTAGCACACTTGATGTCACTGATTATGCTTTTGAACTCACCGTCAAGAAACTGAAGAAGATAAATATAAAGAACTATCAAACTGGGATCGAGCCAACAAAATTTGTAGACACACCATTCTCAACACACTATCTAATGAACTATTTAACATTTAGTGACCTTACAAAGTAGCTTCTGAAATATAGGATAGTCTTAATAAGAAATATGTCTTAGAAGATGTTGGTATCCAAAAATTTGCGATAGGTAACTTTCTTCATTTCTCTATGATAAAAGATAAAGATGTCTAATCAAAGTTCTCATAGATGACCTTAAAGAGGAAAAAATAACTCCATCAGAACCCTTTGTAACTAGAGCCCTGATTGAAAATTTACCTTAATCTAAGAAAGAGTATAAGAACGAAATTAAACATAAACGAAAACAAATTTCCCTTAAAGATGTCATCATCCACATAAGGATCGAGGAAAAAGAGAGAGAGAGAGAGAGAGAGCGAGAATTACCATATCTAAGGAAATATTCTCCAAGGATAATTTGATAGAAAGCAACGTTTCCATACCCCCTTCACGACTTAAGTAACATTTTTAAAAAACAAAGATCCTCCCACAAACCTGATCTAAAATTTCAGAAGAACCATAAAGCCACTTAAGAATGGACAGTGCTTTATATGCAAAAAGCCTAGACATTATGCCGCTCAAAGCTGATTCCGAAATGAGGCTCCAAAACCAAGTACAATGTTGGTAGTGTTGGGAGATGTGTATGCCCTCGAGGCAATTTATCTCTGTGTATATGTACAAACATCTTGTTCGAAATAACGGTAAGCTGTTTGGTAAAAATTTACTTAAGTAAATATTAAAGTATTTTACATTAGAACTTAGGTAAAGTCCTGAGACTTGATGCGAGGTCAAACACATATCGAGATGAGGATCTCGATCATATAGAATTGCTTGACCATTGGTAGCATAAGTCTAAAATCATTCGTAGTCGTAGATGTTTTGAGAAAAGGATATCGATACATCGGATAGACCATTGTGTCTTTGTCTTTATGATGGAGTGGTGACGATGATCCCATGGTCGTTTGACGTGTGTTTATATTTCATATATTCACGCACGTTTTCTTTTGTGTTTCTCCGTGTTTTTCCGCCGTCTCTTATTCGTTTTTGTGTATTTTCTCGTTTTCTTTCACTTTTCTTTGTTTATCCATGATTGCAGGGGATTGACCACGTAGGGGACGTTTAACGATGATATCCCAAGTCCCCGGAGCAACGGGAGAAGTCACGCGTGATCCAGGGGGTCAAACGCCAAAGAATTCATCTTTCAGCCCCTCACCCGATCGGTTGGCCATCTCCAACCGATCGGGTGATGCACGCGTGCACCACCCGGTCTCTGCCACAGCTCACAAAGAAGTCACCCGACCGGTTCGCAGACCGGTTCAGCAGGGGCTGTTCTCTGTTTTCTCGAAGCAAAACGCCAACCGATCGGGTGACTCTCACCCGATCGGTTCATCTGTAGCTGAAAAAGAAGAGCTGAAGACACGGACGTCGAACCGATCGATTCACCCGACTGCTCCGAGATCCAACCGGTCACTCAAGAACTCACCCGACCGGTTCATGTGATCGGGTGAAAGCTCGCCGTTTTCTGTTATTAATTTGTAACGGATCAACCGATCGGTTGACTTGTCAACCGATTGGTTGATGCGAAGGTCTATAAATAGAACCCCTAGGGTTCCAGAAACGAGAGCTGTTCTTTTTTCTACTGTTTTATTTCCTTGTGACGGCTGTAATTGTTACTCTTTTGTATGTTTTCAGATCTTTCTAAAATTTTGGTATTGTCTTTATTACTCTATTACTTCCGCATTGCAATTGTCCGATTATGATTCCAACGGTTAAATTTCATTTAGATCGCTTTTTCATGAATTTTTGTGAGTAGTTCCCAAATCTGGGATTTTGGTGGAAACCCCTTCGGGGGCTCTTCCCGATGCGTCCATAGGGTTAGGAAATCGATAGGGAGTAGGAATCTAACGGTTACGCGGGGTGTTTCATTGTCATCGGCGGGAAAAAGACTTCCTTTGACCGTTGGGCCAAGGGGGAATAAACTTGGCGGTTGACTCCCTAGCCATAGCTCACGCCCTTAGCGTAGACGCCGAATCCTAGCACGCGGGAGCGGCAGGATGAGACGTTGGGAGATATCGTTGCGGGCTTAGTGCTCCCGGGATCGATCAGTGTTAATGGACACGGGAGTGCCCACTGATCGAATCCGGGAAGTCTGGTGTATCATCCTGGGCACCGACCGGAATATCGGGCACATGGGACGCCGGTACCACTTTCAGAGGCAACGTCTCACCATTAGACCCTAATCCCGATCGCTATCCATACCCGTAGGCCGTATCGGCGAGAGACTCTCGTCGGGTTGGAAACCAAAGTCCCGGGTTTTCTTTCTTGTTGTTCATACCCTTTTATTTCCTTTCGTGACAACCATTCATCGATTCGGGCTAGCTCACCCCTCGGGGTGATTTAGGTCCTACCTGACCCAAGCACAACCTTGCCTCCCTGAGTTCGATATTCCCGCACCCTACACTAACCGTGAAACTTGCGGTAAATGACACCGCGCCGCTGCAACGCAAGCGGGGCGCCGGTCAAGTTTATGGCGCCGTTGCCGGGGAGGCAACGTGCTTGTTATTTTAGGATCTCTTGAACCCTCGTGTCTAGCTCACATCCCTACCTCGCGATAATTTTCGCATTCTCCTTTTTCTTTATATATATATATATTTATTTATTTTTCTCATTTATTTTTCTTATTTTATCTGCTTCTTTCCCACTTGTCGCTTCACGGGTGTTTGTTGTTTTTCATGCGCAGGAGTTCAAGGAGTCTTGACGACTTGATTCCCCTCGATCCAGAGATTAACGCCACCCTTAGGCGTTTGGCCGCCGAGAAGCGAAGAAGAGAAGATCCCGAATCCATGGAGGAGAACACCCCACCTCACAAGTCTCTGCTGGAGTACTCGATGCCATCCATCGAGTCTACTTCCGCCATCCGATCCCCAGCTATTGCGGCCCAAAGCTTTGAGCTGAAGCCGTCTCTAGTGACATGGATCCAGCAGGACCAGTTTGCGGGTGCACCCATGGAGAGCCCGATCGAGCACCTGGACTCCTTCTTGGAGAAGTGTGACACCTTCCGGATTAATGGTGTCACGACAGAGGCTATCCGTCTGAAGCTGTTCCCCTTCTCTTTGCGAGACAAAGCCAAGCAATGGCTGGGGGAAGGACCCTAACACTTTCAACACCTGGGAGAAGCTCTCCAACGCTTTTCTGACGAAGTTCTTTCCTCCGGGGAAGACCATGAAGTTGAGGAGTGAGATCTCCTCCTTCTCCCAGGCCAGCCATGAGTCCTTGCATGAAGCTTGGACGAGATATAAAGAGATGCAAAGAAGATGCCCTCACCATAAGCTTCCGAAGTGGCAGATTATTAATCTGTTCTACAATGGGTTGAGGGATGACCTGAAATCTTCTATGGACGTCGCGGCTGGGGGTTCCTTCCTGTCTAGAAGCGGGGAGGATGCCGGGCATATTCTGGAAAATATGGCATCCAACAATGAGCGGTGGTGTGACGAGAGAGCCACACCAAGATCCGGGGGTATACACAGAGTTGAGGACGTCGACAAACTTTCAAGCAAGTTCGACTTGCTTTCGACCCAGATCTCCGCACTAATGGTAGGAGCCGGTGGGGCCGGTACACAGCAAATTTCTGAGGTAGAGTCCGAATACTTTGGGGAATTCGACGGTGGTGACATCTCACCACCGTTGGATCAGGCGAGCGCACTATTTTACAACCCTACGGGAAATGCGCAGTATCCGCCAAGGACAAATTCCAACCCGGCCTACTCTCCAAACAACCGAAACCACCCAAACATCAGTTACCGGCCACCATTTCAGCCCTCACCGCCTCAGCAGCCGTAGCAACAAACTTACCAACCGGCTAGGCCACAGCAGCAACCATTTCAGCAACAAACTCAGCAACAATCTTACGCCCCCAGGAATCAGCAACCGTTCCAGCAGCAGCAGCAGTATGGCCAACAGAGGGTCGTCTCTCCGGTTGAGTCTCTCTTGACTCAATATATTACCAACCAGGAGAGGATCAACCAAAAGCTGGAAATGGGTCAGCGGACCCTCACGGACCAAGTAACCCAGCTGGGGTTACAAGTGGCGAACCTTGCAAGGTCACAAAACCAATTACCGCCACTACCGGAGGTGAACCCGAGGGGAGCAACCCAAACATCGGCACTCGTGCACGAGCACGTAAATGTGTCCGCTATCGTTCTGAGAAGCGGGACACAAATTCCTACTAGAGTGCCCCCTAGCAACCCGGAAGCACCATTGGTCGTTGAGAAACCGATCGAAAAATCAAACGACGCCGGTGCTTCGTCATCAAATCCTATGACTCCGGAGGGAGCCTCTGAAGAAGAGAAGAAGAAGGAGGAAGAGAGCCCGAAAGTGTATAAACCCGTTGTGCCATTTCCACAACGGTTGGCTCAGGCAAAAATTGATGAGAAATATGGCAAGTTCTTCGCCATGGTCAAGGACCTAAGCATGCAAATCCCCTTCCTAGAAGCAATCGAAACAATCCCCTCCTATGCAAAATTCTTGAAAGATTTGGTGACGAGAGGGTCTAGAAAAGAGAAAGTAGTGTTGACGGCGGAGTGTAGCGCTCTTATCCAGAGGGCAAATCCGTCGAAACTTAAAGACCTGGGGAGCTTCTCAATTCCTTGCACGATCGGGGCAGTAAAGATTCATCATGCACTCGTCGATCTCGGAGCGAGTGTAAGTTTGATGCCCTTGTCGATGTACAAAAGGATAGGAATGGGTGATTTGGAGCCCACCGGCATGACCCTACAACTAGCTGACCGGTCGGTCAAATATCCGGTGGGAATTGTGGATGACCTCCCCGTGAATGTGAGAGGGGTGCATGTGCCTGTGGACTTTATAGTCATGGACATGCCTGAAGACGCACACACCCCCATTATCCTGGGACGGCCTTTCATGGCCACTGCTGGCGTTCTAATAGATGTGAAGAACGGAAAACTCTCTTTGAACGTCAGCGGAGAGAAAGTTGAGTTTGATCTGGGATTATCCATGAAGCACCCCAATCCCCCTGATGACCCTCGGTGCAATTTGCTTGAGATAGAAGAAGAAAAAGCTGCAGAGGAGAGCTCCTGGGAGATTCTCCTGAGAAACCCCCCCGATGACTTGGGGGATTCAGAAGATGGAGACAGCCTCGAGTACAAAGAAGCTGCTGGAAAACCGAGTGCAGCAAGAACGACCCCTCCCGGGCTCCCCAAGGCTCCTCCTGTGAGGAGAACGGGGAAAGAGCCCACGGACCTCACTAAAGACGAGGTCCGGATCCTGAAGAAGATGGCGGGAAGCGCCAACACCAAGGAAAAGCCCCCGGATCCCAGGAACAAGGGGAGGGTAGTCGAGCAAGTATTTTTCCAACCGCTGACTACTCCAAGCGCCTTCAGCTCCAACGAGAAAGAGATGCCAAACTTCGGGCATCACCCGTATCGACCACCATGAGCATCTCTTGCGGGCGTCGAGCCAACGACGTTAAACAAGTGCGCTTCATGGGAGGCAACCCATGTTCTAAACTTTTTCCCCATTTTTCAGCATTATTTTTGACTTTATTTTGTCTATTTTTATAAATAAAATCAGCCGCGAGAACATCCGTTCGGGGACTTAAACAATTCTATTGGTTTTTGCAGGAAACAAGCCCCAACCGATCGGATGACAACTCACCCGATCGGTTGGGATGTATCAGATACATGCCGAGATCTGTCCCCATATGACCCGATCGGTTGAGTAATGAAGAGACCGGATGGCAGACCGGGTGAGCTGGGGAGAACTCTCGGAAATTTTTGGGGAGTATCAACCGATCGGTTGAGTTCGAGCACGATCGGTTGACGTGACCGGGTGAGCAACCCTAAGTTCTCGGGAAAATGAGTGGAGCAGCCAACCGATCGGTTGAAAAGTCAACCGACCGGTTCGCCTGTAGCATTTCTTCGGCAAGAATTTCGACCTAACCGTCAACCGATCGGGTGACAATTCACCCGATCGGTTCGACTTAAAACCCTATATAAACCCCCCGACACCCGCTCGTTTTCACCCTCGCCCGATCGCAAAATCCGCCGTCGTTTCGCCTTCCCCTCTTCCCCAACAACCGATCCTCACTCCCCCACGCCCTCTACTCCTCCATTACTCCCTCTCTCCACCTCCTCCATTAATCCGTCCATCATCTTCACCCTCACCCCCCTTTTCATCTCGAGTTTGACCTAATTTTCCCCCAAACCATCCCCATTTCGAAAATTATTGCCGAAGGAGTTCGCCGCGGCTCCACGCTACTCTCGTTGAACAGTGTGGGGACATCTACGAGCAAGCTCCGCCATTCCGCTTGGGTACACTCGCTCCTAAGCTTATATTCATATATTTGCCCTATAAATTGTGCTTGCTCGTTTGCTTGTGTTAGTGTGCATCCACTGTTTTTGCACTCATTCTTGCTCGCACACTCACACATGGCTCGGGATACGGATAAGGGGAAGGGAATTATGCGGGAAGAGGAGCCGTCTCGAAAGAGACGAAAACAAACACGCCCCCTTCCCGTACACGAGCACTTACACTTGGCCCTCCTCCGCCTGTTATCCCCCCTGTGGACCCAATGTTGGGCCCGCATGGGTATATTTTTCGGAACCAGGAGCACAAATATTTTTACCGTAGGCTCGATGCTCGAGGGCATCTATCTACTAAGTTTCCGCACGCACGAACACTTGTCGATCTCGGTGTCTTCACCGAGGTCGAATCTCTTTTCGCTAACTTAGGATGGTTGGCCTTTCTTAATGCATCTGCCGTATCTTACCCGGCCCTCACACTCGAATTTCTCTCTACACTTGTCTGGGAGTCCGGGTCGATCATCAAATTCAGGGTGCATAACCGTAGTGTCACCACAAATCTGAACACGATTAACGATATATTTGGTTTCCCCAATCTCGGGGATGATTCCATCCGACACTACGGGTACACGCCCGAGTTTGATGTCGATCAATTCTGGTTCCGCCTCACATTGATCCGTGACTATCCCCGAGGAAGGGCCAAGGCCTCCTCCATCATTCATCCCGTGTTTCGTCTAGCCCACAGGATCATTTCATCTGCATTCTTTCCTAGGGACGAGTCCGGCACTGTGACTATCCCTGACCTTTTTATCCTTTGGGCCATGACTTTTCCTTATGTCCAGGATGATGATGGAATTAGCTTCAAGGCCCCTACCGTCCCCATCCATGGCAGCGATTGGCTTGTTTTCAAGCTACTCGAGATAAGCCGGGCCGGTAAGGGGAAGTTTTGTTGTGGGGGCATCATCACGATCATCTGCTCTCACGCCCAATTCAATATTGCCATCCCCAATAATCTTCCAGCTGCCGCAGGACCCTCACATCTTGATATTGATGTCCTGCGGCACATCCACATGATTAAACCCCGCTCGGATGGCCGCTTCATATTTCATTATGGCCACCCCCAGCCCCTTACACCATTCTGCCCAACCCCGCTCGCATGACCCATGCTCTCGTGGGAGATTGGACTTTTCCTCCTGATCCTGACTTCTTAGCTGGGTTGAATCTTCCTTTCTTTCCCGCAGACGCCCGCAGACCACCGTCCCCTACCGCCCACTTAGGCGAGCAGGATATCCATGCGTCTGGGGGAGATTTAGGGGCTGGCCCGAGTCGTCCTGTTTCTGCTCCGGGACCGATCACGTCTGAGCACCTCTTTGCGGCCATTTCTGGCCTTGTCTCCTGTGCCGGCATGACCACTGCCGCCGGAACCTCTTCGACCTTACCTGGTGGCACCACCTTTGCCTCGCGTCAGTCTACATCTTTTGGTCGCCGTCAGGTATCTTCCCGTCTGGGGCTTGAGAGGGAGGTCGCTGCCCTTCGTGAGCTCGCCATGTCCTCTGCTTCCTCGGACCCATCGCCATCCTCCTTTCTTACTCACCCATGTTTCCTCGCACTTGAGAGGAACGTGGCCGCCATTCTCCGCCTTCTTACTCATATCCACGGACCACCTCCACCTTCACCACCTCCACCTTCACCACCCCGGCGATCTTCTCCTCCACCCACCCACACTTCCCCACATCCATCACCCCCCTCACCACATTCTTCTCCTCCCTCTTCACATCCCATCCCGGCATCCACTTCACCCCTCCCGACCACTTCCACCGCACCCACACTACCTCCCTCCTCTGTCACTCCATACGTGCGCCGGAGGAAATTGCCGGTGCGCTCCAGATCCCTCCCACCACCTCCCACTACCGTCACCACCGCATCTACTTCCTCCATTTCTATTCCTCTCACCACCGCCTTGATCGCCTTCCTACCACCACCACCCACCACCACCGACACTCCTCCCATTGTTCACACCACCACTGCCCCTATTCCTTCGCCTCATTACCCACTTCTCAGCACACCCCCAGCCTCCCCCGACCACCCATCCACACCCTCTTCCGAGGAGGACGAGGACTCACCTCCTCCTGCTTTCTGATTTCACCTCTTTTGTTTTTGACTCCCCCTTGCACATCTCTGCATTTCATCGATCACATCATTTCGCTAGCACTTTCTGGTCTAGCTTGGGGGACGTCTATTTTGGTGTGCTGTCGTGTTTTGTTTGTTTTTCTCATTTTTGTGTGTGTGCTTGTTTTTCATTTTTTTTGAGTGTCGTGTCGTGTGGTTTTATTTTTATTTTCATGTTGTTTGATTTTGATTTTGATCTTTCTTTCTTTTTCATTTTTATCTATGTGTTTTCCTCGTTTTCATTTCTTTTTGTGTCAGTGCGTATTCCCCCCCATTTTCATTGCCCTCCCGTACTCACTCATATTGCATTGAGGGCAATGCAAACTTCAGCTTGGGGGAGTCGCACTGTGTGCGTCGTTTGAGTCCTTCTTTTTCGTTGTTTGTGGCGTTTTCATCGTGTTTTTATTTTTTCTTTTCTTCTTTTTTAGCTCTTTCTCCTAGAGATGAATCCTATGATGAATCGCCACAAAGTCACACACACCTAGCATTGCATCGATAATCACACTCACTAACCCTAGGATTTCGAGTCCTCTTGCATTTCACGCATCGTGGGTCCACTTAGCTTTTTGTGAGTCGTGTGTCGTGACTAGCATTTGGTGTGCTTCTGCCTTGTGATTTTACTTTATATACCTGTCCAGGAATAACCCCTAGATTATCATGCTCCGATTTGAATATGCGGTATTTGTTTACACTATATGCATGCTATATTTATATCGTATACTTCAATTCGCATGCGTCGGGATTCCACAACTAAGGACTAGGATAACCCATTTAGCCTGTGCTCTATTTAGCGAGAATAGTTTCCTTTGCCCGAGTGTTTAGATTTCGACTTCTTTTTTTGTTTTACTTGGTGCAAATCCCCTCGTCGTGTACCGTTCTCCCACTTGGGAGAGTACACATGTGTATAGCCAAAAATCCAAAAAAAAGGAGAAAAGAAAAGAAAAACCCAAAAAGAAAAGAAAAGAAAAATTGTGTATAGCCCAAAAATCCAAAAAAAATACAAATGCCCAAAACCCAAAAAAAATTTCCGTGTGAATATTTTTCAAACTTGCCAAGAATAAAGGGAAGGCGAGAATTTGCACCGAGTGTTCTTCTCCACATCATCTCAACCCCCGTCGTTATCGAAAACACTTGGCTTAGGAACTTTTTTAGCTAGTATCTAGGCTATAGTGGCGTGATTTCCTTAACCCTAGTTGTGGAGTCCCCGATGCATGATACGCTTCTATTCTCACTCCTCTCATGCATGCTTGAATTTATATTCGCCGCTTAATTCAATTCGGATCGATATTTTGGGTCATATCTTGGATTTGTGTATATCGAGCCTCATATCACATCGTAGAAAGCTTCACCATTTGCTAGCACACGACCACGCCCACTCGCGCTTCACTGCGTGGACCCACGACACTTATTTGGACTCGCTTTCCTAGGTTTAGTGGTGTGATTTGGCGTTTGCTTGCTTGGTGTGTCGTTTTTGATTTTGGTGGCTCTGATGGACGATCTAGGGCTTAGAGTTTTCTTCTTCTTTCTTCCTCTCTATTTTTCCCTTCCGAGCTCCTACTCTCACTCGTCTTCCTCGAGGACGAGGAAGAGTTCAGCTTGGGGGATTTTGACGTGCGTTTATATTTCATATATTCACGCACATTTTCTTTTGTGTTTCTCCGTGTTTTTTCGCCGTCTCTTATTCGTTTTCGTGTATTTTCCCGTTTTCTTTCACTTTTCTTTGTTTATCCATGATTGCAGGGGATTGACCACGTAGGGGACGTTTAACGATGATATCCCAAGTCACCGGAGCAACGGGAGAAGTCACGCGTGATCCAGGGGGTCAAACGCCAAAGAATTCATCTTTCAGCCCCTCACCCGGTCGGTTGGCCATCTCCAACCGATCGGGTGATGCACGCGTGCACCACCCGGTCTCTGCCGTAGCTCACAAAGAAGTCACCCGACCGGTTCGCAGACCGGTTCAGCAGGGGCTGTTCTCTGTTTTCTCGAAGCAAAACGCCAACCGATCGGGTGACTCTCACCCGATCGGTTCATCTGTAGCTGAAAAAGAAGAGCTGAAGACACGGACGTCGAACCGATCGATTCACCTGACTGCTCCGAGATCCAACCGGTCACTCAAGAACTCACCCGACCGGTTCATGTGATCGGGTGAAAGCTCGCCGTTTTCTGTTATTAATTTGTAACGGATCAACCGATCGGTTGACTTGTCAACCGATCGGTTGATGCGAAGGTCTATAAATAGAACCCCTAGGGTTCCAGAAACGAGTGCTGTTCTTTTTTCTACTGTTTTATTTCCTTGTGACGGCTGTAATTGTTACTCTTTTGTAAGTTTTCAGATCTTTCTAAAATTTTGGTATTGTCTTTATTACTCTATTACTTCCACATTTCAATTGTCCGATTATGATTCCAACGGTTAAATTTCATTTAGATCGCTTTTCATGAATTTTTGTGAGTAGTTCCCAAATCTGGGATTTTGGTGGAAACCCCTTCGGGGGCTCTTCCTGATGCGTCCATATGGTTAGGAAATCGATAGGGAGTAGGAATCTAACGGTTACGCGGGGTGTTTCATTGTCATCGGCGGGAAAAAGACCGCCTTTGACCGTTGGGCCAAGGGGGAATAAACTTGGCGGTTGACTCCCTAGCCATAGCTCACGCCCTTAGCGTAGACGCCGAATCCTAGCACGCGGGAGCAGCAGGATGAGACATTGGGAGATATCGTTGCGGGCTTAGTGCTCCCGGGATCGATCAGTGTTAATGGACACGGGAGTGCCCACTGATCGAATCCGGGAAGTCCGGTGTATCATCCTGGGCACCGACCGGAATATCGGGCCCATGGGACGCCGGTACCACTTTCAGAGGCAACGTCTCACCATTAGACCCTAATCCCGATCACTATCCATACCCGTAGGCCGTATCGGCGAGAGTCTCTCGTCGGTTTGGAAACCAAAGTCCCGGGTTTTCTTTCTTGTTGTTCATACCCTTTTATTTCCTTTCGTGACAACCATTCATCGATTCGGGCTAGCTCGCCCCTCGGGGTGATTTAGGTCCTACCTGACCC
Organism: Scilla litardierei; assembly: GCA_030789695.1. Taxonomy (NCBI): domain Eukaryota; kingdom Viridiplantae; phylum Streptophyta; class Magnoliopsida; order Asparagales; family Asparagaceae; genus Scilla; species Scilla litardierei. The sequence continues at coordinate 96,235,134 of CM061136.1, forward strand.
AAGCACAACCTCGCCTCCCTGAGTTCGATATTCCCGCACCCTACACTAACCGTGAAACTTGCGGTAAACGACACCGCGCCGCCGCAACGCAAGCGGGGCGCCGGTCATCGTTCAACTTGGCAAAGTTGGAGACAAGACACATGTACTCATTAGAGAATGAGTTCACTGAATGAACCAAGGAGAGTTATCATATGGATAACATTAACTAATTTATCAATGATAACTATCGGTGATGATAGGTAAGTTAGTCCTTAGACTTGAGGTCATTATACAAACCTGTGCGTGAACATGGTCACTTAGATCCCTGACATAGCTTCGAGGCAAGACCAGTCGAAAGGTCTTTGGTTGGATGACACTTAAAGCGTGCAAGGAGAGCAAGAGAGGATTCGTCTCGCCCGTTTAATGGGAGTTAATGTCGCACGTATTGGTTCGGTCGTTAGTGAAAATTTTGGCCAAAGTATGTTGGAAGAAGTCCAACATTGACAGACTAAAGACCGATGGAGACGAACCAAGTTCAAGCTATTATGGTTGATAGTTGACCATACCCTATGCTTGACTAAGCGACATAGTTTTGAGGAAGGGACTAAAACTGCGACATTCATCACGGACACAGTCAGGGTGGTCTCGACAATACTCAATTCAATGATTTAACTACATAATGTTGATACTGAAGTAAGGACGGCACCTGCTGCTCATAGTCACTTTTGTCTGGGGTTTCGAGCCCCACCTATAGTAGGGTCAGGCTGTAGGGTCTCATATAGAGTGGGACATTCGTCTAGTAATAGGTAGAATAAGAAGGAGGAGTATTGGATGCGAGGGAATTAATACGTCACTAAATGTTTGTGATGAAAGCTTAAGATCTAATTTTATCTGTGGGATGAACACATAAGATGTGTATGTAGATGTCGGGAACATCCCGGTGAAAATCCTGGTTCAAATGGCGTCAAAAAATGACTTAAAATGGCCCCGAAAACAAATATTAAGCCCCCAAAGGGCTTAACAGGTCGAGTGCGGGACCCTAGCGGGTCGGGCGCACCCGACCCGACACAGGCGCCTGTGCCTATGTGAGACACGGGTGCGGGCCGTGCCCGGGCGTGGGCACTGCACGGGCCGACCCAGTGGGCACATGTCATGCATGCGCTTGCAGGGCACGTGTGATGCATGTGCCATAGGTGGGGCCCGCTATGGGCCCCACATCTCTAGGGCTTTGTGCCCTTCCGCGGCGGCTGTGTTTTTTGTGAAAAGCGTGGGTTTTGGGTCATCTTTGAGTCATCGTTTGAGGGATCAAACGAAGTCGGAATAGATCACTGTTTGTTTCTATGCAATCACCGTTGAGTTCTCTTCGATTTGATAAATGATATCACTTGCGAAGCTCAACGGTGAGGGAGAGAAAATTAGTTAAAGTTTGGCCTTTGTGGAAGGCAAAATAATAATTACTTTTCCTCTAAACTTTTAGTCCCACATCGGAAGTTGAGTGACGAGGATGGGTTAGCCCCCTATATAAATAGGATCCAACCCCTTCCTTGAAACTTGCACCGGTGCACCCCGCACCAAGCCTTGGATCAAGGAAGCTCTCAAAAGTTAAGAGCAAACCTAGATTGAATAGGCTAACATAAATTCCCTTTTTCTCCCTTATTCTTCCTTGATATTGATCGGGCTCTTTCAAAGCTACAAAGGAGTTCGATTGGATCCGAAGTCTTGTCGGATGACCCACTCAAGGTGAAACTTTCTGGAGCGCATGGTTGGCTCGGCGACAAAGAGATTGTTTGCCTCGGGACGCTGTTCAGCTCGAGACTCGGTTTGGCTCGTGGGAAGCGGCTCAGCCCCAACACGAAGCATTGATTTGTGGGATTCTACATCTTGCTAATGTGCGAGACAAAGGTTAGTAGTTTAATTCATGCGTTTATAATTGTAGTTAATTTTATAGATCTATCGTTAGGGTTTGGTCGGACCCAGTCCCGGGATAGTAGAGATTTTGGCTAGGGTTTATTTCTTTCGGACCTTTCTTAAAACTGTTAACTTTAATCGTCTACCCGACTGAGGCCAGACATCGATTTTTGAGCCCTAATGACCCAGAAAACCATTCAGTGGTATCAGAGACTGTCTATATTGATCTGTAATTTTATTGAAATTATAAAGTGCATAGGTTGCATTAAGTTTCTTCTTGAGATGGAGGTTTATTATTAGCTATTAAAAAATTATTTTTCCATGTGATGGTTTTATTAAAAAAATTTCCGAATTTTTTTTTGAAAAATAGATCTATTTTAAATTATGCGATAATTTTAATAGTAGATATGTATAACTATTTGATAATTATGTATAGATTAACGCTATAATCTAAATTTTATGTGATAATTGTTTAGCTCCTAATACCTGATTAGGATTGCAATTAATCAATTTGTTACATGATAATAACTTTGAAAAAATGTTTTTTTGGAAATATGATCATTGAAGTGTCCATATTTTCCATGTTTTTATCGCTTGTTTTCATAGCATTTTCGCCATCCAAAGTTCACTTATATATATATATTATCGTGCTTTTTACGATATATTCGATTTTTGTATAGAATTGTGGATTTTCAGGAACTTTGGGGCGATTTGGAGCAACTATAGCATATGGACACATCCGAGATATCTCGAGCATCTATGGCAAGGTTTAATAGGTGTTCGACGAGGTGGAGAAGAAGATTTGATGAGGAGAAGAGAGGAGGAGAAGAGAGCTCAAAGGAGTTGACATGCTCATATTCCCAGACCACTCAGTCGAGTGCCTCAGCACTCGATCGAGCTGCCATACAGATTGACGTCATGAGCTCCCAGCTGTGAAGTGCACACATCACTCGACCGAGTAGGAACGCTACTCGGTCAGATCAACTCGGCCAGCTACTTCTTATTCCAACTCCTAATCGAAGAAGGAGAGCGGCATATGCGACTTGACTGAGCACTGCAACCACTCGGTCGAGCTGAGCACAAACAGAATGCTAATTTTGAAGGCATCTCCAACTTACAGTAGCTCGACCGAGTACACCAGCGACTCGATCGAGTACTGTAGCTACTCGATCGAGTAGCGCGTATCTGAATCCAGACCAAGGCAAGAGGAAGCGACTGACCTTGTCATCACTCGACCGAGCAGCACTCTCTCGACCGAGTAGGGCGTTGCAGCCCAACTAATTGTGGGCCCAAGAAGCCCTTTTTCCATATTTTTGTGGGGTCCATCCCCTTTGTATTTAAGCATAGTTTTTACCCTAGTTTTAAAAGAGAGGCTATTCAGATATTATTATTTGCTAGTTGTTGGTAGTCTTAGAGAGTTTTTGAGCCGTCGCCATTGTTTTGAAGACAAAGTTGATATTTTTATTATTGAAATTTGCTTGGAATCTGTTAATCTTAATTCTCTACGATTGTTTGTTCGTCTTAAACACTTTGGTAATGATCTCTCATCTCTCTATGCTTATTTCAATGTCCTTCATTGCGATCATGATTTCTATTGCTATTCTAAACGCTTTTGTTGATATCGCTATGAATTATGAGTAGTCGTTTCTAGGGCTAATTGATTAGCCCTAGAATCTTAGGATTTAGATGCAAAGTTAGGATTTTTACGTTGTTTTGGTATAAAAGGGATGTGTTTTGGTTGATCTAGCCAAGTTTGTAGGAGATCTCATATAGGTTTTGTGATCCACGATAGTGGCACACATCTTGGATTGGTATCTTATGAACTTAATTATGCACATTAGTAAATTCAATTAGAGTTCGTGATCTGCGATAGTGGCGCACACTTTGATGGTTTACACCGACGTCCTATATTACTACTTGATGATCTAGATAGTAGCATCAATAAGAGCCATCAAATCATAGATCGAAGCTCTAACCCATGATGGTGGTGTGAGTAGAGAATGAGAATAATTGTCGTTCGTAATTCACTGATCACGTGTAAGGTCATCCGCTATGGTGGGGCTATGCATGGTATACATTAGACGAGTGGCACAATGATAGTTGGCCATGAGTTCTATATTTTAGATGCGACAATCTCGCCCTAATAAAGCCAATTCAACATAGAAATTAAAACCTAGCACTGACATCCGACAATCCTAGTGGTGACTCCTATTGCCCTAGTTTTTATTCTATTGTTAATTGAGATAGCAACCATTCGTGACAATCTTTTTGAGTATGCCAAACTAGCATTTTTTTGAGACATTGAATAGACCCAAGACTATATAAGCATCGGCCTCCCTGTGGGTTCGACATTTTTCTATACTACAAAGCATTGATACCGTGCACTTGCGGTAAGTTTCTGGAGTTAAATTCGGAGTGCATCAAGCTTTTGGCATCGTTGTTGGGGAGGCAAACGGTTTTTACTTGGGTCACTTTCTTTGTTAAAGAACTTGTTAGTTACTCTTACCACTCTTATCTATCCATATTTTTATTCTTTTTCCCTTTGCTACGGACATCTTCTCTGAGTTTGTTTCTTGTGCATGAACACTTGCCTTGGGGGATCCGATGATCTATTATTTAACCCCAAGATTGAAAGGACAGCGAGACAGCACAGCCCAGACAGGAGGAACCAGCTCTTACATGATAAAATGGCAGAGACTTCTCTTTCTCCTACACGTACCTGCAACATTCAAGACCATATGAAGCCTAATCTATTCAGAATATCTACCATCTTAAGACCGCAATTGGCAGCAGGCAACCTTGAACTGAAGACATGCTTGATTCAGTCGATGCAGTAGGATCCTGTAACGGTCGCTTTCCGGCCTTATGTGGTTTTCTGCGTGCACGTGCTTTAGCGTGCACGTATTTTATTAGACTATTTCTGGATTCCAAAATATCCAATGTGTTATGCCGTTGGGATCATTTGTGAGTGTAGCTATTTATGGTAATTTTTGGGAACATCTTTTCATGGTCGTTTTCTCGCAAAACGAAGTTGAATCGATAGGGGCGTTTTAGTCATTTGGCTCAAAACGCCGTCCCGAATTTTTCGTAAATTTTTGGTGGGCGCTACGCACAATCGATCTCCGTAGATCTGTGCGTCTCGTCTCCGCGATCACCCCGGTATTTTCGGATTATTTTTCTGACGCCCGGATTGAGAGTTATCACTTCGAGAAGTCTGGACCGTTGATTTGCATTAATCTTTTCAAAATTCAAATCTGTTAAGAAAAATCTGGCCAAATCTCCTTTTTAAAAACGTTTAAATCGTTTCCAATTCTGACCCTCTATTTATCCCTAGGCTTACCCCAAATCTGCACCCCCTTCAGCTCTCCCCTTTGCCCACTTAAGATTTTAACTTAGGGCTCTTTATCAAATAAAACCCTATTATAACCCTAACCCTATTATAACCCTAACCCTAAAATCAACCCTAACCCTAAAATCCAAACCTCACTCACGCAGCAGCCGTCGCCCCCAAAAAAAACCCCCTCTCCCATCTCGATCTCCCCTCTCGCTCACCCACGGCGGCACGGCGATCCGCCGCCGCCGACCTCTAATCCCTCTCCCCTCAGACCTCTCTCGCCCTCTCTCCTATCTAGCGCCGCCGCAGCTTCAGCACGCATGATTCCGCCGTCGCAGCCGCCCCCTCGGCCCCCAGCGCACGCCCCGCCATCGCGATTTCGCCCACGCCGCCGCCGACCGTGATCGCCTCCCCCTCTCTCTCCTACCTCGCGCCGCCGCGGCCCCTGCGCTTGCGATCCCGCCGCCGCCGTAATTGTTTCGCCCCGCCGTCGCGTTCTCCGTTCGCAGCTGCAGCCACAGAGCCCGATCGCCGGCCCCGATTCCGCCGCCGCGCTGCCCGCGGCCGTCTCTCCGCCTCAGGCCCGCCACAACGCCGCTGTGTGCATCCCCGCTGCCGCAAAACAGGGATCCACCGCCGCTCCTCAGGCGCTGCAGCCACGCAGCGCGTTCTGACCACCCCCCAGCCTCGCCGAGGCTGTCTCTGTCTGCAACGCAGCAGCGAAGCCGCCATCCGCCGCTCTACCCTCGTCGGAAAATCCGTACAGCGACCCTCTAGGCCCGAGACTTTCGAAAACACCCTCGGGTCGGCCTGATATCGTCCAACGTTTCGGCAAATCTTTCCGCTTGTCGTTCGACGAGTTTTACTGCTGATTTGGACCCCCGGAGTTTTGTTCCTCTTCTCCCCGCTGATCGCGCTTCGTCCACTGCCCGAGCGAGTCTCACTACGCTACCCGTAGTTGGGACACCGCAGACACCTCTCCGTTCAGACCATACGTCCGCACTATTTCAGACTCCAGAAAGGTTGGTCTTCTCGTAACTCGTAGCGAACCCACCCGTAGCCAAAACTGAAAACCTAACTAAAATCGGCAACTAAACTCGCTAAATTTATTTTCTGCTCCTTTAAAATGTTGTGAACAATAGAATCGACGATCGGACTTTTGAACTGTGCACATAGGATAGAATCGTCGGATAGGCTGATCGGACACTTTTTGACTTGTGACAGTTAGGGTAGCTGACCGGCGCCCCGCTTGCTTCGCGGCAGCGCGGTGTCGTTTACTGCAAGTTTCACGGTTAGTGTAGGGTGCGGAAATATCGAACTCAGGGAGACGAGGTTGTGCTTGGGTCAGGTAGGACCTGAATCACCCCGAGGGGCGAGCTAGCCCGAATCGGTAGATGGTTGTCACGAAAGAAAATAAAAGCATATGAACAAAAAGAAAGTAAACCCGGGACTTTGGTTTCCAACCCGACGAGAGACTCTCACCGATACGGCCTACGGGTATGGATAGCGATCGGGATTAGGGTCTAATGGTGAGACGTTGCCTCTGAAAGTGGTACCGGCGTCCCATGGGCCCGATATTCCGGTCGGTGCCCAGGATGATACACCAGACTTCCCGGATTCGATCAGTGGGCACTCCCGTGTCCATTAACACTGATCGGTCCCGGGATCACTAAGTCCACAATGATATCTCCCAACGTCTCATCCTGTCGCTCCCGCGTGCTAGGATTTGGCGTCTACGCTAAAGGCGTGAGCTATGGCTAGGGAGTCAACCGCCAAGTTTATTCCCCCTTGGCCCGACGGTCAAAGGCGGTCTTTTTCCCGCCGATGACAATGAAACGCCCCGCGTAACCGTTAGATTCCTACTCCCTATCGATTTCCTAACCCTATGGACGCATCGGGAAGAGCCCCCGAAGGGGTTTCCACCAAAATCCCAGATTTGGGAACTACTCACAAAAATTCATGAAAAAGCAATCTAAATGAAATTTAACCTTTGAAATCATAATCGGACAATTGCAATGCGGAAGTAAAGGAGTAATAAAGACAATACTAAAATTTTTGAAAGATCTGAAAACTTACAAAAGAGTAACAATTACAGCCGTCACAAGGAAATAAAACAGTAGAAAAACAGCCACCACCGTTTCTGGAACCCTAGGGGTTCTATATATAGGCCGTCGCATCAACCGATCGGTTGACAAGTCAACCGATCGGTTGATCTGTTACAAATAAATATCAGAAAACGGCGAGTTTTCACCCGATCACATGAACCGATCGGGTGAGTTCTTGAGCGACCGGTTGGATCTTGGAGCGGTCGGGTGAATCGGCCGGTTCGACGTCCGTGTCTTCAGCTCATCTTTCTCAGCTACAAATGAACCGATCGGGTGAGAGTCACCCGATCGGTTGGCGCTTTGCTTCGAGAAAACAGAGAATAGCCCCCGCTGAACCGGTCTATGAACCGGTCGGGTGACTTCGTTGTGAGCTGCGGCAGAGACCGGTTGGTGCACACGTGCATCACCCGATCGGTTGGAGATGACCAACCGACTGGGTGAGGGGCTGAAAGATGAATACTTCGCCGTTTGACCCCCTGGATCACGCGTGACTTCTCCCGTTGCTCCGGGGACTTGGGATATCATCGTAAAAGGTCCCCTACATGGTCGAACTCATGCAATCATGGACAAACAAAGAAAAGTGAAAGAAAACGGGAAAATATACGAAAACGAATAAGAGACGGCGGAGAAACACGGAGAAACACAAAAGAAAACGTGCGTGAATATATGAAATATAAACACACGTCAAAATCCCCCAAGCTGAACTCTTCCTCGTCCTCGAGGAAGACGAGTGAGAGTAGGAGCTCGGAAGGGAAAAATAGGGAGGAAGAAAGAAAAAGAAAACTCTAAACTCTAGATCGTCCATCAGAGCTACCAAAATCGAAAACGACACACCAAGCAAGCAAACGCCAAATCACACCACTAAACCTAGGAAAGCGAGTCCAAATAAGTGTCGTGGGTCCACGCAGTGAAGCGCGAGTGAGCGTGGTCGTGTGCTAGCAAATGGAGATGCTTTCTACGATGTGCTATGAGGCTCGATATACACAAATCCAAGATATGACCCAAAATATCGATCCGAATTGAATTAAGCGGCGAATATAAGTTCAAGCATGCATGAGAAGAGTTAGAATAGAAGCGTATCATGCATCGGTGACTCCACAACTAGGGTTAAGGAAATCACGCCACTATAGCCTAGATACTAGCTAAAAAGTTCCCAAGCCAAGTGTTTTCAATAACGACGGGGGTTGAGATGATGTGGAGAAGAACACTCTGTGCAAATTCTCGCCTTCCCTTTATTCTTGGCAAGTATGAAAATATTCACACGGGAATTTTTTTGGGTTTTGGGTATTTGCATATTTTTTTTGGCTTTTTGGCTATACAATCTTTTTCTTTTCTTTTCTTTTTGGGTTTTTCTTTTCTTTTCTCCTTTTTTTTTGGATTTTTGGGATATTGGCTATACACATGTGTACTCTCCCAAGTGGGAGAACGGTACACGACGAGGGGATTTGCACCAAGTAAAACAAAAAAGAAGTCGAAATCTAAACACTCGGGCAAAGGAGACTATTCTTGCTAAATAGAGCTTAGGCTAAATGGGGTATCCTAGTCCTTAGTTGTGGAATCCCGACGCATGCGAATTGAAGTATACGATATAAATAGCATGCATTTAGAAGCAGACATTAGAAGCAAACCGCATATTCAATATCGAAACATGATAATCTAGGGGTCATTCCTGAACAGGTATATAAAGTAAAATCACAAAGCAGAAGCACACCAAATGCTAGTCACGACACACGACTCACAAAAAGCTAAGTGGACCTGCGCGCGTGAAATGCAAGAGGACTCGAAATCCTAGGGTTAGTGAGTGCGATTATCGACGCAATGCTAGGTGTGTGTGACTTTGTGGCGATTCATCATAGGATTCATTTCTAGGAGAAAGAGCTAAAGAAAGAAGGAAAAAGAAAAAAGAAAAACACGATGGAAAACGACTCAAATAACGTAGAAAAACAACACAAATGACGCACGAAGTGCGACTCCCCCAAGCTGAAACTTGCATTGCCCTCAATGCAATAAGAGTGAGTACGGGAGGGCAATGAAAATGGGGGGGAATACGCACAGACACGAAAAGAAATGAAAACGAGGAAAACACATAGATAAAACTGAAAAAGAAAGAAAAAACAGGATCAAGGTCAAACAAAACGAAAAATAAAAATAAAATAAAATTACACGACACGACACTCAAAAAGTGAAAAACGAACACACACACAAAAATGAGAAAAACAAACAAAACACGACAGCACACCAAAGTAGACTTCCCCCAAGCTAGACCAGAAAGAGCTAGCGAAACGATGTGATCAATAAAATCCAGATATGTGCAAGGGGGAGTCAAAAACAAAAGTGGTGAATCTAGAAAGCAGGAGGAGCTGAGTCCTCGTCCTCCTCGGAAGAGGGTGTGGATGGGTGGTCAGGGGAGGCTGGGGGTGTGCTGAGAAGTGGGGGAAGAGGCGAAGTAGTAGGGGCAGTGGTGGTGTGAACAATGGGACGAGTGTCGGTGGTGGTGGGTGGTGGTGGTAGGAAGGTGATCAAGGCGGTGGTGAGAGGAATAGAAGTGGAGGAAGTAGGTGCGGTGGTGACGGTAGTGGGAGGTGGTGGGAGGGTTCTGGAGCGCACCGGCAATTTCCTCCGGCGCACGTATGGAGTGACGGAGGAGAAGTGAGGTAGCGTGGGTGCGGTGGAAGTGGTCGGGAGGGGTGAAGTGGATGCTGGGATGGGATGTGAAGAGGGAGGGGAGGAATGTGGTGAGGGGGGTGATGGATGTGGAGAAGTGTGGGTGGGTGGAGGAGAAGATCGCCTGGGTGGTGAAGGTGGGGGTGGTGAAGGTGGAGGTGGTCCGTGGACTAGGATCCCCGGCAACAGTGCCAAACACTTAACCGGCGCCCCGTTTACGGTATGGGTGCGGTGTCGTTTTACCGCAAGTGCATGGTTAGTGTAGGGTGCGGGTATATCGAACACAGGGAGGTGGATGGCTTGAGTGGCTACTAGCCTCGCCTAGGTCGTGTGCTAGCTACGCGGATGATATGGGTGGAATGTAGAAATGAAAGAAAGAAATGAGAAAAGACACGAAATGAATCCCCGCTAACACGGGCTAGAGCACTCATGAAACTTGGCATTTGACTTGATCCAGGGTGAGACATTGCCCCAAAAGGTGGTACCTAGCGTCCATAGCCCGATATTCCGGTCGGTGCCAAGCACGCTAGGCCTACCCGGTTCCGGACGGTGGGCACTCCCGTGTCCATTAACACCTTCCGCAACCGGGAGCATTAAGGCCACAATGATATCTCCCAACACTTCGTCCAAGCCGCTCCCACGCGCGAGGACTCGATGTCTACGCTGGGGGCGTGAGCTATGGCTAGGGGGTCAACCGCCAAGTTTATTCCCCCTTGGCCTGACGGTCAGAGGCGGTCTTTCTCCCGCCAATGACAATGAAACACCCCCGCATAACCCTAATGGCCAAATAGGTCAAATGTGATTTCTAGCAATACATCGAAGCGGATCTTGACAGGACAAGCATCGGACCCCAATCCCCAACACATCTAGTGTGTTGCCATACGAATTGGACCCAGATTGCTAGAAATCCTCATTGACACATTTCATCGAACACGTGCCATGCAACCAAGTCTAATGTAAATTTCCAAGCATCAATCCTACCCTAACCCGTATTAGGGTTCATCAAAACTACTCAATGGTGAATAATATATAAACAAACAGCACAAAAGACATATAAACTTTCACCATCAAGCAAAATAAACACAATACAAACAATGGAGAAAAAGAGAAGAAAATACTTATCTTGAGTTTGAATCTTCAATCCAATACAAGATTTATTGAAAGAGAAAACCTAATCTAAACTAATCTAAACTTACAAGAGAAAGGGACAAAAAGCCCTAGAAAAACTGAGAAGATCTACCCCCAAGTCGTGCCCCAACTTCTATTTATAAACCCCCCAAAAAACCTTAACAGTTCGGGTCCAGAACTGTCAAAAAGGCCCACCCGATCGGGTGGAAACTCACCCGATCGGGTGGAATAAACAGAGAGCTCAGATACGCAGAAACAGACCTCACCCGGTCGGTTGACAAGTCAACCGATCGGTTGAAGTGAAATTTCAGACAGCAGCAAGTTTCAGCACATAGCTGCGCTCAAAAAATTCCAGAAAAATCTAGAAAAATCGGATTTGGGTATGCGACCTATCGTTGGAAAGCTAACGACGATGCCGACGCTAGAAAAATAAGAGATCACCCAAAATCCTTCTGGAATGATAGCAGATCTTCAATGAATGAGCAGCGGTGCGTGAAAGCGGAAGAAAAGGCCACCCGATCGGTTGAAACATCAACCGATCGGGTGAGCCGCTTGTTGCTTTGGCCGTCGCCTTCGGTGAGCTTTCACCCGATCACAAGAACCGGTCGGGTGAGTTCTTGAGTGACCGGTTGGATCTTGGAGCAGTCGGGTGAATCGATCGGTTCGACGTCCGTGTCTTCAGCTCTTCATCTTCAGCTACAGATGAACCGATCGAGTGAGAGTCACCCGATCGGTTGGCATTTTGCTTGAGAAAACAGAGAATAGGCCCCCGCTGAACCGGTCTGCGAACCGGTCGGGTGACTTTCTTATGAGCTGCGGCAGAGACCGGGTGGTGCACGCGTGCATCACCCGATCGGTTGGAGATGACCAACCGACCGGGTGAGGGGCTGAAAGATGAATTCTTCGACGTTTGACCCCCTGGATCACGCGTGACTTCTCCCGTTGCTCCGGGGACTCATGATATCATGGTTTATGTCCCAAATGCTGTAAATTCCTGCAAAACACGGAAAACACGGAAAAGTGAAAGAAAACAAGAAAACACGCGAAAACAAATAAAAGACGGCGGTAAAATACGGAAAAAACACGGAAGAAAACGTGCGTAAATATATGAAATATAAACGCACGTCAAAATCCCCCAAGCTGAACTCTTCCTCGTCCTCGAGGAAGACGAGTGAGAGTAGGAGCTCGGAGGGAGAAAATAGAGAGGAAGAGAGAAAAAGAAAACTATATATCCTAGATCACCCGTTAGGGCCAACAAAATCAAAAATGACACACCAAGCAATCGAACGCCAAATCACATCACTAAACCAAGAAATACGAGTCCAGACAAGTGCCATGGGCCCACGCGGTGAAGCGCGAGTGAGTGCGGTCGTGTGCTAGCAAACGGTGTCACTATCTATGATGTGCAATAAAGCTCCATATACACGTACCCAAAGAAAGACCCAAATATCGATTCGATTCAAATAAAGCGGTGAATATATAGCTCAAGCATGCATGAGAATAGAGCAAGAATCGAAACATATCATGCGTCATGGACTCCACAACTAGGGTTAAGGAAATCACCACACTATAGCCTAGATAATAGCCAAAAAGTTCCTAAGCCAAGTGTTTTCGAAAACGATGGGGGTTGAGATGATGTGGAGTAGAACACTCGATGCAAATTCTCGCCTTCCCTTTATTCTCGGCAAGTAGGAAAAAATATTCACACGGGAATTTTTTTGGGTTTTGGGTATTTGTATTTTTTTTTCTTTTCTTTTCATTTCTCATCTTTTTGGGTTTTTCTTTTCTTTTCTCCTTTTTTTGGATTTTTGGGAATTGGGATATTTACATGTGTACTCTCCCAAGTGGGAGAATAGTACACGACGAGGGGATTTGCACCAAGTAAAATAAAAATGAAATCGGATTCTAAACACTTGGACAAATGAGATATTTCTCGCTAATCAGAGCATAGGCTAAATGTGTTATCCTAGTCCTTGTTTGTGGAATCCCGACACATGCGAATTGAAATATACGATATAAATATAGCATGCATATAGAAGCAGATAGTAGAAGCAAATACCGCATATTCAAATCGAAGCATGATAATCTAGGGGTAAACCAAGGATAGGTATATAAAACATAATCACAAGGTAGAAGCACACCAAATGCTAGTCACGACACACGACTCACAAGAAAGCTAAGTGGACCCACGATGCATGAAATGCAAGAGGACTCGATATCCTAGGGTTAGTGAATGTGATTATCGATGCCATGCTAGGTGTGTGTGTGATTTTGTGGCAATTCATCATATGGTGTCATCTCTAGGAGAGAGATATAAAAAGAAGAAAAGAAAAAGAAAAAGAAAAACACGGAGAAAAACGACTCAAATAATGAAGAAAAAGAGACAAATGACGCACGAAGTGCGACTCCCCCAAGCTGAAACTTGCATTGTCCTCAATGCAATAGTAGTGAATACGGGAGGGCAATGAAAATGGGGGGGAGTTACACACCGACACAAAAAATGAAAAACACAAGAAACACATGAACGAAACTGGAAAATAAAGAAAAAGAAACATACAGAATAAAAGATATAAAACGCAACGAAGGACTCAAAGACACAAACACACGACAACGACACACGAAAACATGCACACAAAAGTCGATTTCCCCCAAGCTGAACATGACAATGTTAGCAAAATGATATGATCAATGTGAAGCAGGAATATGCTAGGGGAAAATCGGAAAAGAAAGAAATCAGAATGCAGGAGAGACAGCGTGCTCATTCTCCTCGGAAGAGGATGTGGGGGTGAAATGATAGAAGGGCACGACATGAAGGGTTATTAAGATGCAAAAGCAAATCCTAGATACGCTCCCCCCGCTAATGAGAGGAGACGAGATTATTCAAATCTAAACTAGAAAGCGGTAAATTTTTACACTACTGGATTAGGATACACCTGAGCATAGGCGGATCCAAGATCTGAAGTGGGGCAGGTAGCTGCTCTAACTGCTCCTTCTGTGGCTCCGCCAGAAGCGCTGTGCCACGTGTGCCAATGGACCCAAGCAATGCACCTCCAAGCATCCCTCGTAAGTGTCCACCTGTGACCTGCAAAGGACGAGGTGCATTAGTCCATGGCAAGAAATTATTTCCCAAAATAAATGTATCCCAGAGATAGTCACCGGTAAATGATGGTAAAATATATGAAATATGGCGAACACTCCCTGGAAATGGTATGCTATCCTCTGTGCTAACGACGATCAAATTCCCGCTCTCCATGTGAAGTTGCTCTCCAGGTGGTGACACACTGCAGCATACCTCAAGGGAAGTCGATCCTGTGTCCTGCGAGAGATATGGCGTGTCAAAAATATATGAGTCTAAAGAAATAGGACGTGAAAAGCGAGACTCAAATGTGGAGTGAGAGTGAGTATGAAAATCTCCCTGAATAGGGGCAATATGCTCAAGTAGATGCTCAGCCGCAGAAGAAGTGGAGCGTGACGGTAGAGGTAGATGTGGCTCGGGCTCCATGAAGTGGACGATCGTATCCAAGCCCTCATGCACATCCTCCTCGATGATATGCTCATGCTTCTCCATCTGCTCGATGTCCTGAATGACATCCTCATGGTTGACCATCGACCAAGGAGGAAGCTGTGACAGAGATGGCTGTGGAGGTGGATGTGGAGCGGACCCCTCGTATGTGGTCGTGGTGTCGTCGTCCTCACGCACATCCTCCTCGCCGGTATGCATAAGCTCGGTGGTCTCCTCGGTGCTCTCATAGGACTCATATGGGGTATCCAAATAAAGATGACAAGTCTCTCCCACAGATCCTAGAGAAATCTCCCCATCCTCACTATCATCATCAAAAAATGATTCGTCATCCAAGTGGTAGTGTGGGAAAATTGGGGCATCGGTATGAGATGTGTCTATGGTGGCCGATGGCATGGTGGTCTCAACCATGAAGGTGGGTATATCCTCTCCTTCATCCCCTCTCCTCAGTGTCGGCTCGGTGATTGGTACCATCAAGTTTTGTAATATTTGGCCTTGGTTAAACATGGCACTTTCAAGGAGAGACACGAGGCTTGATTCTTCTTGTGTTTGTGGAGGGGTATAAGGTTGAGGAAATGGATGGGAGGTGTTTGTGCTAAGGTTGTGGGAAAATGTTTGGCCTTGGAGCGGGGGGAGGCTCTCAAGCGTAAATGGGCAATCATAATACACGTGCCCCGCCATCCCATAAGTCTCACAAACTACAACTGGATAAGGATCGTATCCTCCTATCTGAGCATCAAAATTTGATCTCCACATGGTAATATCAAAGATACCTGGATAACAAAAAAAAGAAAACTAGAGAGGAGCGTCAATAGTACAAGAGAATAACAAAAAGATAATATATTGGTGGGGGAAAAATTTCTTGGTTATTGAATATTTTTTTTAAAAAAAAGAAAAAGAAAATTTTTTTTTGTGTTTTTATGCGTAGTCTAACGAACCCAAGCTAAGCTAATATCAAACCGAACGCCTCCCCGACAACGGCGCCATAAACTTGACCGGCGCCCCGCTTGCTTCGCGGCAGCGCGGTGTCGTTTACCGCAAGTTTCACGGTTAGTGTAGGGTGCGGGAATATCGAACTCAGGGAGGCGAGGTTGTGCTTGGGTCAGGTAGGACCTGAATCACCCCGAGGGGCGAGCTAGCCCGAATCGGTAGATGGTTGTCACGAAAGAAAATAAAAGCGTATGAACAAAAAGAAAGTAAACCCGGGACTTTGGTTTCCAACCCGACGAGAGACTCTCGCCGATACGGCCTACGGGTATGGATAGCGATCGGGATTAGGGTCTAATGGTGAGACGTTGCCTCTGAAAGTGGTACCGGCGTCCCATGGGCCCGATATTCCGGTCGGTGCCCAGGATGATACATCGAACTTCCCGGATTCGATCAGTGGGCACTCCCGTGTCCATTAACACTGATCGATCCCGGGAGCACTAAGTCCGCAACGATATCTCCCAACGTCTCATCCTGCCGCTCCCGCGTGCTAGGATTTGGCGTCTACGCTAAAGGCGTGAGCTATGGCTAGGGAGTCAACCGCCAAGTTTATTCCCCCTTGGCCCGACGGTCAAAGGCGGTCTTTTCCCGCCGATGACAATGAAACGCCCCGTGTAACCGTTAGATTCCTACTCCCTATCGATTTCCTAACCCTATGGACGCATCGGGAAGAGCCCCCGAAGGGGTTTCCACCAAAATCCCAGATTTGGGAACTACTCACAAAAATTCATGAAAAAGCAATCTAAATGAAATTTAACCTTTGAAATCATAATCGGACAATTGCAATGCGGAAGTAAAGGAGTAATAAAGACAATACTAAAATTTTAGAAAGATCTGAAAACTTACAAAAGAGTAACAATTACAGCCGTCACAAGGAAATAAAACAGTAGAAAAACAGCCACCACCGTTTCTGGAACCCTAGGGGTTCTATATATAGGCCGTCGCATCAACCGATCAGTTGGCAAGTCAACCGATCGGTTGATCCGTTACAAATAAATATCAGAAAACGGCGAGTTTTCACCCGATCACATGAACCGATCGGGTGAGTTCTTGAGCGACCGGTTGGATCTTGGAGCGGTCGGGTGAATCGATCGGTTCGACGTCCGTGTCTTCAGCTCATCTTTCTCAGCTACAGATGAACCGATCGGGTGAGAGTCACCCGATCGGTTGGCGCTTTGCTTCGAGAAAACAGAGAATAGCCCCCGCTGAACCGGTCTATGAACCGGTCGGGTGACTTCGTTGTGAGCTGCGGCAGAGACCGGTTGGTGCACGCGTGCATCACCCGATTGGTTGGAGATGACCAACCGATCGGGTGAGTGGCTGAAAGATGAATACTTCGCCTTTTGACCCCCTGGATCACGCGTGACTTCTCCCGTTGCTCCGGGGACTTGGGATATCATCGTAAAAGGTCCCCTACGTGGTCGAACTCCTGCAATCATGGACAAACAAAGAAAAGTAAAAGAAACCGGGAAAATATACGAAAACGAATAAGAGACGGCGGAGAAACACGGAGAAACACAAAAGAAAACGTGCGTGAATATATGAAATATAAACGCACGTCAGTAGCCACGCCTAACTTAGAAATGAACCTAAATAGGATTTGACGAAAATCGCGACTTGACACCGTCGCCGTGATCCCTTTTCAGACGGACTACCGCGGACGCGACGACTGGACGCGACGCCCCGGACTGACGACGTACTCGTCATTCCAGGCAAGTGTATCCACTTGCGTTTTGACTGTGCCTTAGTTCCAGTTTGTAGAACTGTTAGATTGTGTGTGATGAGAACCGGACGTGAAATGATAGCGTCCGGGACGACCCGTGACGGCTCAGACTTGACGACGAAGTCTGAGCCTGACAACAATAAACTGCTGACATCATAGGACTATCTTGCATGTGCGTGCGTGTGGACACCCTAGAATAACACTCCCTACACTGGTCGTGTCGTGTCTTGTTACCCAAAAAGCCTACGGGCGTTTCAGATGCTTCCAGAGCGGAAGTGATCTCCGTGATACAAAAAAGCCTACGGGCGTTTTAGATGCTTCCCGAGCAGAAGTGATCTCCGTGATACAAAAAGCCTACGGGCGTTTCAGATGCTTCCAGAGCGGAAGTGATCTCCGTGATACAAAAAGCCTACGGTCGTTTCAGATGCTTCCCGAGCGGAAGTGATCTCCGTGATACCAAAAAGCCTATGGGCGTTTCAGGTGCTTCCCTAGCGGAAGTGATCTCTGTACTTCTTGTCCTGAGTCTCTGGGTTGGGGTAGGGTTTAACGTGCGCACGGGGAGAGGGTCTGGCCGCCCTCGAACCGTAAGGCGTGAACCCTTTCGTGTCTCACTTGTCTTGTCCAGTCTTGTCCTGTCACGTCCCGTCTTGTCTTGACACCTGTAGGTTAGTCCCGTAGTCGGTAGCACACGCTACGTCTACTGCTTGCTACGTTTTACTTTTCCTGCTACGCTACTTTTTCGTTACTCAGTTATAACCCCAGCATGCTAAAACAACCAGTAAATCATTGTTAATAGTTGATACACTTGCAGTAGAATCTGACCGTTTGTGTAGACTTTGCCTGACGTACAGTTTCCTCTTTTGGTGATGTACGTCAGGTGTGGAGCCAGAGTACGTCGACGAGGCGGACTTGCCAGTTGACTTGGAGCCGGAGGACGCTGATCCGGAGTACGATCCAGAGGACGACCAGAGTTAGAGACCCTTTGTTGCTGATCCAGAGTTATCCATTTTAGTTTTGTTGGGTGCGTTGCACTCTTACTTTCTCGTCTAGGTTGGGTTCTTGCACCATTAGTTTCCTTTCAGCAGTTGTAGCCGTTTTCGGCATTTTTTAGACTCTCAGTACTTTTGATGATAAACTTTGGAATAAAATGAAATGTTCTTTACAGTACTTTTGTTATTTCATACTAATATGCAGGGACCTGTACTTTCGCTATGGAATACTACAGACGCTTATTGGGTCCGGGCTCTCAGCCCCGGCCTAAGCGGGCCTTCGTCACGCTTCGCCTCCGTGTTTTTGGGAAGCGGGGCGTGACAGGTTTTAGTGGTGACCCATGCAGGTCCCCTCTTCTGCGAGTACGGAATAATCGAAGTATTAGATTTCATTTTATTATCAACCCGTAAATGTACAAGTCTAATCCGTGTCTTTCTGTCAATAGGATGGCAGGACGACGTGTCACCCGATCGGGGAGCTCAGGAGATGGAGTTTCGGAGGACCAGGGCGGAGAGTTCCGCCAGTTTCTGGGCGTGATGAGAGAGATGCTGGAGGTGCAGCATCAGTTGGTTCAGCAGTCCCAGTGTGCTGCCCAGGCTGTTCCAGTTGCCCCACCTCCACCTCCGCCTGCCCCTCGAGCTGCTCCAGGAGTGAAGCAGTTCAACGAGCTCCAGCCGAGGACATTTTCAGGGAAGGAGGGACCCCTAGCTGCTGACGAGTGGATCCAGAGCACGGAGGAGAAGTTAGTTGCTGCGAAGATCCCAGACGACACCTGAGTGGAGATAGCGAAGATGCAGCTGACAGAGAATGCGAGGAACTGGTGGCGCCTTGAGGAGAGGCGTCTGGAGAAGCCAGTGGATTGGAAGACCTTCAGGTCTATGTTCAGGACGAAGTACTTCACCAAGACTACCAGAAAGGAGCTGCTGAGCAGATTTATAGATCTGAAACAGGGGAACATGACCGTCGAGGAGTATGAGGCGGAGTTTGAGATGCTGAGTCGCTTTGCTCCGCATATGGTGAAGAAGGAGGAGAAGCGAGCTAATCGTTTCCGACAGGGACTGCGTCCGAAGATTCAGTCTTCTATGTCTTCGGCGAGTTTCACAACTATGAGGGAGGTGCTGGATGCTGCAAAGAATCATGAGCTTATTTCGCTCCAACCTGACCCTCCAGCTGATAAGGGGAAGCGTCCTATGGAGCAGTACCGGACACCTGCCAGGCCGGCGATGAGACCAGTTCAGACAGTAATATTTAAGAGGCCTGGAGCACCCATTCAGAGTCAGAGCAAGGGACCGTGTCATTACTGCGGGAAGCCAGGACACGTTCAGAAGGATTGTAGGAGGAAGCTGGGATTGTGCTTGGTATGTGGAGATGCGTCGCATGCAGCTAAGGATTTTCCGAGAGCCCGTCATGCTGTAGTTGGAGCGCCGGCCCCGCTGCAGATGAGAGCGCCTGCTTCAGTTCAGAGAGGACCTGCCGTTCGTGGACCACCCTTGGTGCCACAGAGGTAGATGTTTCAGAGAGCAGCGCAGCCCCAGAGGCCGGCTTACACCATGGCGGCTTTGGAGACTGAGGAGCTGGATGGAGTTATTGCAGGTATCTCTTTGATTCTAGTCTTTCAGTTCATAGTTTAGCTTTTAATTGTTAGTCTTGCTTGTTTGACTTGTTTGTTAGAGTAGTTTGGTTTGACCGTAGTTTCTTTATATCTTAGGCACCATTCTAGTGTCTTCTCACCCGGCCTTGGCCTTGTTCGACTCCGGTGCATCCATGTGCATCTTATCCCAGAGATTTGTGACAAGACACTCCATTCCCACCCATACACTTCCCAAGTGTTGGGACATCACCACAGGGAACAGAGTGGTGACAGTGAACTTGGGATGTAGATCGATTCCTTTGGTGGTCAATGGACACGAGCTCTTTACAGATTTCATTGTCCACGACCTGCCACATTTTGATGCCGTTCTTGGCATCGATTGGTTGGGAGATTTCCACGCCTCGATCGATTGTCGCAGCAAGAGAGTGGTGTTCCGGATTCCAGGCCATCCAGAGTTTGAGTTCCGTAGCAGAGATGAGTCGCTTGGACCCATCAGATATTGGGCCACGCCGGTGGTGTCGATTGTTGCAGCTATGCCGATGGAGATGGAGATCGAGCTACCAGAAGTCGTCCGAGACTTCGACGACGTCTTCCCAGAGGATATCTCAGGTTTGCCACCCGACCGAGCCTTAGAGTTTGGTATTGATCTTATGCCAGGAGCGCAACCGATATCGAAGGCGCCGTACCGTATGGCTCCCGCTGAGCTCGAGGAGCTGCGGAAGCAGTTAGATGAGTTGCTGCAGAAGGGTTTCATCCACCCTAGTGTGTCACCATGGGGTGCACCAGTTTTACTCGTGAAGAAGAAGGATGGGTCCCGCAGGATGTGCGTGGACTATCGAGGGCTGAATGCTGTCACCGTGAAGAATAAGTACACGCTGCCGCGCATCGACGATATTTTCGACCATCTTGGAGGATCGAGAGTCTTCTCGAAGTTGGATTTGAGGAGTGGATACCACCAGTTGAAGGTGAAGAAAGACGATGTTCAGAAGACAGCTTTCCGGACGAAATACGGACATTATGAGTTCGTGGTCATGCCGTTTGGCGTGACCAATGCTCCAGCGGTGTTCATGAATTTGATGAATTTGATATTTTATGATTTCCTGGATAAGTTCGTCGTCATTTTCATTGATGACATCTTGATTTATTCGAAGTCTGAGGAAGAGCACAGCTGTCATCTGAGGACAGTGCTGGAGACGCTGAGGCGACACAAGCTTTATGCCAAGTATAGCAAGTGCGAGTTTTGGCTGGACAGAGTCACCTTTCTGGGACATGTGGTGTCCGGTGATGGCATATCTATAGATCCGGAGAAGGTCAGAGCAGTCAGAGATTGGCCGACACCGCAGTCAGCGTCAGACATCAGGAGCTTTCTTGGTTTAGCAGGCTATTATCGGCGGTTCATCAAGGATTTCTCAAAGATTGCAGAGCCGATGACGAAGTTGACGAGGAAGGATGTAGAGTTTCTTTGGTCAGATGCTTGTGAGGAGGCCTTCAGTATCTTGAAGGCGAGGTTGACCACAGCACCGGTGTTGGCAGTGCCGGATCGAAGCGGAGGCTTCGAAGTTTATTGTGATGCGTCAGGGAAGGGCCTAGGATGCGTCTTGCATCAGCATGGCCACGTGGTCGCGTATGCTTCTCATCAGTTGAGGACTCACGAGAAGAATTACCCGACGCACGACCTGGAGTTGGCAGCAGTAATCTTTGCACTGAAGATTTGGAGACACTTCTTGCTAGGTGAGAGTGTGAAGATTTTCACCGATCACAAGAGCTTGAAGTACATCTTCACGCAGAAGGAGCTCAACATGCGGCAGACGATGGCTGGAACTCATGGCTGACTACGAGATAGACTTGCAGTATCATCCGGGGAAGGTGAATGTAGTGCCTGATGCCTTGAGTAGACTCCCTACTGCGATGATGCATACTGCCGACTGGAGGATTCAGCAGGAGCTGAGAGAGATGAATTTGGAGGTTGTCCTACCTGGTGTGGTTCATTCCTTCATGAATTTGCAGATTCAGTCCACGATCGTGGATCGGATCAAGGCAACACAGGCAGGAGATCCGAAGCTACAGAGGATCAGAAGGCAGGTTGAGGCTGGACTTCGGACGGAGTTCGTGATTCATGAGGATGGTTCACTGTGGTACGGCAGTAGGATCTGTGTACCTGCAGGGGATGTTCGTGAGGAGCTGTTGAGCGAGGCTCATAGCTCGCCATATTCTATACATCCTGGAGGCACCAAGATGTATAAGGACCTCCGTCGGAATTATTAGTGGATTGGCATGAAGAGGAGCGTGGCAGGGAGCGTTGCCAAGTGCCTGATATGCCAGCAGGTGAAGGCTGAGCACCATCGTACGACCGGGTTGCTGCAACCGCTTCCTATTCCGGAGTGGAAGTGGCAGCATATTACGATGGATTTCGTGACTGGTTTACCTCGGACCCCGAGGCAGAATGATGCAGTTTGGGTGATCGTGGATCGATTAACCAAGTCTGCACACTTTATCCCATTCCGAGTGGGTCAGTCTACGGAAGTCTTGGCGAGGAAATATCTGGAGGTAAAATTTCCTTACTTACTTCCCTTTTAAAATTTTCTTCTGAGTTAGTAGTGATGTAGACCGTGTACATGCAGGAGATTGTACGCTTACATGGAGTCCCCGTAAGCATCGTGTCTGACAGAGATACGAGGTTCACATCTCAGTTCTGGAAGAGTCTGCAGGAGAACTTGGGTACGAGTCTGAGCTTCAGCACGGCGTACCACCCGCAGACCGACGGCCAGTCTGAGAGGACTATTCAGATCCTAGAGGATATGCTGCGAGCTTGTACGCTCAATTTGAAGGGTTCTTGGGAGGACCATCTCCACTTGGTGGAGTTTTCGTATAACAACAGCTACCAGGCGAGCATTGACATGGCGCCGTTTGCTGCCTTATATGGAAGGAAATGTCATTCGCCACTGAGCTGGGACGACATCGGAGATCGGGAGCTGTTGGGTCCCGAGATGATAGTGAAAGCTGTGGATGTCGTGAGGGACATCAGGGAGAAGCTTAGAGTTGCACAGGATCGCTTCAAGCATTGGGCGGATGCCAAGAGGAGACCCTTGGAGTTCCAGCCTGGAGATCACGTCTTCCTGAAGATTTCTCCAAATCGCGGAGTTATTTGTTTCGGGAAGAAGGGAAAGCTGAGTCCGAGATATATTGGGCCTTTTGATGTGCTGGAGCGTGTGGGAGCAGTGGCCTACCGCCTTGCTCTACCACCCTCTTTAGAGAGAGTTCACGACGTTTTCCACGTAGCTCAGCTACGTCGGTATGTCAGTGATCCGTCGCACACAGTCGACTTCTCAGAGATTACAGTTCGCCCGAACCTGACTTATGACCAACAGCCTGTGCAGATTTTGGACCGTCGACAGAAGCAGTTGAGGAATAAGGTAGTCGATCTGGTGAGAGTGATGTGGCGTCACGGATCACCTGGAGAGTCCACCTGGGAACGCGAGGAGGAGATGAGGGAGCGTTTCCCATTTTTGTTTGCTGATTAGTGTTGTCGATTCCGAGGACGGAATCTTTATTTTAGTGGGGTAGAATGTAACGGTCGCTTTCCGGCCTTATGTGGTTTTCTGCGTGCACGTGCTTTAGTGTGCACGTATTTTATTAGACTATTTCTGGCTTCCAAAATATGCAATGTGTTATGCAGTTGGGATCATTTGTGAGTGTAGCTATTTATGGTAATTTTTGGGAACATCTTTTCGCGGTCGTTTTCTCGCAAAACGAAGTTGAATCGATATGGGCGTTTTAGTCATTTGGCTCAAAACGCCGTCCCGAATTTTTCGTAAATTTTTGGTAGGCGCTACGTACGATCGATCTCCATAGATCTGTGCGTCTCGTCTCCGCGATCACCCCGGTATTTTCGGATTATTTTTCTGACGCCCGGATTGAGAGTTATCACTCCGAGAAGTCTGGACCGTTGATTTGCATTGATCTTTTCAAAATTCAAATCTGTTAAGCAAAATCTGGCCAAATCTCCTTTTTAAAAACGTTTAAATCTTTTCCAATTCTGACCCTCTATTTATCCCTAGGCTTACCCCAAATCTGCACCCCCTTCAGCTCTCCCCTTTGCCCACTTAAGATTTTAACTTAGGGCTCTTTATCAAATAAAACCCTATTATAACCCTAACCCTATTATAACCCTAACCCTATTATAACCCTAACCCTAAAATCAACCCTAACCCTAAAATCCAAACCTCACTCACGCAGCCGCCGCCGCCCCCCAAAAAAAAAACCCTCTCCCATCTCGATCTCCCCTCTCGCTCACCCACGGCGGCACGGCAATCCGCCGCCACCGACCTCTAATCCCTCTCCCCTCAGACCTCTCTCGCCCTCTCTCCTATCTAGCGCCGCCGCAGCTTCAGCGCGCGCGATTCCGCCGTCGCAGCCGCCCCCTCGGCCCCCAGCGCACGCCCCGCCGTCGCGATTTCGCCCACGCCGCCGCCGACCGTGATTGCCTCCCCCTCTCTCTCCTACCTCGCGCTGCCGCGGCCCCTGCGCTCGTGATCCATCCGCCGCCGCAATTGTTTCGCCCCGCCGTCGCGTTCTCCGTTCGCAGGCGCAGCCACAGAGCTCGATCGCCGGCCCCGATTCCACCGCCGCGCTACCCGCGGCCGTCTCTCCGCCTCAGGCCCGCCACAACGCCACTGCGTGCATCCCCGCTGCCGCAAAACAGGGATCCGCCGCCGCTCCTCAGGCGCAGCAGCCGCGCAGCGCGTTCTGACCACCCCCCCAGCCTCGCCGAGGCTGTCTCTGTCCGCAACGCAGCAGCGAAGCCGCCATCCGCCGCTCTACCCTCGTCAAAAAATCCGTACAGCGACCCTCTAGGCCCGAGACTTTCGACAACACCCTCGGGTCGGCCTGATATCGTCCAACGTTTCGGCAAATCTTTCCGCTTGTCGTTCGACGAGTTTTACCGCTGATTTGGACCCCGGAGTTTTGTTCCTCTTCTCCCCGCTGATCGCGCTTCGTCCGCTGCCCGGGCGAGTCTCACTACGCTACCCGTAGTTGGGACACCGCAGACACCTCTCCGTTCAGACCCTACGTCCGCACTATTTCAGACTCCGGAAAGGTTGGTCTTCTCGTAACTCGTAGCGAACCCACCCGTAGCCAAAACTGAAAACCTAACTAAAATCGGCAACTAAACTCGCTAAATTTATTTTCTGCTCCTTTAAAATGTTGTGAACAATAGAATCGACGATCGGACTTTTGAACTGTGCACATAGGATAGAATCGTCGGATAGGCTGATCTGACACTTTTTGACTTGTGACAGTTAGGGTAGCCACGCCTAACTTAGAAATGAACCTAAATAGGATTTGACGAAAATCGCGACTTGACACCGTCGCCGTGATCCCTTTTCAGACGGACTACCGCGGACACGACGACTGGACGAGACGCCCCGGACTGACGACGCACTCGTCATTCTAGGCAAGTGTATCCACTTGCGTTTTGACTGTGCCTTAGTTCCAGTTTGTAGAACTGTTAGATTGTGTGTGATGAGAACCGGACGTGAAATGATAGCGTCCGGGACGACCCGTGACAGCTCAGACTTGACGACGAAGTCTAAGCCTGACAACAATAAACTGCTGACATCATAGGACTATCTTGCGTGTGCGTGCGTGTGGACACCCTAGAATAACACTCCCTACACTGGTCGTGTCGTGTCTTGTTACCCAAAAAGCCTACGGGCGTTTCAGATGCTTCCCGAGCGGAAGTGATCTCCGTGATACAAAAAAGCCTACGGGTGTTTCAGATGCTTCCCGAGCAGAAGTGATCTCCGTGATACAAAAAGCCTACGGGCATTTCAGATGCTTCCCGAGCGGAAGTGATCTCTGTGATACAAAAAGCCTACGGGCGTTTCAGATGCTTCCCGAGCGGAAGTGATCTCCGTGATACCAAAAAGCCTACGTGCGTTTCAGGTGCTTCCCTAGCGGAAGTGATCGCTGTACTTCTTGTCCTGAGTCTCTGGGTTGGGATAGGGTTGAGCGTGCGCACGGGGAGAGGGTCTGGCCGCCCTCGAACCGTAAGGCGTGAACCCTTTCGTGTCTCACTTGTCTTGTCCAGTCTTGTCCTGTCACGTCCCGTCTTGTCTTGACACCTGTAGGTTAGTCCCGTAGTCGGTAGCACACGCTACGTCTACTGCTTGCTACGTTTTACTTTTCCTGCTACGCTACTTTTTCGTTACTCAGTTATAACCCCAGCATGCTAAAACAACCAGTAAATCATTGTTAATAGTTGATACACTTGCAGTAGAGTCTGACCGTTTGTGTAGACTTTGCCTGACGTACAGTTTCCTCTTTTGGTGCTGTACGTCAGGTGTGGAGCCAGAGTACGTCGACGAGGGGGACTTGCCAGTTGACTTGGAGCCGGAGGACGCTGATCCGGAGTACGATCCAGAGGACGACCAGAGTTAGAGACCCTTTGTTGCTGATCCAGAGTTATCCATTTCAGTTTTGTTGGGTGCGTTGCACTCTTACTTTCTCGTCTAGGTTGGGTGCTTGCACCATTAGTTTCCTTTCAGCAGTTGTAGCCGTTTTCGGCACTTTTTAGACTCTCAGTACTTTTGATGATAAACTTTGGAATAAAATGAAATGTTCTTTTCAGTACTTTTGTTATTTCGTACTAACATGCAGGGACCTGTACTTTTGCTATGGAATACTACAGACGCTTATTGGGTCCGGGCTCTCAGCCCCGGCCTAAGCGGACCTTCGTCACGCTTCGCCTCCGTGTTTTTGGGAAGCGGGGCGTGACAGATCCCGTCCATGGGCATCCTCATGAGAATCCCAACCACAATATTGATCTTTTCTTGGCAAAGTGCAACAGTTTCCAAGTCAGAGACGTGAGCGGAGATGCAATAAAGCTTCATCAGTTTCCATTTACTCTGAGGGACAAAGCGGCTTATTGGTTGATGGCACACCCCACGAACACTTTCAAAACTTGGAAGCAGTTGCCCTTAGCCTTCATCAACAAGTATTATCCACCGTCCAAGATGGTGAGGATAAGGGGGTGCGATCACGAACTTCAAGCAGCTCCCGCAGGAGTCACTTTATGAAGCATGTGAAGGCTTCAAGGACTTGTAGCATCAGTGCCCACATCACATCGTTCCGGATTGGGATCTCATTCAGAGTTTCTATAATGGCCTCAAGCCCGATACAAAGATGATTATCGATGCCTTTGCACAAGGCGCATTATTGGCTAAGCTACTTGAGGAGGCCACATCACTTTTGAAACAAATGGCCTCCAACAATCAACAATGGAGCGATGATCGCTCAACACTTAGAGACATTGGTCCTGAGATAAAGGTGGCTACACATCTTGATGGGCAACTTGAGACCCTTTGCAAGCAAGTTGTAAGAATTGAGCAAAGGTTGGATGCTAATCCAATTAGTTCCAAGGCTCTGGTATATGCTACCTATGATGACCACGCCGAGCAAGGGTATGCTCCAATTAAAGGTTCCTATGAGGAAACAAATGCACCGGTGGAGCAAGTCAATTATATAGCGGGTGAGAGGAGCAATCCTAGAACTCAGTGGTCATATCCGATGTGGAAATCACATCCTGTATTCTCATATAGAAACTCCAACAAAGCTCTACGACCACCATCCCAACCGAGGCCACCACAGCCGCCTCAACAACAAGCACCACCCCATAACAGCTACAGTGCGGATTCAAGCCATTTAGGCCCTATAGACCGCCGGGATATTTTAATCGCCAACCTTACCAAAAACAACAACAATACCAACAACCGACGGCACAAAAACCTGGAGTGGAGGAGACATTAGATGCCTTTATGAGCGCCAAAACGAAGCTCAATTCAGAATTATCAGCCACGCAAAGGCAACTTTCAGCCACCGTCGATAACTTGTCGGCGCAAATGAATCAATTTATGAAGGCTCAAAGGAGATTGCCATCTCAACCCGAGTCAAATCTAAAGGGGCACGTTAATGCAGTCGTGGCGGTTATGACTAGAGGAGGAAAGAGTACCGATGCTGTGATGGTACCGGTCTCTAAGTATGTGGATCAACAATCATCGATGCCTATACAAAAGGAAGATACTACTACTTCTAAGCCTATTGTTGCAGAGAAAGAGGAGAGAGTTATAGATGAGCCATCCGCCACTAAAGAGAAGGAGTCTTCACCTACCGTACTACATATTCCTATCACCACGGCACCGGTGGACATTCCATTTTCCGAAAAATCTATGCCAGAGGAAGACAACAAAGGCTAGGGAAGCCGTCCTCCACCTCCTTACCTACAGAGATTAGTCATGGCAAAGCTTGAGAAGAAATACACCAAATTTATAGAGCTTCTCAAGGGTGTTCACTTGAACACCCCTTTCATGGACCCACTTACGGAGATCCCAACATATGCAAAGTTTTAGAAAGATTTGATAGTGGGGAAGAGAAAACAAGAAGCAATAAAGTTGGCGGATAGTTGCACTTCGGTCCTCAAGAACACCATACCGATGAAATTGCACGATGCAAGGAGCTTTACGGTGTCGTGCTCCATAGGCGGCATCCCCATCGATTGAGCGCTAATTGACTTGGGGGCGAGCATTAGCTTGATACCGCTCTCCATCTTCAAGAGGTTGAATACGATAACGGAGCTAGAGCCCACTGGCATGAGCATACAGTTGGCAGAACAATCTGTCACCTACCCGATTGGCATCGCACGAGACGTCATTCTACAAATACCGAGAGGAATTAGTGAGCAGGTGGACTTCATTATTATGGACATGCCTGGGAGGGGTAGTTTTCAAATCATCTTGGGATGTCCTTTCATGACCACAGCTGGAGTTTTGATCGACGTCCGTTAAGGGACGTTATCTATGAATATTAGAAATATAGCGATCGAATTCCATCTACAAAAGCCGATGAATGAGTGCTTTCTGCACGAAGATGCTAGCTATCTTGATCTATTAGAGGATGAAGCTACCGAAGAATATGCCATGGAGGAGATTGCAAGAGATCCTATTAGGAAGGGTATAGACGATGACGGTGACGTCATACATGATAAGGTGTTGGCCGCCTACTTGAAGGTCTTGCCCGGTATACCACTTCATCATCATCAACCGGAGGCCATGATCTTTACAATTTCTGAAGACCAACGAAGCGAGGCGAACCAACTCCCACCACATGGCCTCATAGGATACCACGATGAGAGCATCTCATATGCACCAAACATAAAAGATCATCATTGACGATCCTACGGAGTCGATCTTACGGCTTTAAACAAGTGCTTATCAGGATGCAAGCCGAATTTTTCTTTATTTTTAGTTTTATTTCTTATTTAGTTCTTCATTCTACCTAAAAACCCAAATAAAAAATGTTTTTAATTCATTAGAAAACTATAAATTATAAAAATTATAAAAATTTCTAAAACATTCCATCTTGTGCAGGTGACCAATGAAGGGATCGCTTCCAACGATGAAAGAGTGGAGAATGAATCAAGAAGAGATGCAGAGAAGAGTTATACCTACATTGGAGATCAAGGAAAAGTCAATCGACTGAGCAGACACAGTGCTCGGTCGAGCTAGGGGCAGCTAAAGTAGGGGACTAAAAAGTTGTTTTGTAACCAATTCGACTCGACCGAGTAGCCACGCTACTCGGTCGAGCTCAGGCGCAGTGAAAAAATGAGCTGAAAACATCGCTCTGGAATTAATTCGACTCGACCGAGTAGTTACATTACTCGGTCGAGCTCAGTGCTGCAACGTTTCAGCTCGACCGAGCTGAGCAAGCAGCTCGGTCGAGTAGTTGGACAACAACTCAGGATTAATCATTTTAAATTTCATATTCAGCTTGATCGAGTAGCCTGAGCTGCTCGACCGAGCAGAAACTAACAGAGAGGGGCCCGCTCTTTTTACTTTAGCAGTGGGACCGACCGAGCAGCCCTAGCTCGGTCGGCCCCATACATTTAGCACCCGACGCCCCAATCGAGCCCACACTTCAAATTAAAACAGCTGAGCTCGACCCTCCCTCTCAAACCCTCACTCGCTCAATCCCACCTCCTGCTCGACCGTAGTGTGCACTGCCTAAGTACGGTTGTTGGCACTCGGTCCGACCCTCCCCCACCACTCCATTCCAACTCTATTTCTCCCCTCTCTCCCCACATCTCCCCCTCTCTCTCATTCATAATTTCAACCCTAAAATTGATAATTTCTTATTTGAACCCCAAACCTATTTATTTTCTTAACCTGCCACCAATTCAATTATTATAATGTAATGCAGGTTCATTTGGAGCGTTCAGAGGACACGCTTGGGTTTGTATTACGTTCATAGGCTTGGGACAAGCTTGGGGGACTTTCACTTAGTGGCTTCACGCTTACACTTGTTTTTGCGACCGCTTCACCTCATGCTATTGGGTACACTCATTCCTAGCATTATTTTATATATCCATAACTCGTGTTTGCATCCATTTGCAGGCTACACTCACTATTCCACCTAGGACACGGGGTAGTAGGAAGCCTCTGGCAAAGAAGTGGAAAGCCGATGACTCCGGCGCTTCCTCTTCTTGCCGGACACGCCATCGACCATCTCCATCCCCCTCACAACCACCCTCACGCTTCACATCCCATACACCACTTGTACTAGGGGGACCACACCCTAGTGCCGCCACTTCTTGTCCCACATCCACTCCACCACCCCCACCTCTTCCACCCCAAGAGACCCTAAGGACATATGGTATTGTCTTCAGGAACGACGAACACCACAAGATATTCGCGTCCATCTCCCATCGCCCCATCATCCCCACTAGATTCAATGACATCCCAGCTCTCTAAAGTCTGGGGTTGCTTGAGGGGTCCAGTGCTTTTACCAGGCCATAGGTTGGGAGCACTTCTTGCATATGACCACCCACTGAGGAGGGTGATGATGATTGGGAGCTTATCTCTGAGGAGGACCGTGAGAGAGCAGCCATCCCCACCACCTCTGTACCTTTAGCAAGCACTTCTGTCCCCACTTCTGTCATTTTCACTACCACTACCACACCTTCCACCACTCCAGCCGAGAGTTCAGGGGTAGTCCATACTTCTAGCCCTGAGGTCACTGCACCATCATCATCATTGCATGATCTAAGGGCATTTTTGTATCTATTGCTCCTGAGCCTACACTAGAGCTCACATATATTGAGCCTATTGGCACCGAGCCTACCGACTCCACTGTCCCTACCACCACTGTATCTACACTTGTGGACTCCACTCCTTTCATTCATCCATTCCTGAGTCCACAGTCAAACTGTCCACACCCGCTTCTGGCATTACTTCTGTATCCACCGCTGACATTTTCATTGAGAGCATCGTGGTATCAGTCACCACGTCTATCTCCATGACAACTCTGCCTGCTAATATACCCATTCCGACCTCTGCACCCAATCTTACATCCATCCATGTCACATCTTCTGCCGAGATCCTTGTAAGGCCGCCCTCTACCGATTTTGCTTTCAGACCTCGTACAGCCCATGCACGAGTCCATGTAGAGAGAGGTGCACCTGGTGGTTCATGTCAGCCACCTAGCTCCTGCCACACTAACGCACGCTTGACGACAGTAGAGGTCGAGGTTGCTGGGCTGAGGCGTGACTTCCTCGCCTTCATCCAGACGGTCACTGCCCATCACCAGTCACAGCAGCGGGATATTGGTGAGATTGTAGATATTTTGAGGGCACGGGGTGCACCACCTGCGACACTTGCACCAGCACCTCCAGTCACTCCAGCACCACCTACCGAGACTATTGCACCTCCTGTTGACCCTCCATCTTTTGGTCCACAGCAGAGGGACCCATCACCACCTTCAGAGGGTAATGTCGCTGCTTGATTTGCATTTTTGCTCATGTTCTCCCCTCTCACTGTTTCTTGTGCCCATTTATCCACACGGGGCCTAGCACTACATAGCTTGGGGGAGAACCCATTTTCATCCATTTGCATATACATCATCACATCATTTGCATGCTTGTTCATATATTAGGTATTAGGACCATGCATTTGCAATCATTCATTTTTTCTTCTTTTCCTTTTTGTTTTCTTATTATTAGGATTTCTCATTACCCACCCACCCACCCCACCCTAGCATCATTCACTATCTTTCACGAGTGTTCTCAACAGTGAGGACACTGCTGTGTTTAGCTTGGGGGATGAGCGCTATCGCTTTTTATTTATTTTTCTTTCACTTTTCGTTATTTTCGCTTTATTTTCCATCCATTTTCCACCACATTTTTTTCTTTTTCTTTAGCAACATATTTCTCATCCTTTGTTTGTATGCATGCTTGTTTTATTTTATTCCACTTTTTCTTTTCTTTCTTTTGCTAGATGAGTTCTTTATGATGACATCTCTTATTGCTTTCGTAGCCATCATGATGCTTATATTCCATGCCATGCTACTTAGAGTTATTTCATTATCATTCTATTCATAAGTGCTTGCAAAATATACTTCTTTTGACGACTTCTATAAGTAAATGCATGAAACTTATTAAAACTAAACGTATGGAGTAGTGTTTAGTATGCCTTCATTGGAAATGCACCAAGATTCACGCATTATTAGCATATCTGAATCATCACTTTTATATTATCCGCATTCTTATTGCATGCCTGATATGACTGAAATCTTTACTGCTTGACTTCACTACTAGTTGAAATGATTAAGAATATCCATGTTTACATATGAGTCTAGTTGACGTATTATTCTACCAAACCATTTGTGCACACTTTTGAGTGAATCGAGTGTTATATTATTTCTTTCTCCACATGTATCTTATATTCTCTACACGTCACTTGAGTTCACCTCTCAATGCTACGTATACCGCATCCATTCCCAAAAATCCCATACAAAAGAAAAGTTTGCCCGAAAAAGTTCAAAAAGCCAAAAAGGAGCCAAAAATAAAAAATCCATATTTTTTAGCTCCTACAAAAATGCAAAAAGAAAAATGAGAAACAAAGTTTTAAAATTCAAAGAAAAAATTGCAAAGTTTCATTATTTGGAGTAATACATATATACTTGGGAAACCCAAAACAAATTCCACAATTATTTTCTTTGGATGTGACGCCTCAAGTTAAGCTTGGAGGGTGAATTCTTTTGAGCATATAAGTGAGTACGACATTAGAGTGGAGATGTGCACGAATGGACAAATTTGATAATACTGAAACTTAGCGAAATAACTTAGTTATGGAGATTTCTTATGATTTGATATGAATATGTGAATGACTTGACTCTTATTCCATTCTCTATAACATGCTTGGTATGAATTCTCTATGCTTCAGTTATAGCTTTTGATTGAAAAGTGCATCGCCAATGCTTTGTATATTCAATATTATGAAATGCATGACGTAGATGTAAGTTGATTGCAAGAGATTTGGAGAAGTCCATTTTGTTGATCTTAAAAATTTGCTAGTACTATATTCGTTTAAGATATGAAATCTCTTATTAGCATGCGATCCATTTTCTGAGTTATCGTGATGTGTGGCCTATGGCGTGAGATCTGAGATAATAATCTAGCAACCCACTCCTCTTTGCATTTTTTTCGTTTTTCTTATTTTTACTCTCGATGAGCTTCGTATTTGTCTTCCTCGAGGACGAGTAAGAGGTAAGCTTGAGGGATTTTGATGTGTCCATATTTTCCATGTTTTTATCGCATGTTTTCATATCATTTTCTACATCCAAAGTTCATTTTTAT
This sequence comes from Scilla litardierei, assembly GCA_030789695.1. Classification (NCBI taxonomy): domain Eukaryota; kingdom Viridiplantae; phylum Streptophyta; class Magnoliopsida; order Asparagales; family Asparagaceae; genus Scilla; species Scilla litardierei. Next base: position 96,268,750 of record CM061136.1, read on the forward strand.
ATATATTATCACGCTTTTTACGATATATTCGATTTTCGTTTAGAATTGTGGATTTTCAGGAACTTTGGTACGATTTGGAGCAACTATAGAATATGGACACATTCGAGATATCCCGAGCATCTATGGCAATGTTCAATAGGTGTTCGACAAGGTGGAAAAGAAAAGGAGAAGAGAGGAGAAGAAGAGAAGAGAGAAGAGAGCTTAAAGGAGTTGACATGCTGATTTTTCCAGACCACTCGGTCGAGTGCATCAGCACTCGACTGAGCTGCCATACAGATTGACGTCAAGAGCTCTTAGCAGTGAAGTGCATGCATCACTCGACCGAGTAGGAACGCTACTCGGTCAGATCAACTCGGCCAGCTACTTCTTATTCCAACTCCTAATCAAAAAGCAGAACGCATAGGAAACTCGATCGAGCACTGCAGCCGCTCGGTCGAGCTGAGCACAAACAGAATGCTGATTTCGAAGGCATCTCCAACTTACAGTAGTTCGACCGAGTATACCAGCGACTCGGTCGAGTACTGCAGCTACTCGATCGAGTAGCGCGTATCTGAATCCAGACCAAGGCAAGAGGAAGCGGCTGGCCGTGTCATCACTTGACCGAGTGGCACCGCTACTCAACCGAGTAGGACGTCGCAGCCCAACTAATTGTGGGCTCAAGAAGCCCTTTTTCCAGATTTTTGTGGGGTCCATCCTCTTTACATTTAAGCATAGTTCTTACCCTAGTTTTAAAAGAGAGGTTATTCATATATTATTATTTGCTAGTTCTTAGTTTTCTTATAGAATTTTTGAGCAGTCGCCATTATTTTGAAGACAAAGATGATATTTTTATTATTGCAATTTGCTTGGAATCTCTTGATCTTAATTCTCTGCGATTGTTTGTTCGTCTTCAGCACTTTGGTACCGATCTCTCATATCTCTATGCTTATTTCGATGTCTTTCATTGCGATCATGATTTCTATTGCTATTCTAAACGCTTTTGTTGATATCGCTATGAATTATGAGTAGTCGTTTCTAGGGCTAATGGATTAGCCCTAGGATCTTAGGATTTAGATGCAAATTTAGGATTTTTACATTGTTTTGGTATAAAAGGGATGAGTTTTGGTTGATCCAGCTAAGTTTGTAGGAGATCTCATATAGGGTTTGTGATCCACGATCATGGCACACATCTTTGACGGGTATCCTATGAAAATAATTAGGCACGTTAGTGAATTTAATTAGAGTTTGGGATCCAGATAGTGGCACGCACTTTGATGGTTTCCACAGGCATCCTATATTACTAATTGATGATTAACGATAGTAGCATCAATAAGAGCCATCAAATCACAGATCGAAGCTCTATCCCATGATGGTGGCGTGAGTAGAGATTGAGAATAATTGTCGCTTGTAATGCATAGATCGCGTGTAAGGCCATCCGCAATGGTGGGGCTAATCATGGGATTTGTTAGACGAGTGGCAAAACGATAGTTGGCCATGAGTTCTACATTTTAGATGCGACAATCTTGCCCTAATAAAGCCAATTTAACGTAGAAATTATAACCTAGCACTGACATCCGACGATCCTAGTGGTGAATCATATTGCCCTAGTTTTTATTCTATCGTTAATTGAGATAGTAACCATTCGTGACAATCTTTCTGCGTACGAAAAACTAGCATTGTTTTGTGACTTTGAATAGACCCAAGAAAATATAAGCATATGCCTCCATGTGGGTTCGACATTTTTCTATACTACAAAGCATTGACACCGTGCACTTGCGGTAAGTTTTTGGAGTTAAATCCAGAGCGCATCAAGCATCTTGTTATATGATAATTTAGAATTTATCTGGAAATTATCATGTGATTTATTAATGTTGCTATGATCTGAACATGTGATGTTTATTTATTATTCAGATACCTAATAACTGATTAGGATAGCCATTAATAAAACAAAATTATTATGAAACATAAGTGTTATGTAATAATAATTTTAATTCCTTATAGTTGATTAGGACCTTAATAAAAGTTATTAACAAATCCTAATAGTTTTGAATTTTAGGATTCAACTAGTTGATAGGATTAAGTAATTTAATGAAGCCATATTAAGTCGATGTCACACATATAAATTGTTATCCTTAAAGGATCATGAATCACTGTCTAGCAGGTTCGTGACTTATGTTGTGGAACACCTCAGCTTGAATGTGGATAGTGATCCTGGCCTAGCCAAACCCCCTGGCCGTGTTCCGCTAAATCTCAAGGATGTAAATTGTTATTATGTGAAACCATCTATCACATCTAGTCAAATACGTTTAAAATCTTCTTCTAGGTAAGCTGTAGCCCTCCTTGCTTTTAGAATTTGGAAACCAGTGATTTCTCTTATAGTTGTTGAGTCAACTCAAGCTATAACATGGCTAACTTTTGGGAACTAATTCCATTCAACATATGATGTAGTTCGACTTAACCCAAACCGTCGCGTCGTGAACATAACCTAGTGCCGGTATAAGTTAGGATTGGACAAGAATGCAGTGGTCTGACTAGACTAGTCTTTATGATTTGTTGAGCCAACTCAAGGTCATAAGTAACTATGGGTAAAACCTGATAAGAGAATCACATTCGATGTGATTGATGAAGAGTCATCTACCGATCGCAGAGTCAAGCAACTTGTTGAGCCAACTCAAGTTTGTGAAACTCATGGTGGTCGGGTCCCTTTCCGACTAAATATTATTATTCGTTCATACATATGACTTAAGATGATCGCTAAAATAATGGGAGGATATAGTTGAATAAAATCCAATTTAGCTATATTTAAAAATCATGAACATAGGCTAAACTAGGGTAGTTCTATGTTTTACCGGATGGAATCCAAGTCATAATATCCTAAAAGAATAAGTTAACTGGTCAAAATGATTATTTTAGGAATATCAACTCAAAATCCAATTTGATAGTCTAGAACTATGTTCTCACTGACCTTAAAGTGTCCTTCATACACTGGCTTAAGGACAATGATTTCCTTGAGCTCTAAGTCCATCACAATAGAAGCACGCTACTTGTCACTTGCCTCTATGAGCTGTATGCTCCAGGTGCAGCTTGAACATACTGATGTTTAAAGCATATTTCTCCAGACTTGTTGAGTCAACTCAAAGTTGTATGGAAAACAGTTTCAATCCGCAAGGTTCGTAACTTCGGTCAAACTGTTTGGCTCGAAGATGAGTGCATAAGAGGTGCAAGACCATATATCCAAATCAGATCTTGAGTCAAGCAACTTGTTGAGTCAACTCAAGGTTGTGAAGCTCCAGTTCTTGGATACATGAGGTGTTTGCATAGTTAATATTTGTGTTGGGACGTGTAATGTCTAAATGTGATTTAGAAAAGAAGAAGGCATTCAGGAAAGTTGGTTGAGAAAGAAAGTTTTGTCTATCATAAGAAAAGTCAAAAGTAGGAGGAACTGAAAATGAGACATATTTGATGCCAAAATTTCAGAATAATTGTTATACAAAAGGAAAAGATTGTCCTACTTGTTGGAAAAGGAGCAACTGTTGTTTTGGACCATTGGGGACGTCTAACACATTTTGGCGAATGTCGTCACCTTGCTTCTGAAGTAATATTTCATTGTGAGTAATTTGTATAACGATATTGTATTAGGTGTTAATACATGAATGTGCAAGTCACATAAATCTTATTTATGGCAAAATAGACTAGGCCGTACCGAAGAGAACAGACTTGACAAGTCACATTAAGAGAGGGCTCTTGACCTCTGTATTATGAGTCGAAAGACACTTGTCAGTGTTGTCTCAAAGGTATTATGGCCAACTTCTTCTGTAAGACAGTGGGAGAATGAGTTGGAGAACTGATGGTCTTGTACATATGGATGTACCCTGATCTAAGTCTAAATTAGCTAGGATATGGTATTCTTATTTTATTACATAGGTGTTCTTGATGAAACACAAGTCTGATGAAATAGAGAACACAATGGTAGAAGTATTTGAACTACTTTGATCAGATCGAAGAGGAGAATACTTAGCTATGTAATTCTTGTGTAATTAAAAGAGAATGAGATTTTCTCTCAGGTCAAGTCTCTTAACACAGCGGTGTGTTGGAGAGCATGAATCGGACTCTGTTAGTCTTGGTGCGATACATGACAAGTGATTTTGAGTTACAATCCTCCTTCTGGGTTAAGCCCTAGATAATAATGCCTAAGTTCTTGGTAAGATTCTGTAAGGACCTTATCAATAAATTAATCGTTAGAAAGTCACATGATTACTCGAGCCTCGAGAGACGAAGGAGTCGGCTAAAAAATCATAGTTGATGATGGGCTAGCAAACTTTCAAGATGCCATTCGAAGTGGAGACTTTGAGAAATGGCTTGGTGCAATCTGTGAAGGTCCTTGCACGTGAATAAGGTATGGACTTTAGAAGATGTGCCCAAGGGAAGTATTCTCATGGCTGCAAGTGAATCTTCAAGAAATAAGATTAGTGCAGAGGGATATAGAGAAGTACAATTTATGCTGGTTGAGAATGGTTATCATCAGAACTCCTATAAATGGATTGTGATGAAACTTTCTCGCCAATAACTGTGTGCAAATCTATTCAGATCAGACTCGATGTTAATGCTCATGATGACCATGTAAACTTGAATATGCATGTAAAGTCTGTTTTCTAAATATGATTTAGAAGAACAAATTTATATGAATCAGTCAGAGAGTTTTCAAGGTCAGTGTGAGAGAATAAAAGGCATTCGAGAGCATCAAGGAGCCGGAACATATGTTTTGACAAAGTGGTCAAAGAGTATCAGAAATGATTATGAACTGTGCAGATGACCAGTGATTATATTGGAGCATTCTCGTAAGGTACATAAAGGATATTGTTTTAAGTCTCAAATGAGAACGATGAGCCGGATGAGATCCAAGCAAGACAAATGTTATGGATTCCAAAAGACCAAGGTAATAATTTGGATAAGATTCAAATGAGTGGTCTAGTATGAACACAAAAACTCCTTAAGTCTATAATAAAGATGGTTTAGCATATTCACTCACGAAGGCTCAACCACATGAAGTCTAGTGAGACTTATGTGTAAATTTGGTATCAGATACCTTGATAAATGGGCCTGAGTGCAAGTGGGAGATACTGAGAGATGTGTATGCCCTCGAGGCAATTTATCTTTGTGTATATGTATAAACATCTTGTTCGAAATAACAGTAAGCTGTTTGGTAAGAATTTACCTAAGTAAATATTAATGTAGTTTACATTGGAACTTAAGTAAAGTCCTGAGAAATGATCTGAGGTCAAACAAGTACCGAGATGAGGATCTCGATCATGGAGAAGTACTTGACCACTGGTAGAAAAAGTCTAAAATCATTTGTGGTAGTAGATGTTTCAAGAAAAGGATATCGATACATCGGATAGACCATTGTGTCATTATCTTTACCATGGAGTGGTGACGATGATCTCATGTTCGTTCGACTTGGTGAAGTTGGAGATAAGACACATGTGATCATTAGAGCAAGTCTACTGAACGACCCAACGAGAGTTATCATATGGTTAACATTAACTAATCTGTCGGTGATAACTCTCAGTGATGATATGCAAGTTGGTCCTTAGTCTTGAGGTCTTTGTATGAACATGTGTGTGAACAGTGTCACTTAGATACCTGACCTAGCTTCGAGGCAAGGCCAGTCAAAAGGTCTTTGGTTGGGTGACACTTGAAGCATGTGAGGAGAGTAATGATCAAGATAGGATTCGTCTCTCCCATTTATGTGGAGTTAGCGTCGCATGTGTTGGTTCGGTTTTTATTGAAAACTTTGGCCAAAGTATGTTGGAAGAAGTCCAACATTGACATACTAAAAACCAATAGAGACTAACCAAGTTCAAGCTATTAGGTTTGACAGTTGACCATACATAGTCTTGACTAAGCGACATAGTTTTGACGAAGGGACTAAAGCTGCGGCATTCATCACGGACACATTCAGAGTGGTCTCAACAATACTCATGTCAATAAGTTAACCACATAAGCACATGCTACTCGTGGTCACTGCTAACTGGGGTTTCGAGCCCCACCTGCAGTAGGTCAGGCTGTAGGGTCTCACACAGGGACTTTCGTCAAGGAATATGTAGAATAAGAAGGAGGAGCGTTGGATGCGAGAACATGCTACATAGTGTTTGTGACAAAATCTTAAGATCTAATTTTATATGTGGGATGAACACATAAGATGTGTATGTGGATGTCGGGAACGTCCCGGTGAAAATCCAGGTTCAAACGGTGTCAAAAAATCACTTAAATGGTCCCAGAAACAAGTATTACGCCCCCATAGGGCTAAATGGGTCGGGTGCTCCTGACCTGACAAAGGCACCTGCACCCGTGTGTGACACGGGGCACAGGCAATGCACGTCCCAGCATAATTCAGGCCCTACGGTGGGCCCCACTTCTCTAGGGCTTTGTGCCCTTCTATGGTGGCTGCGTTTTTTGCGAAAAGCATGGGTTTTGGGCCATCTTTGAGTCATCATTTGATGGGTCAAACGAAGTCAGAATGGATCACCGTTTGTTTCTATGCGATCACCATTCAGCGCTCTTCGATTTGATATATGATATCACTTGCGAAGCTTAACGGTGAGGGAGGAAAAATTCGTTAAAGGTTGGCCTTCGCGGAAGGCAAACTAATAATTAATTTTTCCTCTAAACTTTTGTCCCACATCAGAAGTTAAGTGAAGAGGAGGGGTTAGCCGCCTATATAAATAGGGGATAACCCCTTACTTAAAACTTGTACCGCTGCACCCCATGCCAAGCCTTGGATCAAGGAAGCTCTCAAAAGTTAAAAGCAAATCTAGATCGAATAGGCTAAAATAAATTCCCTCTTTCTCGCTTATTTTTCCTTGCTCCTGATCGGGCTCTAACAAAGCTATGCAGGAGTTCGGATCGGATCCGAAGTCTTGACAGAGGATCCACTCAAGGTGAAACTTTCTGGAGCATGCGGTTGGCTCAGTGACAAGGAGATTGTTTGCCTCGGGACATGGTTCGGCTCGAGAGAAGTGTCTCAGCCCCAACACGGGGCATTGGTTCGTGGGATTCTGCGTATCGCTAACATATGAGGCAAAGTTTAGTAGTTTAATTCATGTGTTTATAATTCAGTTAATTTTATAGATCTATCATTAGGGATTGGTCGGACCCAACCCGGGATAGTAGAGATTCTTGCTAGGGTTTATTTCTATATGGCCTTTCTTAAAACTGTTTTAAGATGTTTTTCCGCTGCTTCATAACTTTCACCGTCTGCTTGACTTAGGCTAGACGTCGATTTTTGAGCCCTAAGGACCCAGAAAACCCTCAGGTATAGGGAGATACTATTGATGCGATGATCTCAAAATTTAACATGGTTGTACATGCAAATAATTGGGTGATTGACTCTTAGGAAACCTAACATATTTGTGTTGATAAATGAGCTTTTACCTCTTATTTTCCTATTAGCAATGGTGAGGAGAATGTGTACATGGATGATTGAAGACCCTCACCAGTTGTTGGAAAAGGAAATGTTCTTCTCAAATTACTTAGTGAGGTGCTTCATGTTCCAAACATCAGTTGGAATCTTGTATCAAACTCTCTTCTTTAAAAAGTGGGAGTTAGTGTTATCTTCACATCTGAAAGAACGTAATCACCAAAAATGGTCAGTTTATGTGGAAAGGATATTGTAACCAATTTTTTTTGTCTTGAATGTGCTTGAAATCATGAATGGAAATGCTTCTTCGTCTTATGCTTACTTGATTGACTATTTTGATACATGACATTATAGAGTAGGCTATGTGAACCTTTCTTACACTAAGGAAATTAAAGAAATTGGTTTATTGCATGACACTACTTCTTCAAATTATGATAAATGTGAAGTATGTGTTACATCTAAAGCAACTAAGAAATCAAGTAAATTGGTTGAAAGAGAAAGTGAATTGCTTGCTCTTATTCATAGTAATCTTGGTGACTTGAAAAATACTATATCAAGATATGATAAACGATGCTATATCACCTTTGTAGATGACAACTCTAGATACACTGAAGGTTATTTGCTTGAATATAAAGTTGAAACATTTGAAATGTTTGTGAAATATAAAATAAAATTGGAAAATCAACTAAATAAAAAAATAAAAAAGACTTAGATCAGATAGAGGAGGATAATTCACACCATTTACGAAGAACACTGGAGAAGACATTGGAAAGCGGTCGAGACAATTCTCAAGTACTTACAAAGAATCAGATATTTGGTCTTGATCTATGGAGGTGAAAACTCAAAATTGAGAGCTTCATAGACTTTAGTTTCCAGAGTGACTTGGATGACAACTAGTCTATTTCAAGATATGTTTTTATCCTCAATGGAGGGGCAGTGAGCAAGAAGAGTTCCAAGCAGAGCACTGTTGCTGATTCAACTATGGACGTCGAATACATAGTGGCCAATGATGTGGCAATGGAAGTAGACTGGATGAGAAAGTTCATAGACCAGTTAAGGATGGTGCTTATTGTTAAAGATCCAATACCCGTGTACTGTGATAAAAACGCAACCATCAGTTTGGTCAAGGAACCGAGGCTGCATAAGAAGTTCAAGCATATTCTTTGTAGATATCACCTCATACGTGATATAGAATCGAGGAAGGACATGGAACTCCTAATGGGTCCCAACAGAAAATGATTTAGCATATCCATTCACCAAGTGATCGCTCCAAAATGCAACCCAAGAGCACGACCAAAAACTTGATCGGCCCCGGATACACACCCGGAGAACGATTGTAGTTTTATCGCAAGCGCACGGCAAAGTGGTGAGCGGGTATCGAACACGAGGAGGTGGTGTTGGCTCCAATCTATCCTAGGTTGGTTTGACTACGAACGCTTTTATTGGTGGAGATGGCTATGGTATGATGTAATGGCAATGGTGATGGATGTCGGTGTCGGAGATAGAGAAATCGGTCAAATGTCGATTCAAATACAATATAATAAAAGTGTCTAGGGCTAGGGAATCCCCACTACGGACCGTCATACATCATTGTAAATAGTGAATCTCAATATTACTAGACTTGCATTGAGGTGAACTAGTCGTAACTGAATATAGAACCAAGCTCACGCTCTCGTGCTATTGCCGGTCTATAGCAACCTAGATTAGAGCCCAATCTCTTGCAAACCTAACCTAAGCCACTAGCATGAAGATCGACATCATCGTTCAATCGCTCCTCGAGCCCACTCTCGTGCAAACTCGAGTTACGATCTAGGTTGTGATAGTTCGTATTCGTCCAATCTCTTGCAAACGAATATGGGTATAGATTTACAATTAAAAATCCTAGCTTTGGTCCAATCTCTTACAAACCAAATCTAGAGAAACCCAATTGTAAACCTAAATCAAATATCTAGGCCTTCCCATCGATTAGAATCTAATCTCTTGCAAACCCCAATCGATGGAAATCCCTAGCTATCCGTAATAAATCAATCACAACCTAACCTCCTAGAAATTCTAGCGATTTAGAAATTCATTCATCACAAATATGAAATTAGATCCATAGGGTTCATCCACATGCCCTAGAACAACAAATCTACTCAAGCATAGCAATAAGGATATGAGAATCAATAAAAATCATTGCTTGCATACAAAAAGATAGAAAAACAAAGATTCAAATAATAAGAACAAAGATACTTAGCTTTGATGAAGAATTCCAATCCAAATACAAGCTTTTTGATCCAAGAGGGGGCCTAGGGCATGGCCTAACCTCTAAAATAATCAATAAGAAAACATCTTGGAACCCCCCCTAAATGACGGCTACAAACCCTCTTAAATAGCCCCCAAAAAACCGTAGCAAAACTGCCTAAAAAAGCCCCTGAAATTCGGGCCCAAAACTGAATCTGATTGTGCCCAGAAATCTGCACCAGTTACGACTCGGCCGAGTGGAAATCTCACTCGGTCGAGTGGAAATCTCACTCGGTCGAGTGGACAGCTCACTCGATCGAGTGCAAATCTCACTCGGTCGAGTGAGCTTTCCTGCAGAAACTCCAGAAAACAGTACTCTGTCAAAACTGTCAAAAACTGTCAAAAACTGGTCACTCGGCCGAGTGGAAATGTCACTCGGCTGAGTGACACTGACATGCAAATTCCAGCACTGTAGCATCGACTTGCAGAAATTCCCCAGATTTCATCCGACTTCCGATTTGCACGTTCTTGGCGGCGTTGGAATTGTCATGAAGTCTACTATCCATAAAAAATATGAGAAAAATAATTTACCCACTGGAATGATAGCAGATTTCAAAAGAGTTGGAGGATGTCTGAAAATCTGGGCGCTTCGTGTCCTCGGCATCACTCGGTCGAGTGGCAAATGTCACTCGACCGAGGGGCTTTTGGAACTCGGCCGAGTCGGAGCTCGTAGTCGACTGACGGATTATAGAGAGTTGGACATTTTGGCTCGTCGTCGTCTGGGTGCCACTCGGTCGGACGGAGTCTCCGAACTCGGCCGAGTGGGCGTGCGATGCTCGGCCGAGTGCACGCTGATACATCTCTGTTGCGTGTCCGATCTGGCCGGCCGAGCGGGGTATCAATGCTCGGTTGAGTGACTCCTTCACTCGGCCGAGTGGCATGCTGAAAATGCCCAATCTCCATCTTTTCGCTTCCTCGTCGCTCCTACGACGTTCTTTCTTCTTCCACTCGTCTTCCATTGCAGAATAACCCTCAAAAGAGCCATGGTTGACACTCCGGAGTGGGTGCAAATCCTTTAAGCTCATTTTTGCTCCCGATCGCTCCATATTTCCTGAAATCCAACAAAAACAAGAAATAGTGAAAAGTAACGCAATATCGTCGAATAATCGTGAAAAGCGTGATATGGGTGATCGAAATGGCATGCAAATATGCAGAAAAAAGGTGTAAAATATGGACCGATCAAAATCCCCCAAGCTTACCTCTTACTCGTCCTCGAGGAAGATAAGTAAAAAGACGAACTCGGGAGATGAAAAATAAGGGAAATGAAATAAAAGAATACGAAGTGGAAGGGGTCGCTAGATTATACTCTCAGATCTCAAGCCATAAGCTACACATCACGATGACTTGGAAAATACAAATCACATGCTATAAGGATTTCATATCTTTCATAAACATGGTACTTGCAAGCTTTTAAGAACAATAAGAGGGACTCTCTAAATTCATACAATCAATTCATATCCACATCACGCATTTCATAGAATTTAATATACAAATGTTGGCGATGCACTTTTCAATCAAAAGTTATAAATGAAGCATATAAGATACACACCAAGCATGCAATAGAGAATAGAATAAAAGTCATGGCATTCACATATTTATTTCAAATCATGAAAAATCTCCATATCTAATATATTTTGCAAAGTCTAAGCATTATCGAATATTCCCATTCATGCACGTCTCCACTCTAATGTCATACTCACTCATATGGTCAAATGAATTCACCCCCAAGCTTAGCTTGAGGCGTCGCATCCAAAGGAATATAATAGTGGAAAATGGGATTTTTGCCTTGGTTTTCCCAAGTATTTTGTGGCTCCAATAATGAGATAGAGAAATATTTTTTTTCTTTTGGACTTTGTTTCTCATTTTTCTTTTTGGATTTTTGTAGGAGCTATATGATTTGTATTTTTTGGATTTTGGCTCCTTTTTGGATTTTTGGACTTTTGGAGCTAACTTTTTCTTTTGTGGAGATTTTTGGGAAATAGATGAGATATAAGTAGCTTTAGGAGGTGAACTCAAGCGACATGTAGAGAATAAAAGATATTTGTGGAGAAGGAAATAATATAACACTCGGTTCACTCTAAGATGTGCACCGACGGTTCAATAAGATAATACATCAACTAAAACTCATATGTAAGCGTGGATATTCTCAATCATTTCAATAAATAGTGAAGTCAAGCAGTAAAGTTTACAACCATATCAGGCTTGCAACAGAAGGTGAATAAGACAATAAAACTGATGCTTCAGATATACTAATGATGCGTGAATCTTGGTGCATTTCCAACAAAAGCATACTAAACACTAATCCATACATTCAGTTTCAATTAATATCATGCATTCATATAGAGGAATCATCAAAAGAAATAGATTTGCAAGCATATGTGAATAGCAAGACTATGGAATACTCTAAGTAGCATGGCATGGAATAATAAGCATCGTGATGGCTACTAAAGCAATAAGATATATCATCATAAGGAACAAATCTAGCAAAAGGAGGAAAAGAAAATAAATATATAAAATAAAAGAGAGGAAAGAAAAGAAGAAAAACAAGCACAAAAAATGATGCATGAACACACATAAAAGGAAAATAAGATGGAAAAATCAAAAAGATGATGCAAAAATTTTGAAAAAATTTAAAAACCCTAAAATAAAGTAAAAATGCAACTAATGCATCTAAATGGCATGGAAATGCACTCCCCCAAGCTTAAACTTCACATTGTCCTCAATGTGATCATAATGGAAGAATATGAGGAACAACGATAAATATGAGGGATGTGAATGAAAAATGATGAAATGAATGACATGAAATCCTAATGCAGCTACATGCACATACAATGATGTATGAGAGTGCTTTCTCCCAAAACAAACCTATTCAAATGACTCGATCAAAAAATGTCACGGCTTTGTAAAGCGTGATCAAGTCAAACGAATAAGAAAGTAAGGTTTCACTTGAAAGAAATGCTCGATGGTGGTGAGCAAAAGGATGTGACACATAAAAATATGAAGATGGCAATTAATATATATAATGGGTTTGGGGTGTAAAAATTTTTGTCGTCGTCATATGAGGTAATATTTATTCAAGCAAATCTATACGGTCCTCTCGCTGTCGAGAGAATTCGCGTTTATTTAAAGCATAAAAATTTCTACACTACTGGATTGATATCACCTATAGTAAAAGGCGGATCCAGTATCTTTGTCGGTGCAGGCAATTGCTCCAACTGCTCTTTCCGTGGCTCTGTCAGATGCGTATGTCCACGAACTCTATCAGACTCCAGCAATCTGGCTCCCAGCACCTCTCCAAGGACTCCACATGTACCCTGCAAGAGATAAACCGCATCAATCTGATGTGGATAATTCTTTCCCAAAATAAATGTATTCCAAAGAGGGTCATCAACACAAGTATTTAAAATTAAAGACGGGTGACAACACTTCCCTGGAAATAAATCTCCACTCTTGTATACCATGTCGATCAACTCCTCATTGTTCGCCTCAGGTTGTTCAGGTAGCTTGGGCATATAAGCGTAGGTCTCATCAGGCAGCTCCTCATCATCGTCAGACTTATCCCATCGCACCTCCTGATCATATTCAATAGCGTCCATGGGTGCTAACTCCTCGCTCTCCTCCTCGTATACGTCCCATCGTACCTCTTGATCGTATGTACATGAATCCTGCAAAAGGCACGATGAGTCGCCAAAATATGAATCATAAAAAACATCATATACGGGAGGAGAATCAAATGTAGGAGATGAGGGAGTAAAGAGATCTCCCTGAAGGGGAGCCATAAGCTCTGTGGGATTGTCCTCAGCATCAGTTGAAGCGTGGTCCTCTGAGGGATGCTCAGCCTCTGTAGAAGGTGGGGATGGCTGCGGTAGCTCGAAAGGAGGGGGCACGAGTCGGGCTCCATCTGTGTGCAGATGTCATCGTCCAAAGTCACGTCCTCCTCGATGGTCTGCTCCACTACTGTATGCATGACCTCCACAATAATATCCTCTGATGGTATAGGCTGCTCTAACTCAGGTGGGTGGCAGGGGGAGGCGACGACGGCATAAGGTGGCTCTATAGGCGCATGTATCTCGACCATGGTGTAAAAATGGGTCTTGTGCCCCTCTATTAGAGCGTAGACTCCATCATCAATTGTGCCTGTGGAAGAGATACAATGAGTAATAAAGTTTTGAAATTCAAGCTCAAAAGGATCACCTGCCGTTATTGTCAATGGACCGGAATTTCGAACTACGTCGACAATGTTTCTCAATAGGTCCGTGTACGTGTCCTCCTTTGGCAACTCAGATGTCTCTATTTGTGGAGTGTTTATGGTATAAAGGTGGATATGATCACATTCAAGTGAAGCATAAACTCCATCTATGATAGTACCTGCACTAGAGACATTAGCCATAACAAAATCGATGAATACTTGGTCGTATGGTTTACTTACCGTAACGGTTAGTGAACCGGTAGATCGAGCATCATCTATCATTTGCTCCAAGGCTGCTGCCAACTGCAAATCACTAAACTTTCCCACTTGCATCCTCTTCAAAAACTCACGTGAGGGTCCCTTTAGCCTTCTAGTGAAGATATCAAATAGCGTGGAGTCATTCCACTCATGGTCTGACTCCGTCTGGAACATTTCTAACATTCCTTCAAACCTAGACAAGGCTTCCCCGAAGGATTCTCAATCAGCCTGATAGAATGCAGCGAGATATATGTAGGATTGTATAGAGCCCGCTCGCATTTTCTTTGGAAGCACCATCGCTGCAACAAGTGTACCTGATCAAGCAAAGTAAACAACATGGAAAAGACGTCAGTGGTACAAAGAGAGATAAAGATAATAATAGTAGCAGGTGGTGGGAAATAATCTATCTCAATGTTTTTTTTTGATTTTTTTTTGTTTTTTTTCAATGTAATCTAATCAACCTAATTGTGACAAATTAGCACCCAACGGGAAACACCTCCCCGGCAACGGCGCCAAAAACTTGATCGCTCCAAAATGCAACCCAAGAGCACGACCAAAAATTTGATCGGCCCCGGATACACACCCGGAGAACGATTGTAGTTTTACTGCAAGCGCACGGCAAAGTGGCGAGCGGGTATCGAACACGAGGAGGTGGTGTTGGCTCCAATCTATCCTAGGTTGGTTTGACTACGAACGCTTTTATTGGTGGAGATGGCTATGGTATGATGTAATGGCAATGGTGATGGATGTCGGTGTCGGAGATAGAGAAATCGGTCAAATGTCGATTCAAATAAAATATAATAAAAGTGTCTAGGGCTAGGGAATCCCCACTACGGACCGTCATACATCATTGTAAATAGTGAATCTCAATATTACTAGACTTGCATTGAGGTGAACTAGTCGTAACTGAATATAGAACCAAGCTCACGCTCTCGTGCTATTGCCGGTCTATAGCAACCTAGATTAGAGCCCAATCTCTTGCAAACCCTAACCTAAGCCACTAGCATGAAGATCGACATCATCGTTTAATCGCTCCTCGAGCCCACTCTCGTGCAAACTCGAGTTACGATCTAGGTTGTGATAGTTCGTATTCGTCCAATCTCTTGCAAACGAATATGGGTATAGATTTACAATTAAAAATCCTAGCTTTGGTCCAATCTCTTGCAAACCAAATCTAGAGAAACCTAATTGTAAACCTAAATCGAATATCTAGGCCTTCCCATCGATTAGAATCCAATCTCTTGCAAACCCCAATCGATGGAAATCCCTAGCTATCCGTAATAAATCAATCACAACCTAACCTCCTAGAAATTCTAGCAATTTAGAAATTCATTCATCACAAATATGAAATTAGATCCATAGGGTTCATCCCCATGCCCTAGAACAACAAATCTACTCAAGCATAGCAATAAGGATATGAGAATCAATAAAAATCATTGCTTGCATACAAAAAGATAGAAAAACAAAGATTCAAATAATACGAAAAAAGATACTTAGCTTTGATGAAGAATTCCAATCCAAATACAAGCTTTTTGATCCAAGAGGGGGCCTAGGGCATGGACTAACCTCTAAAATAATCAATAAGAAAACATCTTGGAACCCCCCCTCAATGACGGCTACAAACCCTCTTAAATAGCCCCCAAAAACCCCTAGCAAAACTGCCTAAAAAAGCCCCTGAAATTCGGGCCCAAAACTGAATCTGCGCGTGCCCATAAATCTGCGCCAGTTACGACTCGGCCGAGTGGAAATCTCACTCGGCCGAGTGGACAGCTCACTCGGTCGAGTGGAAATCTCACTCGGTCGAGTGGACAGCTCACTCGGTCGAGTGGAAATCTCACTCGGTCGAGTGAGCTTTCCTGCAGAAACTCCAGAAAACTGGTCACTCGGCCGAGTGGAAATGTCACTCGGCCGAGTGACACTGACATGCAAATTCCAGCACTGTAGCATCGACTTGCAGAAATTCCCCAGATTTCATCAGACTTCCGATTTGCGTGTTCTTGGCGGCGTTGGAATCGTCATGAAGTCTACTATCCGTAAAAATATGAGAAAAATAATTTATCCACTGGAATGATAGCAGATTTAAAAAAGAGTTGGAGGATGTCTGAAAATCTGGGCGCTTCGTGTCCTCGGCATCACTCGGCCGAGTGGCAAATGTCACTCGGCCGAGGGGCTTTTGGAACTCGGCCGAGTCGAAGCTCGTAGTCGACTGACGGATTACAGAGAGTTGGACATTTTGGCTCGCCGTCGTCTGGGTGCCACTCGGGCGGACGGATTCTCCGAACTCGGCCGAGTGGGCGTGCGATGCTCGGCCGAGTGCACGCTGATACATCTCTGTTGCGTGTCCGATCTGGCTGGCCGAGCAGGGTATCAAAGCTCAGCTGAGTGACTCCTTCACTCGGCCGAGTGGCATGCTGAAAATGCCCAATCTCCATCTTTTCGCTTCCTCGTCGCTCCTACGACGTTCTTTCTTCTTCCACTCGTCTTCCATTGTAGAATAACCCTCAAAAGAGCCATGGTTGACACTCCGGAGTGGGTGCAAATCCTTTAAGCTCATTTTTGCTCCCGATCGCTCCATATTTCCTGAAATCCGACAAGAAATAGTGAAAAGTAACGCAATATCGTCGAATAATCGTGAAAAGCGTAATATGGGTGATCGAAATGGCATGCAAATATGCAGAAAAAAGGTGTAAAATATGGACCGATCACCAAGGTGCCTTAGTGAACGTCTATAAAGACTTGTGCGTAAAAGTGGTATGAAATACTATGATAATTGGGCCTAAGTGCAAGTGGGAGATGTTGGTAAATGTATGCTCCCGAGGCCAATTATTTTGTAATTGTAACATCTTGTTTAAAACAATAATATGTTATCTGATGCAATTTATTTGAGTATATTTATATTTGTCTTGTCTGCATTTTATACTTAAATAAAGTCCTGAGACTTAGTGCAAGGTCGAACATGTATCAAGATGAGGATCACGAGCATGGAAAACTGTTTCAACCGCTAGTAGCATAAGTCCAAAACTATTCGTAGTCATAGATGCATCAAGAAAGGACATCGTTGCATCAGATAGACTATTATGTGCTCTGACTTCACCAAGTGTTAGTAGCGATGATCTCATGATCATTTGATTTAGCAAAATCAGAGACGAGACACAGGTGCTCATTAGAGAATGAGTTCACTGAATGATCCAAAAGGAGATGCTAAATGGATACCACGTACAATATTGTCAGTGGTAGCTCTCAAGTGTGGATAGGCAAGCCGGTTGTCACGCCCCGCTTCCTGAAAAAAATGGAAGCGAGGACGCGACGAAGGTCCGCTTGGGCTGGAGCTGTGAAACTCGAGCCCAATAAGCGTCTGTAGTGATACACCATTCAAAGTACAGGTTCTTGCTTGCGATCTCAGAGCAACACAGAATATCATTATTACACCCAGACATCCAGATTACATGTACACAAGGAATTAAGGCCTAGCATGGCCATTACAACAGTTACAAGGAATTTAAAATACACCTGAAAGAATACAACAAGTATTAAACTTTTAATGTAGTGCTGCGAAAGAATGTCGTCCTCAACAGTGGGCCTCGTGCTCTTGGTTCTCTTGGTCCTCCTGCTCAATCTCAAAAAGAACTCTTCGATGAACTCTGCTCAAAACCTAATGTATATTTCACAGACAATGAAATATTCGTCAGCGAGGGTCGCTCGGCATGATTTAAAACGTTAGTAATAAAATGACCCTCGGCAAGATAATAATATAGTTTGCAAATGATTTTAAGGTCGAAGAAAACACCCCGGTGCACAACCAAGAAAAGTAAGGTAGCGTAATAAAACATGCAAGTGTAGCAAGGTGTGGTATACAAAGTAGTGAGCATGCAATGTGTGGTTTGGAAAGTAGACATGGCAAGGTGTAGTTCTAACATGGCAAGGTGTAGTGCGTAAAGTAACCAGCATGACAAGTGTAGTGTGTACAGCAATAAGTATGGCAAGTGTAGTGTGTACAGCAATAAACATGACAATAAGTTTATCAGGTTACAACATAGCATCAACAGGGGTAAAAAGAGTGCATCAATCAATCTCCTATCTAGTGACAAGCCCAGTGTCCGAGGGGGAGGTGACTAGCATTACACCCAAGCCAACGGGAGCTACCCGTGACTCTCTACTCACCGACCCAGCCAGGTGTCGATCAAGTTCACCAATAGAGTGTAATCCAACTTTCCAGCCTATACTACACTAGACTACCCCACCCAAAGTGTCCATAAGTCAATCCGTAGTTCAATGTTTGCCGTATGGCAAACATTCCGTAAATGGCCCGCGGCCCAATATCCGTAATGCCCGAAGGCCCAATAGTCCGTAATTGCCCGAAGGCACAATAGTCCGTAAATGCCCGAAGGCCCAATAGTCTGTAATTTGTCCCGAGGACCCAGTTTCACAATTCGACAATGGTGTACATTTCGCAATTTAAGGTATACAAGCAATGAATGCATTTCGATAGTAGTAATATTTGAAAGTAAAAGCAATCTACCATGTCACTAGGTTCAATAAGATTAAGTAACATACTTAAAAATTGTTATTAGCAATGTTTAGAAATCCGGTCACTGAATCTGAACAATATTGTTTAAAACTCGCTGGTGATAAATACTTGCGTATTTGAAAATAGTTGTAGGAAACAGTATACTTGCCTGAAGCGATGCGATTTGGGCAACCAGGCGCCAAGGCGGAAAATATCTGGGTCATATATTCATGATAACAAGTTAATAGCTTAACTTAGTAAAGTAACATTGACAGATCCACTTACATATTAACCAGATTTATTATACTAAATAAGTATAGCTTGTAGCACATGATTCATATAAGGTGATATATAAGGTGATATGAGTAGAATAAGGTCTACTGTCATACCCACCAGTATAAGCTACTAATTAGGGTAGTACACTATTATAAGAGCAAGGCTAATATATATAGATCTCTAAAATATATATAGGCTTATATGCGAACTGAAGATAACTTCATATTAACCCACACCTACCTATACACATAATATATAATAAAGTTACGAGCTTACCGTATCATCGTCACCTTGCTACCGCGTGATGCTCGCTAATGAGGTCGAAGAGGCGGAGCGGAAGCCCATGGTCGGAGATGGAGGTCGGCAACTTCAGGCGGCGTTGGGCGGCTTCAACGGCAGGGCTTGGTGGCGGTTCCGTAGGCGGCGTCGGACTGTTTGAAGGGAGGCGACGGAGGAGAAGTGCTCAGTGCTGGCAGTTGCGTTCGAAGTCGGAGGGAATGGCGATCTCGAAAGTGGCTCGTGGCGGCGCTGGGAAGAGGGGAGGACGCCGGAGGTTGAGGGTGACGGTTTCGGGGCAGAGGGCGTCACCGGTGGGTCCCGTCGCCGTGAGAAGAGGAGGGAGGTTCACGAGGGCCGTCGGCGTCTCTGTGGATGAGGGTGATGCAGCGGCTTCGAGCGGGGGATGGTACGGTGGGCTCGGAGGTCGGATGTGGATGTGGCTGCTCGGAGAAGCGGAGAGGTGACCGGAGGTGCTGATCGGAGCGGGCTCATCAGAGGTGAGGTGACGGGCGCGGTGCGAGGGAGTCGCCTGAGCTTCGAGGGGACGCGGCAAATTCATCGGTGTTTGAAGGCGGGAGGAAGCGAACGGTGGCGTTCTGGGCGGAGGGCGAGGATCTGAACGGCGAGGGAGCCTCGTCGACGTCGGCGTGTGCAGCGTCCCTGGGCTCCGGTGAAGGCGCCCGGCGACGAGGTGGCGACGAGCAGCTGTGCTGGGCGAGATGGCGATGCCTCTGAGGCGTGGCGAGGTCCTGCGGCCTGAGCGACGGTCCGAGCGTCGGGGCTGTCCGGTGGTGAGATGGGTGGTTCTAGTACCGGAGATTGTCGAGGGTGGCGTTGGCGATGATCAGAAGGGAGAGGGCAGCCCGTTGGGTTCGTGCGAGTTGCTCCTGATGTTTCCCTGGGGTTTAAGAAGGAGAAAAAAAAATAAGACGATGAAGAAGGAGAAGCAGACGTGGAGGGTTAGTTGCGGGTATCATGGAGGACGTGATAAGTGGGGAGCGCTCCGAGTGGCCTAGGCACGTGGGGGGTTAGGATCTGATAGAAATTAATATAAATCCTAACTTAATATAATTAGTTAAGTTAAGATATGAGTTAATATCAGGGTAAGAAAGAAGATTGTTTTAAAATCAAATCCCAAAAAGATTTTGTTTTGAAATTGTTGTTAAAAAACTAAACGTTTTGCTTTATTTTAGTAATAATAAAAAAATTATTAATAACCAGATTTTGCAACCTTAATTCTGGGCATCCAAAAATTATAAAGAAAATATCAGAGCGATCACGCCTCCGGGAGGATCGCCAACACGCGATCCGACACGTGTCTGGGCTAAGGAAAATACGAATAAAAATCAAAGTGCAAAATACCGACAATGACAAAATACGTACGGAATACGTATATCTGAAAAGTAACCGTTACCTTGGTTCTTGATTTGAGGTCATTGTATGTGCATGTACGTGAACAGTGTCACTTAGATCTCTGACCTAGCTTCGAGGTAGGCCCATTGAAAGGTCTTAGGTTGGGTGGCACTTGAAGCATACGAGGAGAGTAGTGGGGAGTTAGTGTCATGGAATCAGTACAGTCCTTAGCTAAATCTTTGGCCGAGGTGTATTGGATATGATCTTACAAAGACAAGCTAAGACCGAATGATAGTGATCGATTGCAAAGCTATTAGGGGCTGATAGTCAACTAGACTCTACGTGTCGTAGCGACATATTATTGACGAAGGGATTAAAATTGCAGAGTTCATCATTGACATAACTAAGGGTAGTGTTAAGAGATGTGTATGCCCTCAAGGCAATTTATCTCTGTGTATATATACAAACATCTTGTTTGAAATAACAGTAAGCTATTTGGTAAGAATTTACCTAAGTAAATAATAATGTAGTCTTCATTAGAACTTAGGTAAAGTCCTGAGACTTAATGCGAGGTCAAACAAGTATCGAGATGAAGATCTCGATCATGGAGAATTGCTTGATCGCTTGCAGTATAAGTCTAAGATCGTTCGTAGTCGTAGATGTTTCGAGAAAAGGATATCGACACATCGGATAGACCAGTGTGTCTTTGTCTTCACCATGGAGTGGTGACAATGATCTCATGGTCGTTCGACTTGGTGAAGTCAGAGACGAGACACATGTGCTCATTAGAAAATGAGTTCACTAAACGACCCAACGAGAGTTATCATATAGTTAACATTAACTTATCTGTCAATGGTAACTCTCAGTGATGATAGGCAAGTTTGTCCTTAGACTTGAGGTCATTGTATGACATGTACGTGAACGGTGTCTCTTAGATCTCTGACTAGCTTCGAGGTAAGGCCTGTCGAAAGGTCTTTGGTTGGGTGACATTTGAAACGTGCGAGGAAAGTAATGACCAAGAGAGAATTCAGCACTTCCATTTAGGGGGAGTTAGTGTCGCATGTGTTAGTTCGGTCTTTAGTAAAAACTCTGGCCAGAGTAAGTTGGAAGAAGTCCAACAGTATTGGACTAAAGACCGATGGAGACTAACCAAGTTCAAGCTATTTGGGTTGACAGTCGACCATACCCTAGGCTTGACTAAGCGACATAGTTATGACAATGGGACTAATAATGTGGCACTCATCATGGACACAGTCAAGGTGGTCCTGACAGTACTCTGGTCAACGGGCTAACCACATAATAATGATACAGAAACAGGGACGGCACCTGCTTCGGTATCATACGATGTATGGGAATTTATTAAGTTGCAAATAGTTTGCGATATAAGCTTTAGAATAATAGTGTGGGATTATTGCATATGATGCAAAAGGAATAAAATTTATCATAAAAATTTTACGAATATATTTCATAATTTCAAAAGCATGGAACAAGCGCAATTGGAAATCTGGGATTGTCCTAGACCCAATTTTGTTTTTTGGTCTAAGCCAAGTTGGGCTTGAGAGACGACAAAAACAAAAGCCATAAAATAAAAGCCAAAAAAGGGGGACATCACAAAAATAACTGGGCAAAGCCCAGCGCTGGACAAAGCCCAGTAATTTGGCTGGGTAAAAGCCCAGCCGTGCGCTGGGCTCTGGCCTAGCGCTTGGTCGCTGGGCTTTGGCATGGCCCTGGCGCTGGGCCAAAACCCAGCTGGGCACGCATCCGCCCACTGCGGGTGGGCACCCGCTGCAAGTGCCCAACCCACTTTGGGCAGGCACGCCCAGCAGGCCAGCGTGCGCCCGCAACAGAGGTGGGCCCCTTGGTGGGGCCCACATGGTTTAAGAAACCCAAGGTCAATTTTTGGCAGCTGTTTTGATTCGAAATGCAGTTTTTTAGGAAAAGTTTGAGTGGCCAAATAACCTTAGAATTGAGCGCCTTTTGTTTCTCTGTGTTCATCGTTCTGTGCTCTTCGATTTGATATATGATATCACTTCTGAAGCTCAACGGTGAGGGATGAAAAATTCGTTAAAGTTTGGCCTTCGTGGAAGGCAAACTAATAATTAATTTTTCCACATATACTATTAGTCACACTTCGGAAATTGAGAGATGCGAAGGGTAGGCTCCCTATATAAATAGGGGTTGGCTCCCCTCCTTAAAACTTGCACCAAACTTCAGATCCGAGTAGCTCCATTAAATGTGAGCAAGCCCGGATCCAAGCTTGAAATAATATTCACTCTTTCTCCCTCTTACTTCCTTGCTCCTGTTTGGGTTCTGGCAAAGCCACAAAGAAGTTCGGATTCGGATCCGAAGTTTTGACGAAGGATCCACTCAAGGTGAAACTTTCTGGGGCACGTGGTTGGCTCGGTGACAAGGGGATTGCTCGCTTCAGGACGCGGTTTGGTTCGGGAGAAGTGGCTCAGCCCCAACGCGGGGCATTTGTTCGTGGGATTTTGTGCCTTGCAACATGAAGGGTAAAGGTTAGTAGTTTAATTTATGTGTTTTTAATTGCAGTTAATATTATAGCTCTATCATTAGGGGTTGGTCGGACCCACCTCGGGATAGTAGGGATTCTGGATATGGTTTAATTTCCTTAGGGCTTGACTTAAAATAGTTTTAAGTTGTTCTTTCCTTTGTTTTTATGAATTCGTCGTCCGTCCGACTTAGGCTGGACGTCAATTTTTGAGCCCTAAGGGTCACAGACATCCCAACATTGGTATCAAAGACAGTCTACCTTGATCTATAATTTTCTGCAATTGTTAAATGCATGTTCTCCATGAGATGGAGGTTTCATACTAGCTGATAAAAATTTCTTTTATGAAATTTGATGTTTGAGAAACATGTTAATAATTTAATTATTTAGATTTTAATTCTTATGTGATGATTATTAAAATGTTGATGTAACTTAAACTTTATAAGATAATTTTTAGTTCCATGTTATCATGCTAAAAGTTTATGAGATAAACTTTTAGTTGATAATTTTATTGGTTATTTCATTTCTTGCTTATTATGTGATCATACAAAAAAAACCTTTTGGTTAGCCATTAAAAACTTTCTAAAACTTATGAGATAATTTTTTAGATGAATGTGCTATGACTTAAAAGTGTTGCAACTATTAAATTCCTAATGCTTGTTATGGTAGCCCTCTCAAATAATTATTATTATGAAACTTAATTGTTATAATAATAATTTTGAAAAGGGGCTATGATTTAATTTGTTGCAATTTGAATATTTAAATACATAATACATGATTTCGATAGAACCCTAAAAATTCCTTATAATTGATAAGGACCTTAATAAAAGTTATTAATCAATCCTAATATTTTTGAATTTTATGATTCAACTAGTTGAATAATTAACCAGTTTAATGAAGCCATATTAAATCCATGTTACACATTTAAATAATTAGTATCCTTAAAGGATCATGAACATGTGTCTAGAAAGTTTGTAACTAGTGTTGTGGATCACTTCAACTTGACTGGCGATAGTGATACTGGCCTAGTCAAACCCCCTGGCCGTGTTCCGCTGGACCACAAAGATACAAATTATTTTTATGTGATACCATCGATTACATCTAGTTAATTATATTAAAAATCCTTTTCAGGATTAGCCGTAGCCCTCCTTATTTTTGGATTAGGAAACTAAAAGACACATGTCATGGTTGTTGAGTCTCCACAAGCTATGACATGGTCTCTTTAAGAAACCGACTCCATCATACAAGTGATGTAGTCTGGTCTTACCCTACTACAAGGAAGAAGAACAGTTTTTGCGGTTTAAAAGTTCATTCGTGGCAGGTCGGAACCGCCAAAACTAATGTTTCAAGCGGTTCTCCCAACCACTGCTTAAAAGGGGGTGAGAAACATCTTTTTGGCGGTTTAAAACCGCTTAAAATAAACTGCATGCAACTACTGTTTGTAGCGGTGCCTAACCGCCAAAACAAAATTTCTAGCGGCAAGTTGAATTTCGATAAAAAATTATTTATGTTGGTTCTAAACCACTATAAACTTAATGATTTGTGGCGGTTCTAAACCGCCACAACCAGAATAAATCATTTTTAAATCATTAACCTCAAAATGCGTTTGTAGCGGTTCTACACCGCCAGGAATGTAATTGTTTTTGGCGGTTCGAAACCGCCACAGCAGGAATAAAATATTTTTAAAAAAATTAACATCACTTACAGTTTGTAGCGGATGTCAACCGCTACAAAACAATTTGTCGCAGTTTTTAATTTCGATTTTAAACCGCCCAAAACACACCATTGGTGACGGTTTCGAACCGCCACTAACCGTATCAGTTTTAAAAAAAATCCTAAAACTTAATCCATTTATGGCGGTTCAGAACCGCCACAAACCAAACTAATTTATAAAAAAATAAAAAACTCAAAACATGAATTTATTTATTTAAAAAAACTGAAAAGATAATAATATTTACAATAATAATTTATAACGAAACGAAAGTCTTTAAAACTCAATAAACCACATGATACTTTTTAATACAAAAAATCTTTCCTACATCATCAAAATAAACTAAGGACAGGATGGCGGAGGGAAGAGGTTCCGGTACTGCGAATCTTCGTGTAACTTCTGTAGCTGTTCTTGAGTATAGTTTTGGGCTAAGAAGAAGCTCAAAAGAGATGTACATTGAGCAAGCTGAGATGTACATTGATCAAGCCGAGACATATACTGATCAAGCTCCTGTTTCTGACTATCGAACTCCTCCCGCGTCACCAGATTTGAATGACTTGATGAAGCGTCAGACGCGAAGGAAGGAGACATGACAAATCTTCTATGTATCCCGAAGATCCAGGATTGAGAACCATTAGATCCAAATCCAAACACCCATCCTGGGTGATGTTCGCCTAGAACACGAGCGACAACATCATTTCTTCCTTGTCCCTCCATACCCTCTTGTCGTGACTGTATTCGAATGCTCTCCTGTACAATAAAATAAAAAATGAGATTATATAACTGAGAATGTTGTGACTAAACAAACTATACAATGAATAATTGGCTTCAAAGGAACCAATAGAGTTTCAGAATTTTTCACTGAATAACCTATTCTGACTCGTTATGCATTAAGCATGCTTAAAAACTAGTATAAAAGCAGAAGAAACCCAAAAGATAAGCCCAAATTTGTAGATGATACATATGAGCAAAGTTGTAGAGGACACACAAAATAACAAAATAACAAAATAACAGACAATGTAGAGGCCATACAACATAACAAAATAAAAGACATTGTAGAGGACACACAACATAACAAAATAACAGACATTTTAATACTCAACAGTTATGTGAGCTCTACTCACTTGGACCTTGTCTTGGATTCCTTATGTCATCTGCTCATATGATACCCTTCAAGAACATATATAGAAAGATACTGGACATAATAAGCATTAAGCTAGAAAATTCACACAATCTAGCATTCATTTTTTATATTTTTTTTGTCATTCATTGATGTTACAATAATTCACTGGAATTTTCTTCACAAAAGTTTTATATTTGGTTGTGTTTTAAATGAAGAGAGAATTTCAGTATGAGTAAGCTAACTACACTTCATGTAATAGTTAAATAACATAGAAAGTGTTTAAAGTAAGCGACTGACTCGAGTAAAGATAGGATTTTGTCAACTTCTTCACCAAAATGGCATTTTTCAACTTTAAGGTTCTTCTTTTGTGTGTGGAATGTGCACCAGGAATACCTTTAAGTTTGTTTTATGCCAGGAATACAAAATGCCTCTCTTATATTTCGATGAAATACTCATCATCATAATAAAAGAAATGCAAGCATAAAGATCTGAGAAAGTTGAAACCTTAAGCATTCGTGTCCACCTTGTAGGTTCCATTGTGTCCTATTGTCAATACGCTCCAACAATGAGACTTGCTGCCAACATTTGATTTTGTAAATTGTTGGTTTCAAAGTGTAAACTCTCAATATTTGAGGTGACATATGATATTTTCATCGATTTGAACCCAAGAAACAGAACCTAATACAATAGCCGGGGGCTACAAAGGTCATTGACGGAGAAGCAGAATTCCTTGCAAAGAAACTACTGTTGGCTGTGAAAGACGTGATTAAGAATTGAAGAATTGATGCCATCTATAACAAAGTTATAGATGCTAGAAATTTTAGAAGAATGTTAGAGATAAAGAACTGATGCCATCTATAACAAAGGTATAGATGGTCTTAAGCTAATGAAAATCTGCAATAATTAGTGAACAATGGTGTGGAATTTCACTAGAATATTAGTAATAAAAACACAAGGGAGAGGTAAATGAAAGGAAAAGGATATAGAAATCAAGATATGAAAAATAAAAAAAATTGAGAGTAAGAAGATAGAAAACATGAAATGATAGAAAAGAAAGAAACAATCGACAAATATACTAAGACAGAAGTACCCGTCTATAGACCCTATTAATCTGCCACTATGTGGCTAATATGCCAGCCTGATTTTCCTTAATTTGTCTCTGTTTTCTAAAAAAAATAATAGAAATTGACAGTAGTGTGTATTAAGGCAAATAACTTGCCATGGTTGCTTATTGCGTGAGCAACATATACAATATGCCGGCTAATATAATATGAGCTTTCGAATTAAACCACAATAGTCTACAAAATCAAGAGAAATAACAAGATGACGAATGAAATGTCTCAGTATGCCAACCTGAACAGCTAGGTTTGAGCACCTTCAATATCTCCGAAATTCTTTGGGGGTATGAAGTTAATCGGGTTGGTTTCTTGAATGGAAAGCGGGCAAGGGATGAGATGAGGAGGATTTGTCATGTAACTCTTCAAAAAGCAATAAGAAATCAATTTGACAATGTAAGTCAAGCATCAAGTGCCATGATTGCTACCAAACATTAATTTATTGAAAAACATTCTACAAAAATGGAAACAGACGGCAGTCTTTAAAAGAACAATTGCACAAGAATGTTGTTTAGGATGATGATCAACCATCACAATAATGATCAACATTAGCAATAAAAAATATTCCAGCATCAAGACCTGTACAAAAATAACTGAACAATTCAATGACCACATACATGTCTGATAGGATGATGACCACATGCGTGTCTGATAGGATTACATGTATTTGCTCATTCCTTAATCCAACTACAGAGATATAATAGAATTGTTGTGTTTCGGGCGTTTTTAATGCCCCAAATCTTGAAAAATGCGCATATTTATCCATGAGTTGTATAACCAAGTTGTATAATCATCTGTTCACACGATCATTGCAGTTTTTTCTGGAATCAATATACTAACAACTCATTAAGAGTGAAGAATTTGACTATAGTTAAGCTTTCCCAACTTATTTTCTTTTTTCTTGATATACAAAATTAAAACCATTGGAATGGTTTGGAACTGAGATACTGAAACTGTTGAATAAGTCCTAAACTGTTATTAAAAAACTAACTTAACTAAAATGCTATTATTCAGCACAAATTTCTGCAGTGCTAGGAGACATGTATAGATGGCATTGACTACAACTGAAAACAACAATCATGGGGTGTTTGATGATGCACAAAATTTCAAACCTAACTATCAGACAACCAGAAAATTTTTGATCAATGCAATCTTCTGTTCAAAATGTTCAAAAACCGAAATACTTCATGAAAGCTAAAAGAAAGATTAGCTTGTCATAGCAACAAACTAGATACTTACAATGATATCTCTCGCGGCATCGTTTGGATAAGACCCGTCATCTCTTGAACGTGTCAACAACACTATCTCTATCCGAGTGGGGTCTGCTCCATTTTGTTCAGCCTAATGAATTCACTTCACTAATTAGGGCAATATCTAAACTACATGGAATTGAAAACAAAATATCTTAATTTTATGTAGTTCAATATATATTGTGATAAGTTTTTGTTACCATTAAACCATAAAGTTGAGCCACTGGACGTGACTCGGTAGTTGGATGACACTCTTGCTTGAGAGCATTCTCCTTATTCTGCTCACGGTTATACTTCAATACAGATAAAGAATTGACACACTGTTATAATCTTCGAAAATATATAATTACTGAAATGTATTACTTAAAGTATAACAATTTACAAACTTACCCGCCACTTTGCTGAAAATCTTAGAACAATGAAACATGTCCAATCATCTTTAGTAATGCAATCAGGGGGTGTTTCCTCATTATATTTCTCACTTTTCGTGTAATCATAATACCGGTTCCATAACTTGGTCCGCCCAGTTTTCCATTGACGGCCCATTGCTATCTTCATTTCGTCGCATGCAACTGTTTTGTGCTCAGGAGGTTCACTGTAAAACTTAGTCTGTAAATAAATGAAAAACACGTTATATTGATAGTAAGATTGAACATGGTAAAAAACCAATTGCCTCACGAAATCATATCAGAACATGATTTTGTATCGCATTATCTTTGATCTCCTTGGGTATTAACGTCCAATCATTTACGCCCACATGATAATGTTCACTATTTGATATCACCTCCCTCAAAATAGAGTGGAGTGGCTAAACACACTCTCCTACAATGCCAGGGCCACTTGGTTTAAAAGTGAGCACTACCCTCTTGTTGAAGGGGACCTTATCATGAACGTCACTCGCATTTCTCAAAATCATTGAGCCACACTTTGGTGGATTTTCAGGATTAGAAACATATGCATAATTAAGATCATTAATTATATTCAAGATGCAAAACTTTTATAATAATGACATGAATTTAAACCAGACCTATCAGCTCACAAAATCCATGTGGACTTATACACAGACGAAGCTCCTCTCTTGCGCTTGCGTACTGAACTGCTACCTTCTAATGCCATATGTATCTGCGTTAAATTCACAAATTAAACAAGTTACAAGTGATAACTCCTATAAAACACTTAATAACAAGATTATCCAAGTCTAAAAAATTTAAGTGCTCAGCTACTGAGCTTCAGTTATCATTGAAGATGTGTAAATTTTGAATGGCAAACTAGTAAGTAAGCAAATCATTGTATTATATTTTTCAGTAGTTGAAGCAACAATTGGTAACTAAAATTATTTATGAAAATCTACTGGTTTCCAACAAATACTAACCTAACTTTGAACACTCTTGTTGCTCTCTTGCTTGGGATGCTGTAATTGGATCACTTGGCCCAGCCGGCAGAAATGATAATTACTTGTTAATACACTTTATAATTCTAATTCAAGAAAAATATTAGCTTGCAAAGAGCTACATACTTCAAGTGCATATAAAAGCCCGAAGTTATATCAAGCTTGACTACATCAAAACTCATTGATGTAGGCTTGACTTGAGTTGGGACCACCACTAAGCAACATGAGGCAGCATAATTCAAACATAAAGCTGAAAGTAACGGACAGAATGATTTGGCTGAAAACAAATGTTGCTGAAAACAAATGTTGCCACACTTCGTTATGCTGAAAACAAATGCTGAAAACAAATGCTGCTGAAAACAAATGCTTGATTTCTGTACTCACTTCGTTATCTCCGACCCCAATTTTGATGAAAACAAATGTTGCCATTCGGAAAAAATTTGATCTTAATTCAAATTAATTATTAATCAATATATGATAGAATATTACTTCAAACACAACAATGTATAATAAAAATAAGCCTAAAATACTTAAGTTGAAAATAAAAGTTAATAGTTATGAAACAGTATACTTCTAAAAATTATCTCCTAATATATAATTAATAATATCAAAATAAAAATGAATAAATATAAATTTCAGTATAAATGACGAATCAACTTCTCAAGGATACACTGACTCCTCATTGATCAACATGTCAAACTTCGAGGTTGGACTCTAATTTATATCAGCACATTCTAAAATCAATATTTTAAAAGGAACAACTGTATATGACTACAATATTATCTGATGGTTGTATAAGTTTGAGGATGTAATAATCTTCTTTTTAAGAATCCATAGCACACCTACCTTCTGGAAATATATAATGCAGTAACGCTTGTTCCTCTTATTAATTACTAAAAGATCCGACTACAACCATAGACATAAAAAACTTTAGGAAAAACATATTTAACAGAACAACTCATTAAGCTTCAATCTAACCATGCATATGTGGACCATAACTTACTGTTAAGCAGAACTTGTAGCTTAGATCGGTTTACTCATATATTTCAAGTGAACGGATTGCATAAAATATCAAAAGCATTTTTACACCAAAATAAAAAAAGGAACATGAAAAAAATCATTACATTGGTATCCCAATGTCGTCTAGCAATATCACATTTTACCCCACCCCCACCCCCCCAAAAAGCATGAAGTGACCATAGGCATAAACCCAACCCTATGATAGATATCTAGCTAGCTAACCACTTCTGAAAACTCATCAAAAAAGAATGCATTAAACTAAATCCTTAGTAGCTTAAAGTCTGGTTTCTGGTTATTGTTTATGGAACCAAGTATGGATATACAACACCATCAGTAGTTTAAGGCATATAATCTCTGTGGATAAAAACTTGAAGTAAATTGTATAACTTTGTCTTTTAACATCTGTTTTTCGATTCTCCTTTGTCACCTTAGTGCCAACACAATTTTTCTGTTTGTATTTATAATAAGAAGAAAGGCAAGTAGTTAGATTGCAAGTCATCGGATCTCAATTTACCTGGAAAACGGGAACTCCATCAAAGCCTTTAGAAATATCTTCAGATTTTAACTGAAAAACAAGGTCATCATTTACTGCTGAAAATTTTCACAATCTAAAAGTTTCTATTAAAGAAAAGCTCTCAATGATCTACATCATTTTTAAGAATCTTCGACTCTTTCTAAGTGAACTTGAAAATCAAAATGTTACATAGAAAAGATAAAATGTAAGAAGCATGGATGTGAACACGGGACATAGACACAGACTCACAGCATGGTGATTCCTGGAAAAACAGGACATGTGACAAGGTAATATGAATAAATCGTCACGACAAAATTTACACCAAATCAATTGAAGCACAGTGAAAAAATTGATGTATTGAGATCCATGCAAAAACCATTGTTATCTTCTATTCTACAAGAAAGAAAGACACCCAAATGGGGTTTTTTCCTTTTATGTTTGTTGTTGATATCTTGTATTTTATGCATTGCTAAAGAAAAACACTTACAAAATCATTATCATTCTTGGAATCAACTTTAAATAGATTGAGCACATGAAAACACCAAGTGATTGTCTTTTTTGTGTCAAATCGTTGGAGTTAAAAATAACATAAAAGCAGAGAATTGGCTTTGTACCTGGGCTAGTGGCTTGAATATGGCGTATAAAATGACTTATGTTTTGAATAGAAGTGGTGATCGGCCCAGAACTAACTCTGAAACGAAGTCGTCTACCGCAAGTGCACCTCATAGTGGCAATCGGGTATTGAACGCGGGGAAGCGGTGCTATACTACCTATCTGCTCCTAGGTTGAGTTAGACTTCCGAGTTTATTGGTGGATATAGAGTATGGAGGGTTGTAATGGTGATGGATGCGAAGATTGTGTCACTCAACATCGTAAACAAAGAACTCCACAAAGAAATGAATAAAAGGCTAGGGCATTAGGACTCACCGCTAGGATCGTTGGATGTCGATGCTCGGTTAAGACTCATACGTTGCATTGGTTTTATATGGATTGTCGCATCTAAAATGTAGAATTCATGGTTCTAAGCACCATGAATCTAACGTATCGCATTAACCTGTAGGCGCACATGACACGTGCATTAAGAATCGACAATATTCATGCCACTCTCGAGGATGGAATCATCTCAGCTCATGCCACTCTCGTGGGGTACACCTTCGATGTATTTTGGTGGCTCTCATTGACGCAATGGCGGTAGCCGTCAATTAGTAATATAGTTCGTCAGTGGATCCCATCAAGGCATGAGCCGGGCATGGTCACGTGTCCCAATTGAATCCATTAACTCCATAATTAAGTCTATAGGATACTCTTTAAGCAAATCGATTCCACCGACCGTGGGCATGACCTCAGTTCGAGTTCTCCTACAAACTTTGCAAGATCAACCAAAGTACGTCCCTATTACACCAATGCACCATAAAAATCCCAACTTTACATCTAAATCCTTAAATCCTAGGGCTAATCCATTAGCCCTAGATAGAACTACGCATGCATCATAGGAAAAGCAATAGAAGATTTGATAATAGCAAGGGAATTCATCATAGCATGCATCAAAGAGATATTCAATAAGAAATCACTACGACAAAAGGGACCTTTAACAGCGCTTAAAAAGGGTCTTTAATAGCGCTTCTTTGCGCTGTCTATGTCGCCGCTGCTAAAGGGGGGCATGTTTTAATAGCGCTTTACAAGCGCTGTTAAAGGTCCCCTTTAACAGCGCTTTACAAGCGCTGTTAAAGGTCCCCTTTAACAGCGCTTTACAAGCGCTGTTAAAGGTCCCCTTTAACAGCGCTTGTTAGTACAAGCGCTGTTAAAGACCCACCTTTAACAGCGCTTGTACTAACAAGCGGTGTTAAAGGGGGGCCTTTAACAGCGCTTGTACTAAAAAGCGATGTTAAAGGCCCCCCTTTAACAGCGCTTGTTAGTACAAGCGATGTTAAAGGCCCCCCTTTAACAGCGCTTGTTAGTACAAGCGCTGTTAAAGGCCCCCATTTAACAGCGCTTGTTAGTACAAGCGATGTTAAAGACCCCTTTAACTGTTAAAAGGGGGGCCTTTAACAGCGCTTTTTAGTACGTTTTTAGTACAAGCGCTGTTAAAGGTGGGCCTTTAACAGCGCTTGTTAGTACAAGCGCTGTTAAAGGTGGGCCATTCACAGCGCTTGTAATAAACAAGCGCTGTTAAAGGGTCCAATAGACAGCGCTTCATTAGTACAAGCGCTGTCTATGGTGGACCTTTAACAGCGCTTGTACTAAAGAAGCGATGTCTATTGGGACTTTTAACAGCGATTGTTTCAATTCATTTTATTATTTCTCCCTACGTTTTATATTTAAATAAATCCATGTAATGTTCAAAATACTTCAATAAACCACCAATAACATTAAATTACTAGAAACAATCATTGCAAGAAACAATCAAATTAAATTGCTTTTAATATTCAACAATCAAGCACCAAATCAAAAAACTGTATCGCGAAGAAAAAGCTCAAGAAGCCAGGTATATATCATGGTATCCCGATACAAATAAAATTAAAGTACAAAGACTAATTAAGCATATCACTCTATTCCAAACTTTCTCCGCTCATACTATCACCCTTCTTCTTCTTGATCTTCCGCCTGGGGGAGAACACAGAAGTGGTATACGAGCTAGCTCAGTCAGCAGCCACCATTTCGGATCAGATCTTAGTTTCCCGTTCAATGGCTCTGAAATGGCCAGTCTTGTAGATAGCAAAATTCCTACAGTATGTTCTTGGCAACCTGAGCAACCAGAGGGGGGAGCTCAAGTATGTTCTTGGCGCCGGGAATGTTATAAACAGGCTTACCAAGCATAGCAGGATCAGGCCTCGCGATATCTCCGATCTCCTCCATATCCCCTCAGCAGCTCCCTCGCTTCCCCTGCTCTCGTCCTTGAAGCAGTAAATCGTCTGAACGATCACCGCGATGTTCTGGTCGAGGTTGGAGAGGTAGTAGAGGCCCTTTTGGGTCTCTTCTGCTGGGGGGACTAGCGTTGGCTCTCCTTGCTTCACCTTGATCGAGCCCTTGACACTGTCATTGGAGTTCTCTGCAGCAGCCTGCAAAATAAAATAATTTGCTTAGAATGAGAAGGGAAGTTTAGAAAACAATGGTGGCTCCCTAAATACTGCACTTTGTGCTTTTGCTGCTAGTGTCTATACACTGAACTTTCCTCTGCTAGTGAATAGAGTTGATGTTAATTAGATCCAAGGTGATTTGGATCGCAATAGGGTAAAATCTGCAAATCAGCATCATAACACATTAACCATGCAACCAGCAGTTGCTATATATTTGCCGCCGTCGTCTTCGTTGTCGTCATCATCAAGGTAGAAATTGAATACTTATAATGTCTAAATTACGATTCCACTCCGAAGCAATAAAAATTGGAAAAGCATAGACAGATAGAATCAGAAATAATCAAGTTCTGATTAATGGTTGGTCTTGTACGCAACTAAACATTCCTTCTCCGTTCTGCATGTCAAAAATCAAATTGATAGAAGGGGATTTGATCAAGTGGTCAGCTTCGTGTACTTTGTGCAATTTAACTCATATAACAGACTGTAATTTTATTAGACTGTCCCAGTTTTATGCTCCCTTGCCCTCTGTTTATTATTTATATTTATGATTCATTAAGCACGGTGATTCATCTATTAGTTGATTGTGTGCTCTTAAACTGGTATTATAATATATGTATATTACCTTATGAACCAAATTGCTGCTATTCTATGTCAACAGTGTGGCCTGAAATGAAGTGGAAAATCAGATGCAACATGTCATATTCAGACAAGAGATAATAGTCAAACCACATGTTTTAAGAATCAAGGATGTGTTCAATCCTAATCTCACCTCTTAAAAGTTCAAATTATAAGGACCCAAACTACCTCCAACCACCCGGGACACTAACATGAGAGGCAACAATCAGACTGAAAAACAGAGGGCATGTCATCATAATTGCGACATTGGTTTAACTCCAATTAGGAAGCAAGGATACTTCAACTGGACGGCAGCATTATTGTTAGAACCTAAAAACATTCCTATTAATGAAGCATGAGTGCAAGTCTAAACACTCAAGCATCTCCACTAAGATATGGCTGGGATTTTATGGTCATATGTCAACTGGACGGCAGCGGTGGATGGGCTGGAATGAAGTATACAGATAAGTCACCAACAAGTAAAATAACACCTTATCATAACAGAACATAGAAATTTAGTTGGCAATAGAAAGAACTACCCACAATTACTTAAATTGGACTAAAGAAACCAACAACTAACCCTTGAAATCCTACTGGACTGATGAGATGAGAGGATCCGATCATCCAAGCAAGCAAAGGGATTGGATTGGATTGGATTGAGAGGAGGAGGAAAGCCGAGGCAACATAGCAAACTGATTGAATATTTGTTGTCCCTCTACAGTCCACAAATATCTGCAGCATTAGCAAAAAATGAAAAGGCATCCATACAGCTAATATATCAAAAAAAAGTCACCACCAATTATCAGGTGAAACTAGAAGAAAATATCTGCAGCATTAGCAGTTAGTCTGTATTACATCCACAGAGAAGGTAATGCCACAAGATTTATGTTCCAATTACATAAGACTCCGAGACAAATTCACATATGTTATAAAAGCATGTCCACTCATCTTTTACCACCACAAAGTGAATATTGTTTTGATAAGTCAAAATGTATAATAACTGTGGAATTAGATGTGTTCATACAAAGCATCATGTATTAGATATAAGGTGAGGTACAAGAAGCCACTGAAGGCTATTAAGTATCGACACTACAAATTGGATGATGTATCCGTGACGTATACATGTCGGACACCGACACTTGTCCGACACTTATCAGACACTCCGAAAGCCACTTTCAATTTTAAAACCACGAAGAGTTATATGTCTAAGTGGTATTAACTTTTAATTTAAACTAAAAATCATGTGTTGGACACTTTAAACCGGTATATCTTGTAAGAAAATATAAAACAATTTTCTTTTAATTAAAGAAATATTATGTCAACATAGCTTAAACATCACTTGAACTAGATTAGCTGTCAATTTGGTTTTTTATATCTTTTTAATTGACTTTGTTAACTAGGTTAGAAGATATGAATTTTTGTCACTGAAATTTCATAATATTTTGTTTTTATTTTTAATTGAACATATCCAAATCACAATAGGTTTTGATACATATTAATATAGATGCCTATGCATGCACATACATGATTATTTACCATGTCTACATGTTTTCTAAAAAATTTGTCATTCCCGCTTGTCCGTGCCATGTCTTATCCATGTTCCATGTCCATATATAGATTCCAGGAAGTAAATGATTTCTTAACCTGCTCAATATAAAAAGCATAAAGAAGTCATCTGAACCTGATCAACATACTTAATGTATCATTTCGATATAATGAACTGTGCATTGCAATGAACTACTTCGCAAACAAACGAGATATGAGCTATTTCACAGAAACTAAGATGCCATTTAGTCCTCTTCTTATTATGAACAAATAATCATCAGATAAATCATTGAGAAAATAACAGAAGGAACTGAAAGGAGATCTTACATGATGGCCTCATTTGGATGTCCACATATTGAAGTCAGGCGATGTTCTACAGACACACACGTGCACGATGGATAGTATCCGTGTCAGACATATGTTTGCATTCACATGCCCAAGATATTTTGGTGGATACATCTTCAACATTTCCAGCAAATATCCATCCTGAAACCAGCTAGGAAAGGGTTGGATCTATGACAGAACATTTCGTTTTCATGGTTATATCATCACCACCATCTTCACTTTCATCCTCGTCTTAGCCTTCATTCCAAAACAAATTGGGGTCGGCTTCATGGACTAAGAGTGTGACAAAGTAATGTGTTGGCAGTCACATGCCTACCATACAACCCTCCTCATTTATTCGGGTTTTGGACAGCAATGAAAGTGCAGGTGGAATTAAAATTTAATATGTAACTAACTTGTGATAGGTTACAAATAAGGTGAAAAATTCAATGTCAACAAATTAGTGTATCAAGCAAAATACCAGTTCAATGTCCTTAATTGATGGCACAATTTTTTTGATTGACATCGTAGCTCTTCATCTAACATGTAAATGATACAAGTTGCTGGCAATCTATGAAGGCAGTAGCAAGATTGCTTGATTTTAAAAGGGGTAATATTTACTTCTTAGCATTTGTATGATTCTGAATTTCACAATGGAACTAGGCTAAGCAGTTCTTCCCAACAGAAAATTGCCGGCAAATACCCTAAGAGCTCTACTTGGTGCTAGACAAGCTGTCTATCTATTTAGATAAAGAGACCCAGCAAGGCCAAATCATCAAACTTTTTTAAGAAATGGAAAGAGACAATATAAATTGAGAAGGAACTCAAATAGGAACTGGCCTAAGTTTGGTAAAGTACGCGTTTATTGTGCCAACCTAAATTATAATACTCAGCCCCCCCAAGACCCAACTGACTTCTATTCAGACAATTAATAAAAAACCTTAGAAAGATCAACATAAAAATTAACTATAGAATCATTATTGTTTCAAAAATGGAATTAATAAAAAATCATGTTGTCAGCTCACAAAAAAAGCGATCAAATGTTAAACATGAACATGATCAGGATTAAACATGAACATGATCATTGACATGTCAGAATGAATCACCATGAAAATAAAATTTACAGGTATTCAACTTGAACGTGGCTTTTTAATCAATTACCATGAAATTTTTAAAGAGGGAGAAGAAATCTCTCGATATAACTGAAAGAACGTAAGTGCATTGTCCAAAGATTAGCGCTTACATTATAATGCTACAAAAAGAAACCATTATTAATGCAAATTGACCAAAGATCACAACTTTATCAAATGGTAAAAAAAAACAAAGTTTCACTGAATACCGACCTTTAGGTTTGACATCTATACTAAATGACATATTTCTGGACCACATAACGACACCATTCTTTCGAAAAACGATTTGCAGACATCCATTTTCGATCCATATTTATCAATCTAACAAAAAAATTATTAACATTAATTATTTTGTTATTTGAGAGGTTAAGGTCTGAATGCAAGTAGAAGGCTAACCTGGAGATAAAACAAGCAGATGGCAATGTCACCCTTATAGCAAAGTAGGCCTTAGAGAAGACCAATCACAAAAGTATTTACTCCTGCAAGTAACACGAAGTTGTTTTTACTCCTGCAAGTACCCGTGTACGTATCTCTTCAAGTTCAAGTAAAAAAAGTAGGACGGCTCATCTACAAGATAAAAAACTTCAGAAGTACAAAAAACTTCAGGATATGTTTGGAGTTTCTTTAGACATATACAAAAAACTTCAGAAGGACGGCTCATACACTAATTGGAATTTCTTTAGACATACCATCACAAATAGTATGTAGTGTCAAAACCAACTTCATCAGATATGTTTGGAGGAGAGGAAGATGAAAAAAAAGGATCAACCTAAACGATTCACAAAATCGAGAATAGCCGTCCATTTTCATTGATTTTAAAGTCTTGTCCCTGCAAATTGACCAAAGATCACAACTTTATCAAAGGGTAAAAAAACAAAGTTTCACTGAATACCGACCTTAGGTTTGACATCTATACTAAATGACATATTTCTGGACCACATAACGACACCATTCTTTCAAAAAACGATTTGCAGACATCCATTTTCGATCCATATTTATCAATCTAACAAAAAATTATTAACATTAGTTATTTTGTTATTTGAGAGGTTAAGGTCTGAATGCAAGTAGAAGGCTAACCTGGAGATAAAACAAGCAGATGGCAATGGCACCCTTATAGCAAAGTAGGCCTTAGAGAAGACCAATCACAAAAGTATTTACTCCTGCAAGTAACACGAAGTTGTTTTTACTCCTGCAAGTACCCGTGTACGTATCTCTTCAAGTTCAAGTAAAAAAAGTAGGACGGCTCATCTACAAGATAAAAAACTTCAGAAGTACAAAAAACTTCAGGATATGTTTGGAGTTTCTTTAGACATATACAAAAAACTTCAGAAGGACGGCTCATACACTAATTGGAATTTCTTTAGACATACCATCACAAATAGCATGTAGTGTCAAAACCAACTTCATCAGATATGTTTGGAGGAGAGGAAGATGAAAAAGAAAAAAAGGATCAACCTAAACGATTCACAAAATCGAGAATAGCCGTCCATTTTCATTGATTTTAAAGTCATGTCCCTACTTTGTGTGCTGAGAGAATCTGAATCAACGGTAAGCATCCTACAATACATTCTCGGAAGATAACACAATAACATATTATGCGAAAAGCAGGAGAATCAGGACTCAAACAAATCACTTAAAGAACAAGATTTTTACCATCAGTATTTTGACATAGCATTGAAAGGAAGCTTGTGCATATTTCCATTAATTCCTCTAAAGGAGGAAGTTCATTAGACAACTTTTTTCTGTGGTAAATAATAACAAGTACTAGTTCATTTTGCTAGTAATTCATATTTTGTTTCAGGATTGATAAACCAACTATAAAGTAGCAAAATTTGAGCCAATAGTCTAGATCTTCTAGGAAATTAAGAACACAAGGGCAGAAATACATATTGAAACATATGCTTGCAGTTAGGCACAATCAATAATTTAACTAAATTACCATCTAAGATCATCGGTCATGCAACTGTATAAACTTTTTGTGTGGTGGGGAAAAGGTAGAAATATTTGTTGCAGCAGAACTTGATTCAGTAGAATCAGCACCATAAAGAGAGAGAATAGGTTGAGTTGCTATGTTTATCGTATTTCATGATCAACCACCAGAAAAAGTAAGAAAACAGATATAACAAACATGTGAGCACTGGAAAAAAAAATATTGGGAGATATTTGTGTTCCAACTGGACATTGTACTTCCAGCTGGTTTAGTTCCATAAATCTTAACTCATGCATTCAGAAGTTTTAGTAACAACCATGAGACAGATATCAAAACTTGCCATCTATGTAGCACAGATACTCTATCATGAAGCCGTATCTCGTCAGAACCCTGTCAAACATGTGTCCTGTGTTTTTTTAGTATGTTTGGTGTGTTGGCGTGTCGTGTCCATGTTGGGGCAGTCATATACATGCAACATAGCACACAATTACTGATTACAAAGATAAAAACTTGAATACTTGACTTTATAATTATAGACATGTGGGTCAATTTGTTCATGATCAATTGCGTATGCATTGCCCTTTAAACTAACTAATATCTAAACTCGGACTCAAACTACTCCCAAAACTTCTTAATTAAGCCATGATTCTGATCAAATAAAATATTTCTATACTATAATAGCATTTTGAATAATTATAAGCTACTTCAGCATTTAACTGTTAGTTTATCAGTTCCATAAATGTTCTGACTGACATATTTATACTGCACAGCTGCTCTCTATGTTGTAAGGTTTATTGATTAAACCTCCTGCTAAATTAACTCCGAAATGAAGTATAGCATCTTGAAAATTCAAGTTAATGTCTCTAATGTAGATAAACTTGTTAACAATTTAAAGTTGATTTGCTTAAACAGGATACCTGCAACATCCGTTGATACTGCTGAGTAGTAGCTAAAATTATATGGAAACCTTATTTAGTGAATTACCCTTGAACGTACTTCCACCGTTAATCGTTGAAAGGATTACCGCACCGAGTCGATCGTTGGAGGAGATCGGAGGAGGAGATCGGTCAGAGGGAGCTGCAGTTAGGGCAAGATGAAATCGAGAGCTAGGGAGATCGAGGGGCGAGTGGAGATCTGAGAGAACAGAATATAACGTCGATCACACGAAGAATCAAACCCCTTAATCAACGCCGAGGATACAAGAAACAACCCCTAACCTTTTGAGGCGATGGTTACAGGCGCCTGGGTTGGCGAGGTGGAGCCGTCGCCTAGGTCGGGGCGGTTGTTGAGGCGATGGTGGAGGAAAGGTCCGCGCGCTGTGAAAGAGGCAATGGTAGTTGAGGAGATGGTCGATCGAGCAACGAAGAGGGAAGAGGGGTCACCTTGGTCGATCGATTTTAATTTTCGGTGGTTACGCAACGAAAAGGGAAGAGCAACGAAGAGGGAAGAGGGAAGGCGGAGAAAATTTTTGGTGGTTACGCAAAGAGGGAAGATGGAAGAGAGAAGGGTTGGGCGCGGGCTGAAATTAACTTTCTCCGAAAAAACCAACCGCGCTGAGAGGGGCTACAGGCTGTAAAAGCTAGGGCTTGTGTAAAACTAATGTATAATATACCATCTTTAACACGTTTGTGTAAAATTAATGTATAATATACCATCTTTAACAGCGCTTGTGTAAAACTAATGTATAATATACCATCTTTAACAGCGCTTGTAGTAAATAAGTGATGTCTATTGGTACTTTTCACAGCGCTTGTATTAAACAAGCGCTGTCTATCTGGTACCTTAGACAGCGCTTGTATTAAACAAGCGCGGTCTAAGGTCCCAGATAGACATCGCTTGTTTAGTACAAGCGCTGTCTATGGTGGACATTTAACAGCGCTTGTACTAAAGAAGCGATGTCTATTATCTGACCTTTACCAGCGCTTGTAAAAATAAGTGATGTCTATTATTATCTGACCTTTAACAGCGCTTGCAAAAAGAAGCGATGTGTATTATATATGCCTCTAATAAATAGCGCTTGCAGAAAAAAGCGCTGTCTATTGTCTGACATTTAACAGCGCTTGCAGAAAGAAGCGCTGTCTATTGTCTGACCTTTAATAGCGCTTCCAGAAAGAAGCGCTGTCTATTATCTGGGCCTCTAATTAACAGCGCTTATAATTGACAAGCGATGTTAAAGGTGTGCTATTAAATGTCCCTTTTGTAGTAGTGAATCACAAAGAAATAACAATGGAATTCAAGAGGACAAAAGTACTTATCTTGATACAAGAGAGGGGCCTATGGCGTAGCCTAACTCCCAAAAGATCATCTCCAAAACTCCTAAGAAAATGAGATCTAAGCTCCAAAAAAAGTCTCCCCTCTAATGGCGGCTACCCTTCAAATATATATTCCCCCCTAAAACCCTAGCAAACAACCCAAAAATCCCCCTCAAAATCGTGCCCAAAGCCAAATCTGGACGCAACTTAAGTTCTGGGCCCGCGGCGACTCAGGTCGAGTAGCCCCCTGCTCGGTCAAGTCGTCAGGAAGTCCAGATTCTTCCCCCCAAAAACACTGCTCTGCCTGCTCGGACCAAGTAGGGTCTGCTCGGTCAAGTAGGTAGCTGCTCGGTCGAGTCATCAGGAAGTCCGGATTCTTCCCCTAAAACCATGCTCTGCCTGCTCGGACCGAGTTGGGTCTACTCGGTCGAGTAGGTAGCTGCTCGTTCGAGTAGGTAGCTACTCAGTCAAGTTGCCACTCTGCTCGATCGAGTAGGTGGCTGCTCGGTCGAGTAGGTGGTCGAAAACAGATTTCAGCACTGCAGCATCAGCTTGCAGAAATGCCTCAGAGCTCATCCGACCTCCGATTGGCGCATTCTTGGTGGAGTTGGAACCGTCTTGAAGTCTACTATCTGGGAAAAATATCAGAAAAATACTAAATATCCCAGGTGATCTAAGATTTGAAAAGAGTGCACGGCTGCCTTGTTTCCAACCCTTTGGGTCGCTCGATTCCTTCGCCGCATCATAGCTTGATCGAGCGCTATGGAGCCCATGAGTCATGGTATTATAGAACCATGCTTTCTTCATTCTCCTCTTCTTCGCTCCTTCCCTCTTGCCCCTTTCTTGCTTTCCAGCAGCTTTGATTCACCGAACGCGGCGCCTCAGGAGTTTCGATGTCGAAGCACGCACTCTCTCCTCCAATATACTCCAAATCGCTCGATATTCCCTGAAATGCAACCAAACGTTCCTAAAGTACAATAGTTCCACTTATGAGCGTAAAAGCGTATGAAATATGTAATTGAGTAATCATTTTGACGTGTAATCATATAGATAAAACGTGGAATATAATGACACATCAAAATCCCCCCAAGCTTGTCTCTTACTCGTCCTCGAGAAAGACTAGTAAGAAGCAAACATGGGAGAGGGATACAATGGAGATATGAGGCGGTGGCGTGTAATGGAGACAAGGGGTTCAACCTTAAATTCATAAAATATAAGAACCCAAGGTGTGCAAGATCTCATGAACGTGCATCAATATGAAATAAGAACATATATACACAACAAATACTTAAATCTCGCTTAAATTAAAATAACGTGGATTTCGATAAATGTAATGAACTTGATAAGTGATAAAATGAGAGTAGAGTTATATCATATCATAGTTTATCATGCAATATACTAAGTTCACAGAAATGAAACCAATGTCCACAACTCATTCTCTAAGTAGTATAATATGTCATGATCAAACATTTTCAAGCATGCATGGTATTTTTTTACGCTTCATGGAATGAATTTAGCAAATTCAATCAAGGTAAGACATTACCATACTACGACCATTTCAAGACTCCTAGAACCCATAAACTTTGACATGTCTTTGTTCTATATAGAAATGGAGATAAGGATGTGGGATTTTTGTCCTTTTATATTGTTTTTTGCTATACAATATTTCATATACATTTTCTTTCTTTATATATACGAGATAACTCAATATATACAAAAAGCGTCCTATGCATCCCAAACCAGACGGTCTTAGGGCATTGGGTTATGAAGAGCCCCTATGTCCTTTTATTCAGGATATTTGTTTGATTTTTGCATTAATGGAATTTTTTGCAAACTCACGTAAACACGATGGAATGCAAAACATGATCAAAGATCATTTATTGGCTATTCACAGAAGAAAAAGAAAAAGCATAGAATCTAGACATGGCTCGGTTTCAAGAATC
Source organism: Scilla litardierei (assembly GCA_030789695.1). Lineage (NCBI taxonomy): Eukaryota > Viridiplantae > Streptophyta > Magnoliopsida > Asparagales > Asparagaceae > Scilla > Scilla litardierei. The sequence goes on from CM061136.1 coordinate 96,312,742, forward strand.
CTAATCATCACTACTTTGGTTGTCGTAGGGTTATCATATCTCTTTTGAATTACTAAACATCCATGAAGCAATAGAATTATCAATCAAATCACGCAGGGGTCAAATGATTTTCAGATTTGATTCATTCATTTTTAGCTTAACTGTTTCGAGAATATGGTTGTGAAACTATGGATTTTACTATAAAAAACATATTAACAAAGATACACTAATCAAGGAATCGAACTCTAGTCTAACAGATATCAGAGTTCATAAAAAAATAAATCCACGATATTTCATAGAAAATGAAGCATATGAGACATAAATTTAGAAGTGAACATGGTTCATATGGAAATTTCGAAGTGTGTTTCACGATGAAGCATGGAAATTTCGAAGTGTGTTTCACGACGAAGCAAAGTGCGTGCACTATGCGCTCCTCCGAGCTTAAAAATCACACTGTCCTTAATATGTGTATGATATAAATAGAGGACAATGACAAGATAGGGGCAACTCAACAAAATAGTCTCTTCCCCCAAGCTTAAACATCACATAAAAATTGGGAAGAGAGGCGAAATAATTGCCGAATACATAGGTGTGCATGGATGATAAATAGTGGGTTAGGTGCAAAAGATAATTGAGCCATCATATGGAGTGAATTTAATAAACTAAGAAAGCATATAAAATCCTATATGGTCCTCTCGCTGCCGAGAGGATTCGTGATTATTTAAAGCATAAAATTCTATTTTATATATACTACTAGATTGGTACCACCTGTAGCAAAAGGCGGGTCCAATATCTTTGCCGGTGCAGGCAGCTACTCTATCTGCACTTTTCGTGGCTCCGCCAAGTGCGTATCTCCACAGGCTCCGTTAGATTCCAGCAATGCGGCTCCCAGCATCTCTCCAAGGACTCCACCTGTACACTGGAAGAGATAAGCCGCATTAATTTGATGTGGAAAATTTTTCCCTACAATAAAATTTTTCCAAAGAAGATCGTCAAAAGAAATATGTAAAGTAAAAATAGGTAGACAATACTTCCCTAAAAATACATCTTTGCTATCATGTACCACAACCGACAGTTCCTTGTCGTTCGTCTCAGGCTTTTCAGGCAGCTCTGGCATATGAGTATGGGTATCATCAGGCGAATCCTTATCGTTATCAGACTCATCCCGCCGCACCTCCCGATCAAATTCAACCGCATTTATGGTAGGTGGCCCCTCACTCTCCTCCTCGTATACATCCCATCGTGCCTCTTGATCATATGTATGTGTATCCTGAAAAGGCACAATGAGTCATCAAAATACGAATCGTGGTAAACATCATACACGGGAGGGGAATCAAATGTAAGAAACGAGGGTGGTAGAGAGATCTCCCCTGAATGGGAGCCATACGCTCTATGGGATAGTCATCGGCATCAATGGAAGGGTGGGCCTCTGAGAGATGTTCAGCCTCTGTAGAAAGTGGATGTGTCTGCGGCAGCTCAAAAGGAGGAGGGTAATGCTTGGGATTCTCATGAATAACTGTGTCCTCGTCCCAATGCACGGCCTCCTCAGTGACAAGCTCTGGCTCCGCATGTAAGGCCTCCTCAAAAGCATGCTCTGGCTCATGTGGGTGGCAAGGGGGAGCGACGATGGTATAAGCTGACTCCGCAGTACCAGGTGCTGTGGTCTCGTCACAGGTGGCAATATCAAATCACATAATACCTCCCCCGAGCTGAACACATCCTCCTCAGGCTCCTCAGCTATAGAAGGCAATGTAAACTTCATCTTCTCTGTTTTATGCCTCATTCTTCGTTTCTGTCCTGGAGCTCGAGGCACCCGATTTCATGGCTTGGCCTTCTCAATGGTAGGTGCAGGTAGCACTGTGTGCTCAGGTATCTGGTAGGGAGACAAGCATGACGCTAAAATATACTCAGGCTCTCTAGGTATGGAAGTGAATGTGTCGCCCTTGGATGCATCATATATGTCAGCCGACGCTCGGTAGATGACATCAATGTCTTCTCCATCTGGATCGTCCATCCACTCTTCATATGAACTAGCTGTATCGGTGGGTGGGGGAGAAATGGCAGTGCAAACTGGATCTGCTTTAACACCTCCTAAGTGTCTCATCGCAGTTTTCTCGTCAAAAATGGCTGCATCCATGCATGGTTTCGCTATCTCCTCAGAGGTGGAAGTATCAATGTCCTCAGTCTCTCCCTCGAGTTCATAATATGAAAGGCGTTTACTGATTTCTCCACATCTTTCTGCCATCAATCATGTGACTCATTCAGTATAGCGCTAACAGTCGTGCTCTCCTCTACCTGTGCCATAAACGCATTGAGTGTCAAATTGAGAGGATGGTTAGGACTCAAGAGACAGACGCGGCTTTCGTAGGGCACGTGTCCCTCCTTGCCACAAGACTCGCATTAGGCATTGCACTCTAAATATTGATCATATCCTTCCATCTGATAGTATGGGTCCGGTGAATAATATTTGCATTCTTCTATTGGAGCCTCATACTGTGCTGAATAATCATTGCCTGAATAACGACAAGATTGATCCATTGTACCTGAATAGTCAAAAACAACAACCTGAAAAAGATATCAGTGGTACAAGAAAAAGAGATAATAATAAAGCAGGTGGCAGGGAAAATATATCTCTTTATTTATTTTAATTTGATTTGTTTTTCAACACAATCTAATCAACCTAATTGTGGTAAACTGATAATATGGCAGACCGCCTCCCCAACAACGGCGCCATAAATTTGATCATCCGAAATGTAACCCTAGAGCGACCTAGTTATGGCACGAATTACACTGAGATAAATCCCCGGTAACGGCGCCATAAACTTGATGCGTCTGAAATGTAACTCTATAGCAACCTATTTATGGTGCGAATTACACGGAGATAAATCCCCGGCAACGGTGCCATAAACTTGATCGGCCCGAAACTAACTCCGAATCGATGTCGTCTACCGCAAGCGCATGGTATAGTAGCAAGCGGGTATCGAACACGGAGAAGCGGTGCTATACTACCTATCTACTCCTAGGTTGAGTTAGACTTGAGAGTTTATTGGTGGATATGGAGTACAGTGGGTTGTAATGGTGATGGATGCAAATATTGTGTCACTCAACATCGCAAACAAGGAACTCCACAAAGAAAGGAATAAAAGGCTAGGGCATTAGGACTCACCGATAGGATCGTTGGATGTCGATGCTCGGTTAAGACTCTTACGTTGCATTGGTTTTATAGGAATTGTCGCATATAAAATATAGAATTCATGGTTCTAAGCACCATGAATCTAACGCATCGCATTAACTCGTAGGAGCACATGACACGTGCTTTAAAATCAAACAATATTCACGCCACTCTCGTGGACGGAATGATCTCAGCGCACGCCACTCTCATGGGTTAGAGCTTCAATGTATTTTGGTGGCTCTCATTGACGCAATGGCGGTAGCCATCAATTACTAATATAGTTCGTCGGTGGATCCCATTAAGGCACGAGCCGGGCATGGTCACATGTCACAATTGAATCCAATAACTCCATAATTAAGCCTATAGGATACTCCTTAAGCGAATCGATTCCACCGACCGTGGGCACGATCTCAGTTCGAGTTCTGCTACAAACTTTGCAAGATCAACCAAAATACGTCACTATTACACCAACGCACCATAAAAATCCCAACTTTACATCTAAATCCTAAAATCCTAGGGCTAATCCATTAACCCTTGATAGAACTACGCATGCATCATAGGAAAAGCAATAGAAGATTCGATAATAGCAAGGGAATTCATCATAGCATGCATCAAAGAGATATTCAATAAGATCTCACAAAGAAATAACAATGGAATTCAAGAGGACAAAAGTACTTATCTTGATACAAGAGAGGGGCATATGGCGTAGCCTAACTCCCAAAAGTTCGTCTCCAAAACTCCTAAGAAAATGAGATCTAAGCTCCAAAAAAAGTATCCCCTCTAATGACGGCTACCCTTCAAATATATATTCCCCCCTAAAACCTAGCAAACAACCCAAAAATCCCACTCAAAATCGTGCTCAAAGCCAAATCTGGACGTAACTTAAGTTCTGTGCCCGCGGCGACTCAGGTCAAGTAGCCCCCTACTCGGTCGAGTCGTCAGGAAGTCTGGATTCTTCCCCCAAAAATGCTGATCTGCCTGCTCGGAATGAGTAGGGTCTGCTCGATCGAGTAGGTAGCTGCTCGGTCGAGTCGTCAGGAAGTCCGGATTCTTCCCCCAAAACCATGCTCTACCTGCTCGGACCGAGTATGGTCTGCTTGGTCAAGTAGGTAGCTGCTCGATCGAGTAGGTAGCTACTTGGTCGAGTTGTCACTCTGCTCGGTCAAGTAGGTGGCTGCTCGGTCGAGTAGGTGGTCGAAATCAGATTTCAGCAATGTAGCATCGGCTTGCAAAAATTCCCCAGAGCCCATCCGACCTCCGATTGGTGCATTCTTGATGGCATTGGAACCGTCTTGAAGTCTACTATCTGGAAAGGATATCAGCATAATACTGAAAATCCCATGTGATAGCAGATTTGAAAAGAGTGCACGGCTGTCCTGTTTCCAATTCTTTGGGTCGCTCGATTCCTTCGCCGCATCATAGCTCGATCGAGCGCTTTGGAGCCCATGAGTCATGATATTATAGAACCATGCTTTCTTCATTCTCCTCTTCTTCGCTCCTTCTCTCTTGTCCCTTCCTTGATCCCCAGCAGCTTTGAGTCACCGAACGCGGCGCCTCAGGAGTTCCGGTGTCGAAGCACACGCTTTCTCCTCTAATATACTCCAAATTGTTCGATATTCCATGAAATGCAACCAAACAATCTTAAAGTACAATAGTTCTAATTATGAGCGTAAAAGCGTATGAAATATGTAATTGAGTAATCATTTTGTCATGTAATCATATAGATAAAATGTGGAATATAATGACACATCAAGTGGCCCAGGTTTTGAATATGAGTCATTTCAGGTTTTGAATATGAGTCATTTTATATTACATTGTTAAAAATACTGTAAGATGAGTCATTTTATTACTGTAAAAATTCTAGTGGCCCAGGTTTTGTCTAAAATAACTAATCTTACAGCATTTTAGCGACACAAGTTCAATAACATTTTATTGGTGTAACATTATATCCATACATTGCTAAATAATACTGAACATATCAACAACATTGTTACACCAATAAAATTAAAAAGATTCTGAACAAGATACATTGAAATACATGATTTTAACATGAATGGGCAAGTCTTCTCCTTGTAGGGCCAACACTGAAATACATCATTTTATTTTATGTATACTAAATGTTGGTAAGAATCATATCATCGCATGAAGCCTAAATCAATGCATACCACTTGCTCTCAAAAATGCAAATACTACATACAAACAAATCACGAGCACAAGCATGCAGAATGCATCAGCATGTGCAAAACTAAAAAAACTAAAAATAGGAAACAGTGCATGTTCAGGTTTTGAATATGAGTCATTTCAGGTTTTGAATATGTGTCATTTGATACTTTGTTAAAAATACTACAAGATGAGTCATTTTATTGGTGTAAAAATTCTAGTGGCCCAGGTTTTGTATGCATTTTTCAGTAAGAACACAAATATGATTTGAAAATCAAGCATATTTCATTCACTTTCAAACGAGCAAATAAAAAAACTTTTAAATGAATGTAAATAAAAGATTCTACTCTCGAAAATTAATTTCCCATGAATCAAATGCTCACAAACATATCTCATCCATTTTGAAGAATGTACAGTGTCACAATTAAAAGAATAGAACAGATATTCCACATAAATACAATCATGCTATACTGTTTCATCTTACAGTTTCATCAGAAAATTTCAAATTAACTAGAATCGAGAAATATGCTCCTGAATTGGTCAAATAGAGGTAGACATCGAAACTAATGTACACACATCAATCTGACTAGCCCAGTCAAGTCAGATAGAAATCGAACGTTACTTATTCCAATATTCCAATAATTCCTGCAGTAATCCTATTTTTTAGCACCCACACAATGTATGGTTCATTAAACAGAAATTCAAGGTTCTAATACAAATTCAAGGTTTCCTTTTTCATATGTATTCAAAAAAAAAGAAACCAGATTACTTCAATCAGAAAATATGCTTACTCTTTTAGATAAAAAGAAACCAGTTTTTTAGGAAGGCATGCAACTCAGTCTCTCATATATGAGAGGTCAAAAAAGTTATTTTACAAATTCGTAAAGTGGATGGAATGCAATTATGTTTTACATTGTTTTATACACAATGTATTGGCAACTTAAATGCTTGGTTTTGGTCATTCTTCTAAGGTTATTTTAATTAGCTTACCTCTGATTATGTGTCTTAATGAGACGAGATTTCCCCTACAATGTAAAGGTTAATAAACTATTTTTTTCACAGCGTAGGATGTTTGTGTTTAGCTTCCATATAAGATTAAGAAACTATTTTTTCAGGGCGTAGTTTTTTGTGCTCTTAGCTCATAAGAAGACATTAGACAACCCCCCAACTTTCATTTGAAACACATCATGTATGGAGAATGTGGGAGGGATGTCTCTTTCCAGGTTCAAACCTAGGAAACTACTCCTACTTATGATAAATATAGGTGACCCTTTCCCAAAAGGTCAAGACTTTTAGATTGTGAACTGTGAAGTAGTGACCAACAATTTAACAGAAGTAAATACACTCATAGTAATATAGAAGGCATGCCTACTAGCATGCTTTTGCACCACGCATCATTTTAGATACCAAAGGATTCTTTGAGGAGATGCACAGATTGCATGAAATTAGAGTAGTTACTCAATAATTATACATACCTCTTTGACCAGATCGCTAAAGGATGACACACCAAGACAACCTATAGCATTCCAAACTAAGTATAACTTCTTCTCCTTTAAACCCATGCATGTATCTATAACAAATCTGCAGTATATAAGAAACTGCATGCATGGCACTATTACCATGAATCAAAAATTAAGAGAGCAACTATTACCATGAAGGTATAAATTACAATCATGGCACTTCATATTGTTAGATTCTTAAGAGCATGATCATCATAATTTAAAACTTGTACACATGCTAATTACGAGATAGAATCAATTAGGATCATATATTATGAGGTAGAATCGATTAGAAACATACCTTCTTCCATTGCATGTAAATTACAAGATCATTACAGCTATCATTACAAAAATTAATGCAAATGCATACAAATATCATCGGCTCTACTCAAAATCTGCAGTAACATCGGCCCTCACAACAAACAGTGAATCATCATCTGGAAATACCACATCTGAAATTTGAGCTTGATTAATCTCGTTATCATAAGGCGAGCTAGCATCCTCTTCACCCATATCGTATAAGTCTCTTGGTTTTACATGAATAGGAATACTCCACCCTTTATCAGCTTTGACCTCTACATTAAATACTAATTGAGCCTCGGCAGCTTGAATGAATGGTTCATCATCCTCGTGATCACCAGAGTGAATCAAGTGAGAGAAGTTTACTGATGTGAACCCAAAATCATTTACTCTAATAAACCTTTGGTTCATGGTATTGGCATATGCACACTTAAATACAGTTACATGAAAAATATCATGGTAATTAAGCTCAATAATATCAACCAGTTTACCGTAATATGGTAATGTACCCTCTCTTGGCCTATTGTCACGTGTTCTTGCACAGCTCTTAGTTCCAAAGTTACAAAACACACCACTATTTTAAGTTTTCAAGTTCTTCTCTCGCTCAATCGTTCGAAACATGAACCCATTCACATTATAAGCAATAAATTTCTTGCTTGTCTCTATGGTCCTTGCGCAATTGCAAGAAGTTCCTTTGAAGTTTGTTCTCTGGTATTATCATTAATCTATGAAAACATTACAGACAACATCAATAGCTTGCAAAAATTCCGATAATAACCTTGCAGTAGACAGAAAGTCATACACACGTGGATCATAAACGCATGGACAACATTGCGATGGACTTCCTTCTTTATTTCATTGGAACTGACATTCCTTTTACGATTTCTCATTTTCGTCGTCATGTTGCATCGAAATCAACTATACATTCAGAGATGAAAACATCAAAATGATTTGTCACAATCTACTATAATAAAATTAAAATAGATTAATGTCTTACTTACCTAATAAAATCTTCTACTTGAGGGTAATTAATCAATATGAGGCGATGTGATTGCAGGAGTTCTATGTCACTTAATCTAACAAGTGTACCGTCTCCAACTGGTTTACCCGATGGAGGAAACATGGTTAAACTTGCTTCATGTAGCATAGGGTCATCATCCACGCGCTCCCTACGATTGAATCTAGTCACAATATCATCCTCCAAGTACCTCGAACAAAAGGTCATACATTCTTCAGAAAGCCATCCCTCAACAATCGAGCCTTCAGGTTGGGCTCTATTGCGAACAAATTGTTTCAATTTTCCTAAAACCCTACATTCACATCTATGGATAAGTGTCTGATCAAGTAATTAAACCAAAAAATCATTGGTTTGCATATGAAACATTTCCATAGGTTACATCCACCGATAATGTACATGACCTCCAAGTCTAACTTCATCATTCAAATGAATTGTTAGATGCACCATAACTGTGAAGAATGACGGTGGAAACAACATCTCCATATGGCACATGGTCAGCACAATTCCTTTTTGATGTTTGCTCAATTCAGCAGGATTGACAACCTTAGAACACAATTGTTTGAAGAAGTAACCTAAATCAACCAACACAGAAGACACCACACGAGGTAAAATGTTCCTAATAGCCAGAGGCAACAACTCCTACATAAGGATGTGTGAATCAGGGCTCTTCAGTCCAAATACTCTACGTTGCACAAGGTCAATGCATCTAGAAAAATCACTTGAGTAACCATCTGCACAATGACACATTTCAAAGTCTCCAGGAATGTGTCAATCTCTTGCCTTTTCATTGTGAACAACTATGCTGGACAATATTTTCCATCCTCTTTTGGCCAGAGTTCCTTTTTAATACCCAATTTTTGCAAGTCTTTTCGAGCCTCTAAATGATCTTTCCTTTTTCCTCTGTCATTTATCAATGTGAACAACACATTATCACTTACATTCTTCTCAATATGCATCACATCAAGATTGTGACGCAATAAATTAGACTCCCATTGGAAAAATATACTTCTCTTTTTCCATTGCTTTGAAGCTTGATCAACATTTGCTCTCTTCCACGTTCTGCTTTCAGTAGTACTACTAGTTGATGACCGTTTTCCAAAGGAAAACTCTATATTCTCAGTTTGATTCAAAATCTATGACCCAGATAATAATGTAGGCGGATCCTTATCTTCTATACGTCCATCAAAACGAAGACGATTCAACCGGAACTTGTGGCCTTGCCTCAAAAATCGACGATGACCCATGAAACACCACTTCCTACTACAACCCAAATAAAGAGGAATGTGATCAAAATTACATGAGGGATGATGGTCCCCTCAAAAGATGTGTGTGATCATGCAAGTGCAATATGAGATTGGGGGCACGAGATTTAAATATTTATAACCGCAAGCGCACGGTGTTGTAGTGTGGCTTGGGGGTCGAACATAGGGAGGCGTGGTTGTGCTTGTGTCAGAAAGGACCAAATTCACCCTATGGATGAGCTAGCCCGAATCGATGGATGGGTTGTCACGGAATGTAAATACGGGGTTAAACAATATAAATAGAAACCCGGGACTTCGGTTTCCACCCTATCATGTGTTCTCGCTAATACGGTCGGCGGACAGGACAACGATTGGAATTAGGGTTTAATGGTGAGACGTTGCCTCTAAGAGTGATACCAGCGTCCCATGGGCCCGATATTCCGGTCGGTGCCCAGGATGATACGCCGAACTACCCGGGTTCGGTCAGTGGGCATTCCCATGTCCATTAACACTAACCGACTCCGGGAGTACTAAGCTCGCAACGATAACTCCCAACATCTCATCCTACCGCTCCCGCACGCTAGGATTCGATATTTACGCTAAGGGAGTGAGCTATGGCTAGGGAGTCAACCGCCAAGTTTATTCCCCCTTGGCCCAATGGTCAAAGGCGGTCTTTTTCCCGCCGATGACAATAAAACACCCCACGTAACCAATAGATTCATATTCCCTATCGATTTCCTAGTCCTATGGACGCATTAGGGAGAACTCGCGAGGGGGTTTCCACCAAATCCCATATCTGGGAACTACTCACACATTTTAGCTAAAAGGCGATCTAAATGAAAATCGACCGTTAAAAACATAATCAGGCAATATAAATGAAGTAGTAGTAATGCAATTAACAATATATTAAAGTTTCATAAAGATCTGAACACTTACAAATAACAGGAAAATTCCAGCCGTCACAATAGAGAAAAAACAGAAAATAAAAAACAGCTCAAAAGCACAGCTCAACGTTTCTGAAAACCTAGGGCTAACATATATAGAAAACGACGTCACCTGATCGGTTGAAGAATCAAACGATCGGGTGACCTGCTTCGTTCTTCGGCAGCGCTCTTTAGGACTTCACCCGGTCACGCGACACGATCGGTTGGCGGAAGCTTCTGGTCGTTTGGATCTTGAGATCATCAGGTGAACCGATCGGAAACGTCGCCCAAATAAACAGAAAGTTGCGACGCTTTGGCATGGTCAGCTGGCCATCGGGTGAGCTCTACGGGTCATCTCTTTGGGGGAATCGGCTACAGATGAACCGATCGGGTGAAGGTCACCCAATCAGTTGGAGTTCAGCTCCAATTTCCTGAGAAGACAGTCGGGCTGAACCGGTCGTCGACCCGGTGGGTTGATGCCCACGTTGCTTCAGCAGCTGTCCGGGTCGTGCACCCGTGCATCACCCGATCGGTTGGCTGTATCCAACCGATCGGGTGGGGGGCTGAAAGATAGAAATCCTTGTCGTTTGACCCCCCGGATCACGCGTGACTCCTCCCGTTGCTCTGGGGACATGTGATATCTTCGTTATGTGTCCACTATGCTGGCAAACTCCTGCAAACACGTAAAAACATGGAGAAGTGAAAGAAAACTAGAAAATACGAGAAAACGGATACGAGACGGCAAAAAATAATGGAAAAACACAAAAGAAGACGTGCGTGAACATATGAAATATAAACGCACGTCAAAATCCCCCAAGCTGAACCCTTCCTCGTCCTCGAGGAAAACAAGTGAGAGTAGGAGCTCGGAGGGAGAAAATAGAGAGAAAGAGAGAAAAGGAGAACTCTAGATCCTAAATCGTCCGTCAGGGCCGACAAAAATCAGAAACGCCACACCAAGCAAGCAAACGCCAAATCACAACACTAAACCAAGGAATACGAGTCCAGACAAGTGTCGTGGGCCCACGCGGTGAAGCGCGAGTGAGTGTGGTCATGTGCTAGCAGATGGTGTTACTATCTACATTGTGTTATAAGCTCCATATACACAAATCCAAGGAAAGTCCCAAGTATCGATTCGATTTGAAATAAGCGGTGAATATATAGCTCAAGCATGCCTGAGAAGAAAGTAAGAATCGAAACGTATCATGTGTAAGGGACTCCACAGCTGGGGACTTGGACATCACCACACTATCGCCTAGATAATAGCTAGAAATTGCCTATTCCAAGTGTTTTCGAAAGCGATGGGGGGTTGAGATGATGTGGAGTAGAACACTCGGTGCAAATTCTCGCCTTCCCTTTATTCACGGCAGGTAAGAAAATATTCACACACATTTTTTTGGGTTTTGGATATATGTATTTTTTTGGATTTTTAGCTATACATGTGTAATTTTTTTTCTTTTCTCTTTTCTCTTTTTTTTGGGGTTTTTCTTTTCTCTTTTTTTGAATTTTGGATTTAGGGGTATATACACGTGTGTACTCTCCCAAGAAGGAGAACGGTACCTGACGAGGGGAATTGCACCAAGTAAAATAAAAAAGAAATCGGATTCTAAACACTTGGGCAAAGGAGATTTTTCGCTAATCAGAGCATAAGCTAAGTGGGTTATCCTAGTCCTAATTGTGGAATACCGACACATGCGAAATGAAGCATACGATATATATATATATATATATATATATATATATATATATATATATATATATATATATATATATATATATATATATTCATGCATACATAGCAGATAAGAGAGGCAAATACCGCATATTCAAATCGAAGCATGATAATATAGGGGTCATTCCTGGACAGGTATATAAAGCAAAATCACAAAGTAGAAGCACACCAGACAGCTAGTCACGACACACGACTCACAGAAAAGCTAAGTGGACCCACGATGCGCGAAATGCAAGAGGACTCGGCTTCCTAGGGTTAGTGAATGTGATTATCGAAGCCATGCTAGGTGTGTGTGTGATTTTTGTGGCAGTTCATCATAGGGTTCATCTCTAGGAGAAAGAGATAAAAAGAAGAAAAGAAAAGATAAAAACACAATGAAAACGACTCAAAACGAAGAAAAAGACGCAAATGACGCACGAAGTGCGACTCCCCCAAGCTGAAATTTGCATTGCCCTCAATGCAATAAAAGTGAATATGGGAGGGCAATGTGTAACGGCCGCTTTCCGACCGTTCGTATTTCATACGTGCACGTACCTTTCGTGCACGTATTTTATTTGACGCTTTCTTTGTTTTGGTATATACGATGTTATATGCCATTGTGACCGTATGGAAGTGTAGAATTTTATGGTAATTTTTGGGAACGTCATCTCACGGCTCGTTTTCTGACAAAACAGCTTTGAATAGAAGGGTGTTTTGGTCTTTTGGCACCAATACGAGGTTCCTGATTTTACGATAATTTTTGGTAAATTTAACACGTGATCGGATCCCGTAGCCCCGTACTTCTCGTCTCCACGATCGTCCCGGTATTTTCGGATTATTTTTCCGATGCCCGTGGTGGAAGATATCCCCTAATCAATTTTCAACCGTTGATTAGCCTTTAATCTTTTTGAAATTTCAAAATTAATCAAATCCTATAGAATCCCTACGTATCATGCATGTGTAATTTCTTCTACTACCCACACCCAAAACTACACCCCCTCCTCTCACATACTCTCTCTCCTAGTCACCTAAATACACTCTTTTTAACACCCATATATCAAGTTTCTCTTCTCTTTTAACAAACCCAAACCACAACCCTAGGAGGCCATGCATGAACCCATTTGCAGCCGCCTTGCTCCTCCTCCGGCCACCACGGCAGCCCCCCAAGCTCCCCAACTCCGGCCAGCATCATCTCCACCCCCTCTCCTCCATCTCCACCTCTCCAAGACATCAAAAACCCATCAAAAACACCAAGTAAACACAGCCCAGGCCTGCTGTGCGCGCCCGCCAGAAAACGGTCGCCGCCACCGCTCCGGCCACCCCCTTCGGTGACCACCACCCCCGATCAACTCCTCTCTGACCCCCTGAGCATCTCCAACTCCCCTTACCCTTTTTCCACGTCTCGATCTCCTCGAAAACCCCGTGGAACTCAGATCTAGCCGCAGTTTTACAGATCTGCACCACCTCCGGGAAAACTTGCGCCCACCGGCCGTCCGGCAACCTACGACGACAAACCTACCGCCGTTGGATTCCTATCGAAACCCCCTACCAACTTCAACTTCCCTCATTCTCATAGCCCACCTGTAGCTCCTGGAATCCTCGTCGGAACACGTCGTATCGGCTGTTTTTCACAGAGCTGGAAGCTGAACTTCGCCGCCCGCGCACGGCCACCTCCGACCACCCCCGGCGACAACTCCACTACCCTTGGCTTCGTCTTGAAGTCCTTTACCCACTGAAACTTCCCGTTTCTGCTGTTCGTCTCTGAAATTTCACTGAGACGCGCGACAACGGACGTGGCGCGAATCTGTCCTCCCCGGCTTATCACGGCCGCCCACCACCGTGCGCTCGCGACGTCGGCCATCCACCAGGCCGAGCATCTTTCTTTGGTCCCACTTCATCTACCAACTGCCCCCTTGGACTCTCGGAGTTCACGTGCGTTTCCGCACTCACGTACTTTTAGCCGACGTCGCCGTTATCGTGAAGAACCGTTGCTCTACTCGCAACGGGAGGAGGATCGCTGATTAGCTCGCTGATTTCATGCCGTCACCCTGCTGTCCAGAGGTACCTCGCTGTGCTACCCACGGCCGAGGAGTTCCAGACGACGTTGATGTTTCGTCGTTCAGACCCGACTTCCGCTTGTTGGACGACATCACGAGGTTAGTTTCCCTAACGAGTAGTAAAACCCACACCGTAGCTAACCAAAACCTAAACTAAAATTGGACAACTATAACTAGATTTACTTTCAGTACTTGTAAAACACTGCTCACCGTAGAAAGATCGACAATCGGACAATTTTCTGTGCACATAGGATAGTAGTCGATCTAGGTTGAACGAAACACAAAAAATGTGACTTTGACGAATAGGGTAGTCCCGACAATCTAGAAACAAACCCTAAATAGGACTTATTGAAAAACGCGACTTGACACCATCGCCGTGACCTATTTCAGACGGACAACCACGGACGCGACGCCTGGACGAGACGCTCCGGACGGACGACACGCTCACCACCGCAGGCAAGTGTATCCCACTTGCACTTTTGACCGTGCTTAGGCCTTAGTTGATTAGAACTGATAACTGTGAACAAAGAGAACCGGACGTGAAATGATAGCGTCCGGGACGCCCCTTGACGGCTCAGACTTGATGACGAAGTTTGAGCCTACCAACAACTACTTTTGACATCGTAGGATTATCATGTGCGTGCGTGCGTGCGGACACCCTAGAATAACCTTTCCCGTCTTGTCACATCCCGTCCCGTCTTGCACAGCCCAGAGGGTAATAGGGCACTCTTCGAGTGATCCCTTGTTGTGATACACAGCCTGCGGGCAATATGGCACTCACCAGTGAGTGGGTGATCCCTTGTACTGATACACAGCCCAGAGGGCAATAGGGCACTCTTCGAGTGATCCCTTGTCGTGATACACAGCCTGCGGGCAATATGGCACTCACCAGTGACTAGGTGATCCCTTGTACTGATACACAGCCCCGAGGGCGATAGGGCACTCACCAGTGAGTGGGTGATCCCTTGTACTGATACACAGCCCAGAGGGCAATAGGGCACTCACCAAGCTAGAGCGAGTGATCCCTTGTCATGCTTGTCTTGTCTTTGTAATGCCCTGCTAAGCTACTGCACAAGTATTAGAGGGGGGGTGAATAGTACTTTAAAATAATTAAGCGGCTAATTCCTAATTACCTTGCAAACTCTACCAAACAATGCGGAAATGCGGAAATGTAATTATGACAACAAAGAACACAATCGCAAACAAGCAATATTACTGGGTTCGGATCCACCCAAGTCTCCCCGACTTGTTCCCGGTGATCCTACGTCCCAACCACCCGGATCCCCTCCGGATACTTGAGTTAGAAACCCTAACTCAAGATTTTCACTATAAAATACTTGTGAAAAACCTTCACTAGTCAAATCATACACAAAGGAAATTGTGACTACCACAACCCAGGATCACAAACAAACTCTCACAACCGAGAGTGAATCACTTACAATATCAAAGTAAATTGAAATAGAAATTGCTTACCGACAAAATCCTATGCCTTGAGTATAACTTACGATTTTGGGCAAAACGGATTTTGGGGAAGATGAAGAGGCACCAAACCCTAGCTCCAAGATGAAGATCAACGATGGAGAGCTATGAGGTTGATGGTGACCTATGATCAAGCACTTGGCTTGGAAGGCTCACAATCAATGAATCTCTCTTTTGAAATAAGAGTGAGGGAGAGATTCTAGATTGGAAATGAATGAGCTTTGAATGAGATTGAATGCTTTCTCTTTGATCTCTAAACTTCTCTTAATATCAGCCTTGAGTGCAATGAATGCAGCACTCCAAGTATATATAGGATAGAGGAAAGAGAGAGTGAAAATCGTGACATTAAATGCTCCAACGGCTCTATTCTGAACCAAACTAGTCGGTCAAAGAAGGTTGACTGACCGACTAGTTCATCAACTAGTCGGTCGGTCAAATAGCATGAACCGACTAATGGTAGAACAGCCAAAAGAATAAGTTCAGACTGAAGGGAACTAGTCGGTCCAAGAAGAGTTGCTGACCAACTAGTTTCACAACTAGTCGGTCGGTGACTCAACTCAGACCGACTAAGAGATAAAACTAAAAGTCTAAGCACAAATTGATTTAGTCGGTCCAAGAACAAATGTTGACCGACTAGTTCATGAACTTGTTGGTCGCCAAATGAACATAGACTGACTAACGATAAACAGTAACTTGGCATGTACAGGAAAAGCTCAACTAGTCGGTCTAAGAAGCATCACTGACCGACTAGTTCACAAACTAGTCGGTCGGTGAGTCAACGTAGACTGACTAACTGTAAACAGTAAAGAGCTTAGAATTGAGAAGGCAAACTAGTCGGTCCAAGAAGCTTTGCCGACCGACTAGATCCTCATCTAGTCGGTTGGTTCTTCTTCTTGAACCAACTAACATGCACAAGAAGTCGCGAATTGAAGCGCGATGCTTCGGGAAAGTTCGTATGGACTTCTACTAATATCCTAGCTCTAAGATAGGAGCGTTATGAAGATTAAAATGTAAGACCTACTCAAGGCTTAACATTCTACTGAATGAAGCTAAAAGACAATAAATAAAACTTGACGAACCGTCTTCAAAAGCTTCGATCCGAATTTTCATGACTTCTAAAGTGGTCCATAAGCTTCAACGAAGCTTTAGGCATACGATCACGTGCTTTGAGAAGTCTCGAGACGTCGCTTTGGATGTTCATATGAATTTGGCGACGATCTCCATAACTGCGCTCATAAAGAGTTAGTTCACGATATATTTATGTTTGTTCATCATCCAAAACCAAATCCGGGGAGTCCAATACTCAACATTCTCCCCCTTTTTGGTGATGACAAACCAACATAAATAATAATAAAAAATAATGATTCAAATGAAATTTACTTACTCCCCCTGCATTGATGACATGTTAATTCCATATTCAATAATATTCATAAGCATCAAGCAGACGAGTAAAGTATAAAATGAGAATCCATTATTGAAATATCGAATTTGAAATCCAATTTTTATATCTTAACTCCCCCTGAATCTAACATATCAAATTAGATTCTTGGAAAAAATGCTTTAAATTATCATGTAGCTCATCGTCATTATTTTATCTCTCCCCCTTTGGCATTAGCAAAAAGAGCGAGAGGAGATCAACGACAACAACAATGGCTTCAAATATAAGCACGGGAGTAGTAGAATACGACAACGGTCCAAATGACACCAAAGGAAAATACGAATAAAATCAAAGCGTGTCAATGAGACCAAAGTTGAAAATCGATAAATAAAATCATCAAAACTCAAATTAATTTTACGAATTGAGTTATGGAATATACTCTCCAATATCAACATTCTTGGTTAATTAAGTGCATGGAAAACAATTCTATGTTTCCATAGAAGAAATTTCTATTAAACCAAGTTATTATCGTCGAGCGACGAAATCAAACATCAGAGACACAAAAAAATATAATGTGCACAACAGAATGAAATGTCAACATCAATGTATATATATATATATGAAGCATGAGTACATCAAAATGATACATCGACAACATACATAAAAGCGATCCAACGATCGGGGCACACAATACATCAAAATATCACAACATATAACATATGTCACCACGGACACCAGAGTATCACATACATACACCACTATCAAAACATCATCAGAGATACATCAAAAAAATACATCAAAATGATCCAAAAATCACAACCACCCTCTATCCTAACCCACACTCTCACTAATAGATCTATCATCCAAAGTGCATCGGGAGAGTTCTCAGAGAAGCTCAGGAGGCAGCGGGAGGAGCTGCAGCAGCAGCAGGCTCTGCAGGAGTGGAGGTGGTCACCGGATCAGAAGAAGTGTCCACGGGAGCGACGGGATTGGAAATCTCTGGAGCAGCAACGGTAGTGGCCTCGAGAGCACCAGTCGTAGTATCCACCACATGAACGGTGGCAACATGTGTGCTCTCGGGATCACCAGCAGACGAAGCAGTAGCACCAGAAGTGCCCTTAGGGGCATGAGTAGCAACACGAACAAGCTCCTCGATCTCCTCCTCATCCAACTCCTCCTCGTCAGAGACTGACGTAGGGATCTCAATGCCCAAATGAGAGGCGATACGAGCAAGTATCTACTCAGTACAAGCATAACGAGACTCCATACGTCTCACTGAACGTGCGAGCTCGTCAAGAGTAGTAGAGGGAGCAGGAGCAGCTGAGGCTGAAGCAGACGTTGAAGCAGAGGGGGTCATCCTCTGAACGTGACGGAGCGCCGCAAGAGACTTCTTGACGGCCGTCACATTCAGAGGGGGACCGAGGGGACGCTCATCATCAGGAGGCAAAGTGACACGGAAGTTGCGAAAGACAAGTGTCAACAGGCATGTATAAGGGATATGAGCAGACTTCGTGGACTTTCAGATACACTCGAAAGAATCCATCTTATCGAGTATGATCCAAGCCCAGTTAATCTCACTCCCCATGAAGATGGTATAAATGAGCTTCAGGAATGGCTGGGATGGCAAGGAAGATGAGCTGTACTTAGGAAGTAAGCACGACTTCAGAATCAGATTAAGGACCCAGCCATCAGGCTTGAAAGACTTCGAGGGCACGCCAATCATGGTAGGAGGAATCTCATGGAAGATCTCAGAAAGGATGAACTGGTCAAGGGAAGAGATGTCATCGACGGAGATATCGGAAGGGAGGAGGCCAGACGACGAGCAACCAATCTACTCTCCTAAGATTTCTGCCGTGAGGACAATCGGTGTCCCTAAGACAGTCGTCTCAATAGAGTGGGTCTCGTCGTACTGACCCCGGACACGGTTGGCGTAAAAGAGTTTGACCAGACGGGGGTATGGGTGTGGATTCGCCTTAGGGTCATATCGAAGATAATCGATAAGACCGGAAGACGACAGAAGATCAGCGAGGCCTGGGAAGTCTGAAAACTGTACAAAATGCTCCAGAAGCAGCAGACAGTGTTCGATACGGTTGTAAGCCACGAGACACATAGGGTCATCGCGACACAACGAAATATCGACACCACCAACCGGCATCGGAGCCTTTCCCTTAGGCTTACGTGTGGAAGTACGGGGTGGAGGAGTAGGATCCCTATGGGTAGCCGCGGTCTCAGGGATGTACTCGGTGTCAGAATCCGAAGCACCGGGAGTGGGTGTACGAAAAGAGGAGGGAGACACAGTTTGCTTCGTAGGCTTGGGTTTTGGCTTGGGTTGAGACTAAGATTGGGCTCTAGGCTTGGCGGTCGTCGTCCTCTTCTTCTTGAGAGGAGGCGAAGACGACGAAGGTTGGGTAGTTTTCGATCGGTGTTTGGGTTGCGAGGGTTCCCTAGGGGGCGACTCTACGGTCATAGGGGATGGATGTGAGGGATCGATCGGAATATGTGTTCTTGCCATCAGCGAGACAAGACACGACGCAATCAAACGAGATAACCCTAAAGATCAACCCTAAAGATCAACCCTAGCCGAACTAAAAAGAGATCAACCCTAACCCTAGGAGAGAAATCGATTGGAAATCGAGAAACCTTAACTCTAGAAGCTGGAGAGAGGGTATACCTAGGTCGGAAGGAGGAGGGGGCTGATCGACGGCTGGAGTTGGTCGGAAAGATGGCCGGAAACGACGACGGGAGAGGAGGAAGTCGAAAGGTCACGGGGGGTTTTGAGCTGAAGAGGGGATTTCGATCGACTAGAATGAAAAAGAGTCGGTCGGGATGGAGTATAAGTCGATTGGAAGTCGAAAAGACAAGACAGTCCCCGTCGCAATTAGTCGGTCACAGTTCAATCACTGACCGACTAGATGATGATCTAGTCGGTCGGTCAATGAGCTTGAACCGATTAGTTGCAAACAGTAACGGAAGCTAAATTTAGGGCTTGAGTTAGTCGGTCCGAGTTCATTCACTGACCGACTAGATGATGATCTAGTCGGTCGGTCAATAAACATGAACCGACTAACAGAGTTCAAAAATTTTAGAAATTGAAATTTTGAGTTCTCTCCTAATCGCACTTGGACGAAACATCAAAATACTCTCATTAATCATTATACTACCCCATTAAACATCAAAAATCTGAAATTTGACGTTTACGAACAAATCGAGCGAAAATTCCGAAAATTCAACGAAAAATCCAGAAAATTCGAATAAATCTAGCATGTGCAAATATAACGAAATTGAATAGCATGCAAGATAATTGAATAAAAATGAATCCTAAATCTCGGATTCACCCATAATCCCCAATTCTCGACGCAACCGCACAAAGGAGTCTTCCTTTACGGGTTTCGTGAAAATATCGACGATTTGCTTCTGGGTTTCAACGTACACTAATATGATGTCCTTTTTAGCAACATGATCATCTAAGAAATGGTGTCGGACATCTATGTGTTTAGAACGGGAATGGTGTACCTGGTTCTTAGAGAGACAAATTGCACTTTGGTTGTCCACCATGATAGGGCAAGTATCACAGTTTATACCAAAGTCTTTAAGAGTGTGTCTCATCCAAAGAACTTGAGCACACGCGGCACCGGTGGCAATATATTCCGCCTCGGTGGTTGAAAGTGATACGGAATTCTGCTTCTTGGAAAACCAAGAGACAAGAGAATTTCCTATAAAATGGCAAGGGCCACTAGTACTTTTCCTGTCGGATTTGCATCCCGCATAATCTGCGTCACTATATGAGATTAACTCATACGTGCTAGATTTTGGATAAAGTAATCCAAAATCAAGTGTGTAACTTAAATAACGGAAAATACGTTTTACTGCTACTAAGTGTGACTCCTTAGGTTGAGACTGATAACGAGCACATACACATACGGCAAACATAATATCGGGCCTACTTGCGGTAAGATATAGTAAACTACCTATCATACCTCGATATAGACGAATGTCTACATCTTTTCCGCCCGCATCTTTATCAAGATGTGTAGTCGTGCTCATTGGAGTCTTTTTCCCGGAGGCATTCTCCATTCCAAATCACTTTTGTAACTCCACCGTGTACTTCGTTTGGTGGAGGAAGATTGCATCGTTCATTTGGCGAATTTGGAGACCTAAGAAATATTTGAGCTCACCCATATGGTTCATCTCAAATTGATCCTTCATCACATTAGAAAACTCTTCGCAAAGAGCAAAGTTAGTAGCACCGAAAATGATATCATCAATATAAATTTGAACTAAAATTATATCATTATTCAAATACTTAACAAATAATGTGGAATCAACTTCTCCCATTTTAAAACACAAATCCAAAAGAAAATTCTTTAAACGGTCATACCAAGCTCGAGGAGCTTGTCTCAAACCGTAAAGTGCTTTCTTAAGTTTAAAAACATGATTTGGAAATTTTTCATTTATAAAACCCGGAGGTTGAGAAACATAAACTTCCTCAACAACGTCTCCGTTTAAAAACGCACTTTTAACATCCATTTGAAAAAGTTTAAAATCTTTATGGCATGCAAAAGATAACAATAATCTAATTGATTCTAATCTAGCTACCGGAGCAAAGGATTCTTCGAAATCGATACCTTCCTCTTGCCGATAGCCTTGAGCTACTAACCGAGCTTTGTTCCGGATGACGACTTGGTTTTCGTCGGTCTTGTTCTTGAAGATACACTTTGTCCCTATGACGGTGTGGTTCTTCGAAGGCAATGGAACAAGCTCCCAAACTTCATTCCTCTCGAATTGAATGAGTTCCTCCTCCATGGCTAGGATCCAAGCACCATCTTCACACGCTTCATTAACATTCTTTGGCTCTATCGAGGAGGCAAAAGCACAATGAGCGAAGTGGTTGACTTGAGATCTCGTCTTAACACTATCATGGATATTGCCAATGACTTGCTCATGAGGATGGTCACGAACGGTATGAAGCCGTTTGGGAATTCCTTGATCACTAGGAACATTCTCAAAAACTTCATTAGTCGGGTTAGAATCAATAGAATCAATAGAGTTAGAATTAGCAATTGAATCACATAAGACATCCATGGAGTCATCATCATTAGTAATTCTAGTTGGAACAAATCCTTCATTAAATGAAACATGAAGCGATTCCTTGATCGTTGAGGTTTGTTTGTTGTATATCTGGTAGGCTTTGCTACGTGAGGAATATCCAACAAAAATCCCCTCATCGGATCTTGGATCGAATTTGTCCAAACTACCATACGTGTTTTTAAAAAAACATTTTGAACCAAAAACACGAAAATGTTTAACTTGAGGCAATCTACCAAACAACAATTCATAACAAGTTTGTTTAGTGCCGGGCCTCAAAAGTATCCTATTAAACACATAGCAAGCGGTGTGTACCGCTTCCGCCCAAAATTGATGGCCAAGTTGGCAATCATCAAGCATAGTGCGAGCACACTCCACTAGCGTCCTATTCTTTCTCTCAACAACACCATTTTGAGGAGGTGCGTGATCGCTCCAAAATGTAACCCAAAAGGGCGACCGTGTAGTTTTACCGCAAGCGCACGGTGTAGCGGCGAGCGGGTTATCGAACACAGGGAGGACGTAAGACAGTGCTTGCTCCGAACAACCTGGCTATAGGAACAGAAAAGAGGGAATTTGCCTTTTGGCAATCCTGTCACAATCGTCAGACAAAGTATGGAGATATAAAATCAAATAAAGACGCCTAGGGAATAGGGAATCCCCGCTACTCACCGTATCTCGTCAATGTGATTCATTGGTATCACAATTGCTAGGGTAGAATTTCGGATGAACTAGTTGCAACTGAATGTAAAACCTGGCTCACGCTCTCGTGCTGTTGTCGGTCTATAGCTATCCTAGGTTTGGGTCCAATCTCTTGCAAACCCTAGCCTAGGCAAGCTAGCATTAGGATCAACATCATTGATCAATCGCGCCCTGAGCCCACTCTCGTGCAAACTCGGGGTGCGACCTAGGTTGGGATAGTTCCTACCCGTCCAATCTCTTGCAAACGAGTATCGGTATGGAATTGCGATCGAGAACCCTTGTATCGGTCCAATCTCTTGCAAACCGATACTACGGAAACTCAATTTCAACCCAATTCGGATTTCTAGGGTTTCCTATCGAATTGGGATCCAATCTCTTGCAAATCCCAATCGATATGAACTCCTAGCTATCCGTAATAAATCGATCCCAAACTAACCCTAATAGCAATTCTAGTAATATTTCTACCAAATCATCACAAATCGGAAATTGGGCTCGTATGGTTCATCCCCACGCCCCAAGACGTTAGGACTACTCACAATTCATATCACAATTGCAAAAATAATCAATTGGAATAACAATAGAATTCATGGCAATATTCAAATAAGCAATAAAAATGAGATTTTTAATGAAGAGGGAGACAAACCAATAGAGTTCTCCAAGAATCCAACAAAAATAAACTTTTCTCTCCTCTCCAATAGCAAGAATCAAAAGCTAAAAAGTTTAATCTAAAAAGCTGCAAAAAGTAAAGGAAAAGCTCTCCAACCTAGGTTAAAAACTGGGGTTAAATACCCCCCAAAATCGTCCAAAAAACTGTGACCAAAATGCCCCTGCGCAGCCTGAAAATTGCAATTTACGCTACAGGCAGCGCGGCTCACTCGGCCGAGTGACAAAATTCGCTCGGCCGAGTGAGAAACCCTGAGAATTTCCAGTAAGTCTGGGGTCTTGGGGGTCTTCACTTCGGGCGTCGCTCGGCCGAGTGAGTTGTCGTCACTCGGCCGATGGCTTCTATTCACTCGGGCGGTCGGCAATTTCCACTCGGCCGAGTGGGTCTTCTGAAGCTCAGGCAGACGAAAAACAGTAAGTTGGCTCTTTTTGATGGGTGTCGTCTGAGTGCCACTCGGGCGGACGGGGTTTCGTCACACGGCCGATGTGGCTTCTGATGCTCGGCCGAGTGCACACATGAAGCGTGTCCGATCTGGTCGGCCGAGTGACTCCTTCACTCGGCCGAGTGAGACACAAAAAATGCCCAAACAGCTTGTTTTTGCCTCCTCGTCGCTCCTACGACGTTCCTTCTTCTTCCGCTCCTCTCCAATAGCAAAATACCCCTCGGGGAAGTCGTCGGTGACACTCTAGAGTAGGTGTATCTCGGATCACTCCAAATCGCTCCAAATCTCCTGAAATACGACAAAAACAACAAATCGTGAAAAGTATCGCAATATTGTCGATAAATCGCGAAAAGCGTGATTTGAGCGATCTAAATGGCATGTAATCATGCGGAAAAAAGGTGTAAAATATGGAGTGATCAAAAACCCCCCAAGCTTACCTCTTACTCGTCCTCGAGGAAGATAAGTAAAAGGCGAACCCGGTGGATTCAGAAAACGAAAACGACGAAAAACGAAAAAAACCGAAAAACGAAGAAGAAAGAAGAAAGCGAAGAGGGAAGCTGCTAGATCATTTTTCTCAGGACGTGGGTTTTGCTTACTCATATAGCATGCACCAAATGTAAAACACATGTCAAAGGCTTTTATTTCGATATCATAGTATAATGGTGCAAATAGAAATAGAAAACCCAAGAATATTGATATAGCATGAAAAACAGAATAATTTTAGAATTAACATTGTCTGAATCATTTAAAGCGGTATAAAATATTGCAGATCACACACTTTTCAATTGAACGCTTTCTAAGAGGAGTAAAAGAATATCACGCAATAGAATAGAAAGAATAGAAAAGTGTGGATTTCATGAAATGAGTGCTAGGCATATATTTCTGGATTTCGTGAAGCTAAAACGATCTCACCGAGTATAGAATATTACTTAGCCTAGGTTGTCGTGCATCATCAAGTAGTCACTCTCTCACACATCATTGGATTACCTCCCCCAAGCTTATCTATAAGCGTGGTGGCATAAAAAAACAATATTTACATCCCCATTTTTATGAAGCTACAAAAGTAATCAAGATAAAAACAAAAAGAGGGAAGAAAGAGAGGAAACATGGGATGGGATCGTTTATTGAGATTCTTCTCTTTTTTTTTCTTTTTCTTTTCTTTTTCTCTTTTTTCTCTCTTTTTTTTCTTTTTTTTAATAGCATATATACAAAATGATCCCAAATCAAAGAGAAATAAGGATATACAAGAATTTTTCTTTTTCTAGGTTTTGGGAAATTTGGAGCTAGGAATTAATAGCGGGGGAAATGCCATATATTAGAATCGCTAAGGGGAGATTCACCAATGATTTTAAAATAGAGAATTGATGTTCAAGATATGTGGAGAAAGAAATAAATATGTCTCTCAGTTCACTCTATAGGACGTGCACGACAACTTCAGCAGGGTAATCTAATCTACTCAGTTTCGATCACAAAAAAGCAAAACTAATCCAGATTTATCATAGCTAACATCATTTAATCATCCTGAAGTGAAATGTACAAATCATGCAAATAGAAGTGATATATGAAAAGAAAACGGTACTCCAGATAATAGCATTGAATGCGTGAATCTTGGTGTGTTTTTTGCGATAGCATACATATGAATATTCAGACTCAGCTAATAATAAAATTTCATCCATTTTCATGCTGAAAAAGTGTGGGCTACTATCTCTAAATGCAAGGCAAATCACATCATATGATATCGGAAATAAAATCTAAGACATGACAAATATAGCATGCATATAGAGAAAGCTAACTCCACGTCATCATCATCACAGAAAAGTCATCTCTAGCATGAGATGAAAAAGAAATAAAGATAAATAGGGAAAATAAAACTAAATACAATGCAGCACACAAAGAAAATAAGAAAAACGTGATGCATGGTAAAAAAAGAAAAAATGATGAAAGTGAGTGCAAATGCGGAAAAAGGCGTGAAAAAACTAAAAATAAAGGTGGTAAATCGAAAAGCGTGAGAACTCACTCCCCCAAGCTAAAGTGCACAGTGTCCTCAATGTGCGAAGTGTGGCACACCGAGAGACGTGTAATGTGAGGGGAAGGTGAGGATGCATGCATAATGAAAAAGAAAATAAAATAATGAAATGAAAAATATGATGCGGACATGATGCATGCAGATATAGGAGTGAATCAGATATATAGGAGTGTCACCAAAAATCTCTCCCTCTCTCCCAAAAATGATATAGAAATATATGAACAAAATGTGGTCCCAAAAACAGTGAGGGGAGGGGGGTGGGCAAAAATCATCAGGACCCAGCAGAGACGGACAGCACGACGGCAGAAAAGATCAATGGCATCAAGGGTGCCTAAGAGGGTGGGGCTGCGCCGTCTCCGTCCTGAGGCGGAGGTGGTGGTGGTGGCTGGGGAAGAGTCTGCTGGGTGGGTGTGGGTACGGGTGTGGTAGCAGGCTGGGTGTGTGTAGGAGTGGGGGTGTGTACCTGCTGGGTGGGTGTGGGTACGGTCGGTACGCGAGGGAGCCGGTCGAGAATCTGCGTGAGGCAATAGTGAATGCCCGGAAGTAGGTCGAAGCGGCTGGCCATGGCGGTGACGGTGGCGGACATGGTCCTGAGGTCACCTCTGAGGCCACTCACCGCCCCCTCGAGAGCACGAATGCTCTGAAGTACAGTGTCGGGGGGAGGTGGTGCAGAGGGACGCACCTGTCTGTGCTGTGCAGGACGGGGCTGGCGGACTCGGGTGGCGTAGGTGATGGGCTCAGCAGGCATGTGGAGGAAAGGTGCTGTGCTCACAAATGTGGGCCTAGCCTCAGTGCGAGGCTGGGGCGCAGGCTGGTATGAGGTGGAAGCAGCAGCAACGGAAGTGGAGTATATAAGTGGCGACGAGGCGGCCAGAGAGGTCGGTGACACAGATGTGTGGACAGACGCCACGACACTCTCTGAAAAAACGGCTGCGGTGGAGACAGAGGTGGAAACCACGGTCTCCACGACGGCAGCAAAAGATGGCTCTCCGCTCTCAACTATAGTCGGTGGGCGCTCGGGTAGGGCGGAGGAAACGGGCTCAACGGACAGAGGGTCGGCTGTGGTGGGAGTGGTGGTGGGCATGGAGGTAGTGGAGGTGGGCTCAGTGAGGGTACTCCCGACACCGGCAGAAGTGTGGACAGAGGTGTCGGGAGCAGCAGAAATATCGGGCTGCTGAGGGGCCACGGGGTCAGCAGGAACAGCGGGGTCAACGGGTGCAGCGTGTGCAGCGTGGGCCTGCTCAGCCTGCTCAGCCTCCTCGGCCTCAAGCATGTAGGCGGCGGGGATCAGGAGATCCATCGCCGGAAGCCAGTCCACCTGTGCTGGTGCTATCTATGTCCGAGCTGGGCTCGGAAGGATCATGTAATCCGCACCGTATGGGCCGTGCAACCAAACCCAGTGCCGCTGACCGTGCGGACGTAGCATCTTCATCCGGGACATGACGTCTATGGACAGTGAAGTGGGGCCCGGGGCTCGTCGCAGGTCATCTGGAAAGTCCTCGCCGGTCATCAGGGTGAGCAGGGTGATCAGACCGCCGCAACATATCGGTGAGCGAGCGCCCACCGATACGATGATGCGATCCAAAAACCAGCTCGCGATATCAATCACGACGGCGGGGACCAACTCGTCGCCCTCCCTAGATAGAGCTCTAGGGCGCGTCATCGCATAGAGCATATAAAGCTCCAGCGTGGACATCGTCCCAGGTTCATATCTCGCCAAAAAGGTAGTCGCCATAAGGCGCTGAGCTATGCGGAGGCAAGGGTGGACGATGGCCGAGGCCTTGGCCCTACTAGGGTCAAAGGCAGCAGGTAGACCCGTGATCCGGGCCCAGAAAGCGCCGGAATCGTAGGAAGGTGGGGGGATGTGAGTGGGGGCGTAACCACGGTCGGCCCCGGGGACATCGGTCCACGAAAAGAAAGCTCTCATCATACTGAGAGTGACCTGGCACTCTCGGTCCATGAACCTAAACGAGCATCCCTCGTCGGTCCGGGCGATAGAACTAAGCACCTCAAGTGTCGGATGGACGAATGTGTCCGCCGACACCTGGAAGAAATCTCGCCAACCCACGTTGTCATACAACGTGAGCATCCCCTCAAGTACCCCCAGGCATCCTAGGTCTGCAAGGTGTGTGAACCTGGAGGGTACAATCGAGCGCTGGGAAATGCGCTCGAAGACGACGCGGTGTGCGTCGTCTCGGAACGTAATCCCCAGCGGCCCGATAAGTGGAGCCGGTGGTGGCTACAGGACAACAGGGAGTGGCTGTGCGGGGTGAACGGGCTCTGCAGGCTGTGCGGGGAGTGCAGGGTCTACAGGCTGTGCGGGGTGAACGGCGTGTGGTGGTGTAGGCGGAGGAGAGTCCTCCACCTCGTGGGAGGGGCCGGCCTCATCCGACCGCTTCCGCTTGGCGGAAGCTCTCCTCGACCGCGGTCGTGTCCGGGGCGGCATGTGGCCCCCGGGTGCTCACCAAAAGCGATAAAAATGCGGCGTGCGTAAAATAAAGGAAGGAGTATACCGCGACACGCCACGAGAGCAAAGTAATGGAAGCGTTCGAAGACGACGCCTCCACGTAGCCCAAAACGATCCCCGGAAGCTCCCCTGGGCTCCCCTAAGCTCCCCAATATACCCTGCACATCAAACGAAGATATCAGCGAGTAATATTCAAAATGTATGGGGGGTTAGGGGTATAATAGAGAGAAAATGAAGTTGATTTGGGTTTGGGGCTCGTTAAACACATGGATCGTCGAAAAATACGCAAAAGAGGAGAAATAGGCAAAAAATTGGGGTACCAGAGCTCGGCCGGCGAGGTGGTCGTGGCGTCGGCCGGCGGTGGTCGGCCGAGCGCGGCGGCGGCGAGTGAGGTCGGGCGAGTGAGGGGGGAGCTGCGGGTGAGGGATACAAACGGTCGCGGTTTGGGATTTTTTTCTCGTTTTGAAAAACACGCCGTCCCTCTCCCCCTTTTATAGAAAAAGTTACGACTCTGCCGAGTGACTAAGTCGCTCGGCCGAGTGAACGCAACGGAAATATTTTGGAAAATTCCTCCCCGTTAATGACTCGGCCGAGTGTCCTTGCCATCCTCGGCTGAGTGGAATAAGTCCATTCGGCCGAGTGGCTCAAGCTACTCGGCAAGACTTGCCCTAGGAGCGTATCCGTTTTACTCGGCCGAGTGAATATATATACTCGGCCGAGTGGCAATTGTACTGAAATCAGGAAAAGAAACAAAGAGTTGGGTACAGCAGACTTCCCTCATTCGTGAGCCGCTCGGGCGGACGAACTTATGTTCTCGGCCGAGTGACTAGTATACTCGGCCGAGTGAACCCTGTTTTCTGCTGTTTGGCTTCGTTTGGGCTCTAAACTCTGTTTTTCCTCCTCCAGTCGAATTCATCTTCCTCCTAAGCATCGAGCGCATTCCTGGAGAGCTCCTCGTCGCCTTGTTCATCCTACTAATGATATATATCCCTTTCTCCTCTCCTGTCAAAGAAAAATAGGACCCGTTATCACGAAATTTTTGGGCAAACGACTCAAAACACTAATAATTTCTAAAACAAAAATAAAGGAAAAGTAAAAATAAACGATAACCGTCGGGTTGCCTCCCGACAAGCGCTCGTTTAAGGTCGTGAGCTCGACCCCCTTTGATTTTCAATTCAATGCAGGATATTGGGTGCAAATGAGATGCACCCGTCAAATTTTCCGGGGAGAACGCTTGGATTCAGATGTTGCGGCGGCGTGTTCTCCCTCGGTGATCTCTCGTCTCGGGTAGTGTTGGGGGGGTGGCTCCCCTAAGCTAGTGCTTGCTCCGGTCCTCGGCTTCACCGGTGACACCGATTTCCGTATCGGCGGAGCTTTCTTCGGAGACTTCAATTTTGAGAGCTTGCAGAGCTCTCGAATCCTTGCGACATCAGCGTCGCCTTCATCAACTTCGGTGGAGAGATCGGGGGAATGCTCCATCTTTTCTTCTTGGCCCAAGTCCGGCCCTTCTTCAAAATCTTCCTTGAATAGAGCACCAATGGAATGGGGGGTTGATCACTCCTTATTTTACACCTTTTTCCGCATGTTTGCATTCCATTTAGATCGCCCAAATCATGTTTTTCACGATATATCGACGATATTGCGATGCTTTTCACGCTTTGTTGTTTTTGTCGCATTTCAGGCGATTTGGCGCGATTTGGAGTGATCATGAGATGCGCTCACGATAGACGGCCACCGACGACCTCCCCGAGGGGTATTTTGCTATTGGAGAGGAGCGGAAGAAGAATGGACGTCGCCGGAGCGACGAGGAGGCCAAAACGACCAGTTTGGGCATTTTTTGTGTCCCACTCGGCCGAGTGGAGGAGCCACTCGGCCGACCAGCGAGACACTGCTCGGCCGACCCGTTCAGACACGATTTCCATGTGTACTCGGCCGAGCGACGGAGACCACATCGGCCGAGTGACGATACCACGTCCGCCCGAGTGGCACCCAGACGAAGGCCCTCAAAAAGATCGAAGTTACTGTTTTTCGGCCATCTGAGCTTCAGAAGACCCACTCGGCCGAGTGGCAAATCCCGTCCGCCCGAGTGAAGTGAAGCCATCAGCCGAGTGACGACAACTCACTCGGCCGAGCCGCCCCCGAACTGAAGACCCCTGAAGCCCCCGACTTACTGGAAAATTGACAGGGTTTTCACTCGGCCGAGCGACTTTTGTCACTCGGCCGAGTGCGATGCGCAGCCTGTAGCGAAATTTGCGGAAAACAGGCTGTGCAGGGGCATTTTGGTCAGGATTTTTAGACGATTTTTGGGGCTATTTAAGCTCTGTTTTTACCCTAGTTTAGAGAGCCACCTCCCAGATTTTTTGCAGCTTTTTGAGTCTACTTTTTAGTTTTATTAATTGTGATTGGAGAAGAGAAAAACTTGGATTTTTGTTGGGTTGATTGAAGATCTACATTGGTTTGCACTTTTCTTCCCCAAAAACTCTATTTTTATTGTTTATATCATTGTTGTGATGAATTCCATTGTCTATTTCATTGCTAATTATTGTGCTATTGCTATGATTAGTGAGTAGTCTCCACGTCTTGGGGTGTGGGGATGAACCCTACAAGCCCAATTTCGTATTTGTGTTGAATTGGTAGAAATTGAGCTAGGATTGTTATTAGGGATTAGATTGGGATCGAATTACTACGGATAGCTAGGTATTCACATCAATTGGGATTTGCAAGAGATTGGATCCCAATTCGATAGGAAGCCCTAGAAATCCGAATTGGGTTGGAGTCGGATTTTCGAAGTATCGGTTTGCAAGAGATTGGACCGATGCTAGGATCTCCGGTTGCAATTCCGTGCCAATATCCGTTTGCAAGAGATTGGACGGGTAGGAACTATCCTAATCTAGATTGTGGACCGAGTTTGCAAGAGATTGGGCTCGGTGCGCAATTGGACGATGATGTTGATCCTAATGCTAGCTTCCCTAGGCTAGGGTTTGCAAGAGATTAGACCCAAACCTAGGATAGCTATAGACCGGCAACAGCGCGAGAGCGTGAGCTTGGTTCCACATTTAGTTGCAACTAGTTCATCCAAATTCTCATCCTAGCGATTTCGATACCGGCGAACCACAATTGTGAAATACGGTGAGTAGTGGGGATTCCCCATTCCCTAGGCGTTCTCTATTTGATTTGATATTTCGCAATTTTGTCTGACGATTGTGACAGGATCGCCCAAGGCAATTATCCCTCTAAATAGCCAGGTTGATTAGGAGCAAGCACGGTCATTCGTCCTCCCTGTGTTCGATACCCGCTCGCCGCTACACCGTGCGCTTGCGGTAAAACTACAACCGTCGCCTCGGGACGTGTACGCCGGGGCGCGATCAAGTTTTTGGCGCCGTTGCCGGGGAGGCGATTGCGTTTGATTCTTTTTCACCTTAGCTATTTCTTTCTTTTATTTTCTTTTTATTTTATTTCTTTTACCATTATTATTTCCTTTGCTATTCTTACCTAACCCTTCCACGGTACTAATCATCTCTTTGAAACTCTGTTTTCCCTGTGCATGTACACGAGATCTACGGCGGACCCCGAAGCCTTATTATTCGATCCCGAGATCGAACGTACCGCGCGGAGACTCAGAGCGGAAAGGAGACAATATCCGGAAGGGCGGTTTATGACCAACCGGGAAACTCCCGAAGAATTGGCGGAGAGAATGGCGAGAATAATTTCTATTCGCGATAGGCTTCGGCCTAAAACCTCTTCTACTACGTCATCCATCGCCGTGCCGGAGTTGGCGGCCGACAAGAACTTCGAGCTAAAGACGGGATTGGTGGTTTTGATGCAACAAGACCCATTTCATGGGAACGCTCACGAGAACCCCCACTACCACATCCAATCATTCTTGTCGAAGTGCGCCACTTTCCAAATGCCGGGGGTCCCGATCGATGCCATCAGACTGCGCCTCTTCCCCTTCACGCTAAAGGACAAAGCACTCTATTGGCTGAGGACGCAAGCTGATGGAGTTTTCACCTCTTGGGACGGGTTGGCGGATGCATTCATTGATAAATTCTATCCACCATCCAAGACGGTGAAAATCCGGAGCGCTCTCATGTCCTTCAAGCAAGGACCACATGAGACGCTCTATGAAGCTTGGGAGCGATTTAAGGATTTGCAGCACCAGTGCCCGCACCACAGTATAGAAGATTGGGAGTTAGTGCATAGCTTCTACAACGGTCTCCAACCGGGGACCAAACAAATTATTGATGCCGCGGCGAATGGTGCAATCTTGTCAAAGACTCCCGAGGAAGCTACGGCCCTAATTGAGGAGATGGCCTCTAATAACCAACAATGGGGCGATGAGCGAGGACACTCTACGTCCTCCTTAAAGCCGACTAGCATCTACGAGGCAAAGGCCGTAGCGGAGCTTACGAGCAAATTTGATTCTCTCCACAAGGTGGTGGAGAGATTGGAGAAATTCATCACGGAGCCCCAAGGAAGCCCTTCCACCTCCGCGCCGGCAAGCCAAATGAGTGATTGGCAAGACCAATCTCAAGCCATGTATTCGGGAGGAGAGCAAGGAGAAGGATCCTTGGAGCAAGTGCAATATGTTGCAGGGAACCAAGGTTATTGGTCCAATCCGGCCGCAAGAAATCACCCGGGATTCTCCTACGCCAACAATGAAGGAGCTTTGAACCCGCCACAACAACCGCCTAATCAAGCTCGACCACCACCACCCCAACAACAATACTATCCGCCGAGGGGACCTACACAACAAAACTTCCAACCAAAGCAACAAGTCCCACCTTATAGGCCTCCCGGATACAATCAAGGGTGGAGGAATCAAAACCAAAACCCACCACAAGCTCCACAACGATCCGATTTCGAAACTAGAGTGGAGGCGTTCATGGTCGAGCAAAATAAGGTGAATGCTACTTTGAAGGCGGGGCAAGAATCTCTCAATACCGTAGTGGCTCAAATATCGGAGCAATTAGCGTTGCTCAACCGGAACACTCAAAGATTGCCGGCGCAACCGGAGCAAAACCCACGGGGCAACACGGGTCACATCAACGCCGTAGTTGCCGTCACTACTAGAGGCGGGAAGGACACCACCCCCGCCATGATTCCTATTGAGGATGCCGTGGAGGAAAGTTTGGAGCCGGTTGAGCCGATAGTCGAGATTGAAAAGGAGAAGGAGCCACAAGACAAGGAGAAATCTAGGGCGGAGCTATTAATTGAGGAGAGGCGCTTCATGCCACCGGTCCCATTCCCCCAAAGACTAGCGAAAGCGAAAATGGAGAAAAGGCTAGCGAAATTCCTCGAGTATCTAAGAGGAGTTAGCCTAAATATTCCCTTCCTTGACGCCATCATCGAGATCCCCACATATGCCAAATTCTTGAAGGACTTGATTTCGGGGAGAAAGAGGAAGGAGAAGATCATGCTAGCCGAGGAGGGCTCTTGGTTCACCAAGAGAGAAAAGGAGCCGGCAAAATTTAAAGATCCGGGGAGTTTTCGGATTCCTTGCACTTTGGGCGGCGTGCCTCTTCAAAAGGCGTTGGTCGATCTTGGGGCTAGTGTGAGTCTCATGCCCCTCTCCATGTTCTTAAAGCTTAACACCGGGACAAAGTTGAAACCCACCGACATGCGCATTCAATTAGCCGATGGACGGATAACAAGGCCGGTGGGGATTGCCGAAGACATCCCACTTCAAGTCCCGGGTGGAATATGCTTGCCATGTGACTTCGTCATCATGGACATTAAGGAGGAGGGAGACACCTCATTGATACTTGGGCGCCCATTCCTCGCCACCGCCGGAGTCATTGTCGACGTGCGCGAAGGTACCTTAACCTTGAACGTCGGAAACATTGAGGTGGAGCTCCACATTCCTAAGGCTATGAAGCATATGCCTTATCACGAGGAACTCGATTACATGGACCTCCTTGATGAGGTGATAGAGGAGGCGATTCCTCACTCAATTGGTGCCCTTTTTGATGAAGAATTTGATGAAGGCCCGGATTTAGGCCAAGATGAAAAGATTGAAGACGATTCCCCCGACTTCTCCGCGGATGAAGATGAAGGCGACGCTGATGTCGCAAGGATTCGAGAGCTCTGCAAGCTCTCGAAATCAAAGTCTCCAAAGAAAGCTCCGCCGGTACGGAAATCGGCATCGCCGGTTAAGCCGTTGACCGGGGAAAATGCTAGCTTGGGGGAGCCTCCCCCCAACACCATTCGGGACAAGAAACCTCCGAGGGAGAACGCTACGCCGCCACGTTCGAATCCAAGCGCGCTCCCCGGAAAGTTTGACGGGTGCATCTCATATGCACCAAACATCCCGCATTGATTGAAAATTATAGGGGGTCGAGCTCACGACCTAAAACGAGCGCTTGTCGGGAGGCAACCAGACGGTTTTTGCTTTATTTTTGCTTTTTCTTTATTTTCGTTTTAGAGATTTTTAGTGTTTTGAGTCATCCGACCAAAAATTTTGTGATAACGGGTCCTATTTTTCTTGACATGAGAGGAGATAGGTAGATCATCATGAGGAGGCTGAACGAGACGATGAGGAGCGCCCCAAGAAGGCGTTCGACGCTCAGGAGGAGCATGAAATCGACTGGAGGAAGAAAGACGGAGTTTAGAGCCTAAACGAAGACAAACAGCAGAATGCAAGGCTCACTCGGCCGAGTATACTAGTCACTCGGCCGAGTACAGAAGTTCGTCCGGCCGAGCCGCTCACGAACGAGGGAAGTCTGCTGTACCCAACTCTCTGTCTATTTTTCTCATTTCATTATAACTGCTACTCGGGCCGAGTATATATATTCACTCGGCCGAGTGAAACGGATACCCTCCTAGGGCGAGTTATGCCGAGTAGCTTGAGTCACTCGGCCGAATGGACTTACTCCACTCGGCCGAGCATGGCAAAGCCACTCGGCCGAAGCGATATCGGGGAGAAATTTTTATTTGCCTCGCTCGGCC
Organism: Scilla litardierei; assembly: GCA_030789695.1. Classification (NCBI taxonomy): domain Eukaryota; kingdom Viridiplantae; phylum Streptophyta; class Magnoliopsida; order Asparagales; family Asparagaceae; genus Scilla; species Scilla litardierei. The sequence continues at coordinate 96,347,987 of CM061136.1, forward strand.
GAGTGAGTAAAGTCACTCGGCCGAGTCGTAACTTTTTAATATAAAGCCAAGGGGGGGGGGCGCAGTTTTCGAAAACGAAAAAACCCCTTCGCCCGCGCCCCCTCAGCTTCCCCTCGCCCGATCTCGCCTTGCCCAACAGCCACTCGCCCGCACGTGCCGCCGCTCGGCCTGCCGTCGCCGGCCGACCATCGCCGGACCCCGCCCGAGTCGCCGCCGGCAGCCCCGCCTCCGATCACCTCCGGTTCGCTTATTTTCACCGTTTTCTCCTCTCCTCGTGTATTTTTTGAGGATCCATGTGCTAAACGCCCCCCTAACCCAAATCAATTCCCATATCTATCTGTTATACCCCTATTGCTCCATACATTTTGATTATTACTCGCTGATATCGCTTTTCCATGCGCAGGTTGCTTTTTGGAGCTTAGGGGAGCTCAGGGGAGCTTCTACGGGCTGCTCAGGACTTCGCGGAGGCGCGGACTTCGCACGCTTCCACTGCTTAGCACTCGCGGCGTGTTTGGGTACACGCTTTCCACTCTTTGTGCACACGCCGCACTTTTCACTTTTCGGCGCGCGCTCGGGGCAGATATGCCGCCCCGGACACGGCCGCGGTCGAAGAGAGATTCCGCCAAGCGGAAGCGGTCGGATGATGCCGGCCCCTCCCACGAGTTGGAGGACTCTCCTCCACCGTCCCCCACACACACCGCACACCCAGCACAGCCTGCAGGCCCCGCACACCCCGCACAGCCTGCAGCGCACCCACTGCCCGCACAGCCTCTCCCTGCCGATCCACAGCCACCACCACCGGCTCCACTGGTCGGGCCGCTCGGGATTACGTTCCGAGACGACGCACACCGCGCCGTCTTCGAGCGTATCTCCCAGCGCTCGATCGTACCCTCCAGGTTTGCACACCTCGCTGACCTTGGACGCCTGGGGGTACTTGAGGGGATACTCACGTTGTACGACAACGTGGGTTGGCGCGACTTCCTTCAAGTGTCGGCGGATACTTTTACCCGCCCGACACTTGAGGTTTTGAGTTCGATCGCCCGGACCGATGAGGGATGCTCATTCCGGTTCATGGATCGAGAGTGCCAGGTCACTCTCGATATGATGAGAGCATTTTTCTCATGGCCCGCCGTCCCCGGAGCCGATCGCGGTTACGGCCCTACCCACATCCCCCCACCTTCTTTCGACGCCGGTGCCTTCTGGGCCCGGATCACAGGCCACCACGCTGCCTTTGACCCTAGTAGGGCCAAGGCCTCGGCCATAGTCCACCCCTGCCTACGCATTGCCCAGCGCCTCATGGCGACTACCTTTTTGGCCAGATATGAGCCGGGCACGATGTCTACGCCAGAGCTTTACATGCTCTACGCGATGACACGTCCCAGAGCTCTGTCTAGGGATGGACTCGAGCTTGTCCCCGCCGTCGTGATCGACATTGCGGCTTGGTTTCTAGACCGTATCATTGTGTCGGTGGGCGCTCGATCACCGATATGCTGCGGCGGTCTGATCACCTTGCTTACCATGATGACCGGCGAGGACCTACCCGACGACCTGCGACGCATTCCGGGCCCCACTTCCTTGTCGATAGACGTTATGGCCCGGATGAAGATGATGCGTCCGCATGGTGAGCGTCACTGGGTCTGGTTGCACGGCCCCTATGGGGCCGACTACATGATTCTCCCGAGCCCTGCTCGGACTCTGATTGCACCAGCCCACGTTGACTGGATTCCGACGATGGATGTCCTCATCCCCGCTGCCTACGTGCTCGAGGCCGAGGAGGCCGAGCAGGCCCACGCTGCCCAGGCTGCTCCCGCAGACCCTGCTGTGCACCCTGCCGAGCCTGCTGCCCACCCCGTCGACCCTGTGGCCTCTCAGCCTGTTCCTGACATTTCCACTGCTCTTGACACTTCTGTCCCCACCTCTGCCTGTGTCGAGAGTACTTTTGCTGAGCCCACTTCCACCACTGTCACCACTTCCGAGGCTGTCCCCACCACTCCCGCTTCCACCTCCGGCCCTCTGTCCGTGGAGCCCCTTTGCTCCGCTCTCCCCCATCGCCCGCAGACCTTTGTTGAGAGTGGAGAGCCCTCGTTCACCGCGGTCGTGGAGACCATGGTTAGCATGATCTCCGCTGGGGTTACACCTTTTGGACCGCACACTTCTGCCCCAGCGGGAGATTCCTCTGTCTCCACTGCCGCCGTTTTCTCCGAGAGTGTCGTGGCGTCTGTCCACACTTCTGTGCCACGGACCTCTCTGGCCACCTCGTTGCCTCTTTTGCACGCCTCCTTTGCTGCCGCTGCCTCCACTTCTCGCCAGCCGGTGTCCCGGCCTCACACCGAGGCCAGGCCCACTTTTCCAGGCGCGGCACCTTTTGTCCCATTCCCTGCTGAGCCCGTTACATACTCCACACGCGTACGCCAGCCTCGCCCTGCGCAGCCTAGACCGGTGCGTCCCTCTGCACCACCCCCGCCCGACACTACACTGCAGAGCATACGTGCTCTTGAGTTGGCGGTGAGTGGTCTTAGAGGAGACCTTAGGACCCTGTCCTCCACCGTCTCTGCGATGGCTGGACGCTTCGACCTGATACCCCAGATCCACTACTGCCTTACACAGGTGCTGGAGCGTCTCCCTCGCGTACCCCAGCCCACCCAGCAGGTCCCCACACACACTTCCACACACACTAGACCTGCTTCCGCTTCCACCCCAGCTCAGCAGCCCACACCACCACCACCACCACCTCCGCCTCAGGACGGAGACGGCGCGGCACCGCCTTCTTAGGCACTCTTGATGCCTTTATACATTCCTGTCGTTGTGCTGCCCGTCTCTGCTGGGTCCTGTTGCGCTTTTGTCCACCCCCCTCCTCTCACTTGTTTTGGGATTATATTTTTGATCATATCTTTTTGTGCATACCTCATCATATCTACTTGGGTTTCTCATTTTGATCACATCTATATATTTTTATTGGGTGAGAGGGAGCGTTTTTTTTTGATGCCGTATTTATTTTCATATCACTCCTGTTTGTGCATGCATCATTTCCGCATCATATTTTCATTTCTTTTTTGTCATTCTTTTTATTTTCATTTTTCCATGCATGCATCCTCACTTGCCCCTCACACTTCTTGTCTCTGGGTGTGCCACACCTTGCACATTGAGGACACTGTGCCGTTTAGCTTGGGGGAGTGAGTCATCACTTTCTTCTTCGTTTAGCCACCTTTATTTTCAGTTTTTCACACCGTTTTTCACTTTTGCACTTATTTTTCATTATTTTTCATTTATCTTGCCATGCATCACGTTTTTCCTATTTTCCTGTGTGCCGCATTGCATAGTTCTATTTTTCCTTTTATCTTTACTTCGTTTCTTTTTTTTTTTCCATCTCATGCTAGAGATGAATTTTCTGTGACGATGTCTACGTGGAGTTAGCTTATTCTATATGCATGCTATATTTGTCGTGTCTTAGATTTCATTTCTGATATCATATGCTATGACTTGCTTTACATTTAGAAATAGTAACCCACACTTTTTCCTCATGAAAATGGATGAAATTTTATTATTAGCTGAGCCTGAATATTCATATGTATGCTATCACAGAAAACACACCAAGATTCACGCATTGAATGCCTATATCTGGAGTACTGACTTCTTTTCCTTTATCACTTCTATATGCATGAATTGTACACTTCACTTCCGGACGATTGAATGATGATTAGCTAAGATATATCTGGATTAGTTAGCTTTTTTGTGATCGAAACTGAGTAGATTAGATTACCCTGCTGAAGTTGTCGTGCATGTCTTATAGAGTGAGCCGAGAGTTATATTTATTTCTTTCTCCACAAATCTTGAACATCACTTCTCTACTTTTAAAATCATTGGTGAATCTCCCCTTAGTGATTCTATTTTATGGCATTTCCCCCGCTATTAATTCCTAGCTCCAAATCTCTTATTTCAAAAACAAAAAAAAAGAGAGAAGAGAAGAATAAAAGAGAGAAAAACATTCTTGTATATCATTACCTCTCTCTGAGTTGGGATCATTGTATATATGTTGCTTATTGCAAAAGAAAAAAAAAAGAGAAAAGAAAAGAGGAAAAATCCTCAATAAAAGATCCCATCTCGCTTACTTTCTTTCTTCTTTCCCTTCCTTGCCTTTGGAGCTATATAAAAATGGGGATGTAAATATTTTTGTGCCACCACGCTTATAGATAAGCTTGGGGGAGGAGATCCATTGATGTGTGAGAGAGCGACTACTTGACATTGCACGACAACCTAGGCTAAGTAATATTCTATACTCGGTGAGATTGTTTCTAGCTTTACGAAACCCAGAAATCTAAGCCTAGCATTCATTTCATGAAATCCATACTTTTCTATTCTCTCTATTCTATGATGTGATACTCTTATACTCCAGATAGAAAGCGTTCAATTGAAAAGTGTGTGGTCTGAGATTTGTATACCGCTTTAGATGATCCAGGCGATGTTAATAATAAAATCATTCCGTTTTTCATGATTATACCGTTGTTCGTGGGTTTTCTATTTTCTACTTGCACTATTCTACTATGATATCAAAATGAGATTCTTTGACATGTATTTCTCACTCGGTGCATGCTATAAGAGTAGGTGAAACCCACGTCCTGAGAAAATGATCTAGCATCCTATCTTTCTTTCTTTCTTTCTTTATTTTCGTTTGGTTTTCATTCTTCTTCGTTTTTCATTTTTTTTCGTTTTTCGCCGTTTTCGTTTTCCGAATCCACCGGGTTCGCTCTTTACTTATCTTCCTCGAGGACGAGTAAGAGGCAAGCTTGGGGGATTTTGATCACTCCTTATTTTACACCTTTTTCCGCATGTTTGCATGCCATTTAGATCGCCCAAATCATGTTTTTCACGATATATCGACGATATTGCGATGCTTTTCACGCTTTGTTGTTTTTGTCGCATTTCAGGCGATTTGGCGCGATTTGGAGTGATCATGAGATGCGCTCACGATAGACGGCCACCGACGACCTCCCCGAGGGGTATTTTGCTATTGGAGAGGAGCGGAAGAAGAATGGACGTCGCCGGAGCGACGAGGAGGCCAAAACGACCAGTTTGGGCATTTTTTGTGTCCCACTGGCCGAGTGGAGGAGCCACTCGGCCGACCAGCGAGACACTGCTCGGCCGACCCGTTCAGACACGATTTCCATGTGTACTCGGCCGAGCGACGGAGACCACATCGGCCGAGTGACGATACCACGTCCGCCCGAGTGGCGCCCAGACGAAGGCCCTCAAAAAGATCGAAGTTACTGTTTTTCGGCCATCTGAGCTTCAGAAGACCCACTCGGCCGAGTGGCAAATCACGTCCGCCCGAGTGAAGTGAAGCCATCAGCCGAGTGACGACAACTCACTCGGCCGAGCCGCCCCCGAACTGAAGACCCCTGAAGCCCCCGACTTACTGGAAAATTGACAGGGTTTTCACTCGGCCGAGCGACTTTTGTCACTCGGCCGAGTGCGATGCGCAGCCTGTAGCGAAATTTGCGGAAAACAGGCTGTGCAGGGGCATTTTGGTCAGGATTTTTAGACGATTTTTGGGGCTATTTAAGCTCTGTTTTTACCCTAGTTTAGAGAGCCACCTCCCAGATTTTTTGCAGCTTTTTGAGTCTACTTTTTAGTTTTATTAATTGTGATTGGAGAAGAGAAAAACTTGGATTTTTGTTGGGTTGATTGAAGATCTACATTGGTTTGCACTTTTCTTCCCCAAAAACTCTATTTTTATTGTTTATATCATTGTTGTGATGAATTCCATTGTCTATTTCATTGCTAATTATTGTGCTATTGCTATGATTAGTGAGTAGTCTCCACGTCTTGGGGCGTGGGGATGAACCCTACAAGCCCAATTTCGTATTTGTGTTTTTACCCTAGTTTAGAGAGCCACCTCCCAGATTTTTTGCAGCTTTTTGAGTCTACTTTTTAGTTTTATTAATTGTGATTGGAGAAGAGAAAAACTTGGATTTTTGTTGGGTTGATTGAAGATCTACATTGGTTTGCACATTTCTTCCCCAAAAACTCTATTTTTATTGTTTATATCATTGTTGTGATGAATTCCATTGTCTATTTCATTGCTAATTATTGTGCTATTGCTATGATTAGTGAGTAGTCTCCACGTCTTGGGGCGTGGGGATGAACCCTACAAGCCCAATTTCGTATTTGTGTTGAATTGGTAGAAATTGAGCTAGGATTGTTATTAGGGATTAGATTGGGATCGAATTACTACGGATAGCTAGGTATTCACATCAATTGGGATTTGCAAGAGATTGGATCCCAATTCGATAGGAAGCCCTAGAAATCCGAATTGGGTTGGAGTCGGATTTTCGAAGTATCGGTTTGCAAGAGATTGGACCGATGCTAGGTTCTCCGGTTGCAATTCCGTGCCCGGCCGACCCGTTCAGACACGATTTCCATGTGTACTCGGCCGAGCGACGGAGACCACATCGGCCGAGTGACGATACCACGTCCGCCCGAGTGGCGCCCAGACGAAGGCCCTCAAAAAGATCGAAGTTACTGTTTTTCGGCCATCTGAGCTTCAGAAGACCCACTCGGCCGAGTGGCAAATCCCGTCCGCCCGAGTGAAGTGAAGCCATCGGCCGAGTGACGACAACTCACTCGGCCGAGCCGCCCCCGAACTGAAGACCCCTGAAGCCCCCGACTTACTGGAAAATTGACAGGGTTTTCACTCGGCCGAGCGACTTTTGTCACTCGGCCGAGTGCGATGCGCAGCCTGTAGCGAAATTTGCGGAAAACAGGCTGTGTAGGGGCATTTTGGTCAGGATTTTTAGACGATTTTTGGGGCTATTTAAGCTCTGTTTTTACCCTAGTTTAGAGAGCCACCTCCCAGATTTTTTGCAGCTTTTTGAGTCTACTTTTTAGTTTTATTAATTGTGATTGGAGAAGAGAAAAACTTGGATTTTTGTTGGGTTGATTGAAGATCTACATTGGTTTGCACTTTTCTTCCCCAAAAACTCTATTTTTATTGTTTATATCATTGTTGTGATGAATTCCATTGTCTATTTCATTGCTAATTATTGTGCTATTGCTATGATTAGTGAGTAGTCTCCACGTCTTGGGGCGTGGGGATGAACCCTACAAGCCCAATTTCGTATTTGTGTTGAATTGGTAGAAATTGAGCTAGGATTGTTATTAGAGATTAGATTGGGATCGAATTACTACGGATAGCTAGGTATTCACATCAATTGGGATTTGCAAGAGATTGGATCCCAATTCGATAGGAAGCCCTAGAAATCCGAATTGGGTTGGAGTCGGATTTTCGAAGTATCGGTTTGCAAGAGATTGGACCGATGCTAGGATCTCCGGTTGCAATTCCGTGCCGATATCCGTTTGCAAGAGATTGGACGGGTAGGAACTATCCTAATCTAGATTGTGGACCGAGTTTGCAAGAGATTGGGCTCGGTGCGCAATTGGACGATGATGTTGATCCTAATGCTAGCTTCCCTAGGCTAGGGTTTGCAAGAGATTGGACCCAAACCTAGGATAGCTATAGACCGGCAACAGCGCGAGAGCGTGAGCTTGGTTCCACATTTAGTTGCAACTAGTTCATCCAAATTCTCATCCTAGCGATTTCGATACCGGCGAACCACAATTGTGAAATACGGTGAGTAGTGGGGATTCCCCATTCCCTAGGCGTTCTCTATTTGATTTGATATTTCGCAATTTTGTCTGACGATTGTGACAGGATCGCCCAAGGCAATTATCCCTCTAAATAGCCAGGTTGATTAGGAGCAAGCACGGTCATTCGTCCTCCCTGTGTTCGATACCCGCTCGCCGCTACACCGTGCGCTTGCGGTAAAACTACAACCGTCGCCTCGGGACGTGTACGCCGGGGCGCGATCAGGGGTCGCCTCCTTAATAACCTCGTCAAGGAGGTCCATATAGTCCAGCTCCTCATGGTAAGGCATGTGTTTCATTGCCTTGGGTATATGAAGCTCCACCTCGATGTTGCCGACGTTCAATGTTAGAGTTCCTTCTCGTACGTCGACAATGACACCGGCGGTGGCGAGGAACGGGCGTCCAAGTATTAGCGACGTATCTCCCTCCTCCTTGACATCCATGATCACGAAGTCACATGGCAAACATATGCCCCCCGGGACTTGTAACGGGATATCCTCTATGATCCCTACCGGCCTTGTGATCCGACCATCGGCTAGTTGTATCCGCATGTCGGTAGGCTTCAATTTTGTGCCGGTGTTTAGTCTTAGAAACATAGAGAGAGGCATGAGGCTAACACTAGCCCCTAAGTCCACTAATGCCTTTTGTAGAGGGACGCCGCCTAAGGTACAAGGAATTCGGAAACTCCCCGGGTCTTTGAACTTAGCGGGCTCCTTCTCTCTCTTGGTGAACCAAGTCCCCTCCTCAGCTAACATTATTTTCTCCTTCCTCTTTCTTCCCGAAATCAAATCCTTTAAAAATTTAGCGTATGTCGAGATCTCAACGTTAGCATCGAGAAAGGGAATATTGAGGCTTACCCCTCTCAAATATTCGAGAAACTTCACTATCCGTTTCTCCATTTTTGCTCTAGCAAGCCTCTGAGGGAATGGGATCGGTGGCATAAAACGCCTATCTTCAATCAATTGCTCTGCTCTAGACTTTTCTTCCCTTTGCGGCTCTTTCTCTCCCTCAACTTCAATGACCGGCTCGCTTGGCTCTACAATCTCCACCACGGGCTCCTCGGTAGGAATCTTGACGGGAGTGGTATCCTTCCCGCCTCTCGTAGTAACCGCAACCACGGCATTGATGTGGCCGGTGGCGCCCCGTGGGTTTTGCTCGGGTTGAGCCGACAATTATTGAGTATTTCGATTGAGCAACGCCAATTGCTCCGAGATTTGGGCTACAACGGTTGCAAGGGAATCTTGGCCCGCCTTCAAGGTAGCGTTGGTCTTTTTCTGCTCGGCCATAAACTCCTCCACGCTAGCTTCAAAGTCGGAACGTTGGAGAGCTTGTGGAGGGTTTGGATTTTTCCACCCTTGATTGTATCCGGGCGGCCTATAGGGCCCAACTTGTTGCTTTGGTGGGAAATTTTGTTGCGGAGGCCCCCTCGGTGGATAATGTTGTTGTTGTTGTTGTTGTTGTGGTCGAGCTTGTTGCGGCGGTTGTTGCGGCGGGTTCAATGCTCCTTCATTGTTGGCATAAGAGAAACCGGGATGGTTTCTAGTGGCCGGATTGGCCCAATATCCTTGGTTCCCCGCGACGTATTGAACTTGCTCCAAGGATCCCTCTCCTTGTTCTCCTCCCAAATACATAGCTTGAGATTGGTCTTGCCAATCACACATTTGATTTGTTGGTGCGGATGTGGAAGGGGGTCCTTGGGGCTCCGTAATATACTTCTCCAGTCTCTCCATCACCTTGTGGAGAGAATCGAACTTGTTGGTCAGCTCCGCTATGGCCTTTGCCTCATAGATGCTAGATGGCTTCAAGGAGGACGAAGAGTGTCCTCGCTCGTCGCCCCATTGTTGATTGTTCGAGGCCATCTCCTCAATTAGGGCCGTAGCTTCGTCGGGAGTCTTCGATAAGATGGCCCCATTTGCCGCGGCATCAATAATCTGCTTGGTCCCCGGTTGGAGACCATTGTAGAAGCTATGGACTAGCTCCCAATCTTCAATGCTATGGTGGGGGCACTGATGCTGCCGGTCTTTGAAGCGCTCCCAAGCCTCGTAGAGTGTCTCTTGAGGTCCTTGCTTGAAGGACATGAGAGCACTCCTAATCTTTACCGTCTTGGAGGGCGGATAGAACTTGTCAATGAACGCGCTTGCCAACCCATCCCATGTGGTAAAGACTCCCTCAGCTTGCGTCCTCAACCAATAAAGAGCTTTATCCTTTAATGTGAAGGGGAAGAGGCGCAGTCTGATGGCATCCAGGGTAACGCCCGGCATCTAGAAGGTGGCGTACTTTGATAGGAAGAGGTGGATGTGGTAGTGGGGATTTTCATGGGCGTTCCCATGAAATGGATCCTGCTGCATCAGAACCACAAGCCCAGTCTTCAACTCAAAATTCTTGTCGGCCGCCAACTCCGTCATAGCTATGGACGAGGTCATGGATGAAGTCTTAGGCTGGAGCCTATCTCGAATAGAAATAATCCTCGCCATTCTTGCCGCTAACTCTTCAGGCGTCTCCCGGACGTTCATAAACCTACCTTCCGTATCGGGTCTCCTCTCCGCTCTGATTCTCCGCAATGTACGCTCGATCTCGGGATAAAACAATATATCAATGGGGTCCGCAGTGGATCTCGTGTACATGCACGGGAAAACAAAGTTTCAAAGAAGTGATTAGCACAATGGAAGGGTTAGATAAAAATAAAGAAATAAAACAAAAAGAAAGAAATAGCTAGGGTAGTAGGATCAAACACAATCGCCTCCCCGGCAGCGGCGCCAAAAACTTGATCGCTCCAAAATGTAACCCAAAAGGGCGACCGTGTAGTTTTACCGCAAGCGCACGGTGTAGCGGCGAGCGGGTTATCGAACACAGGGAGGACGTAAGACAGTGCTTGCTCCGAACAACCTGGCTATAGGAACAGAAAAGAGGGAATTTGCCTTTTTGGCAATCCAGTCACAATCGTCAGACAAAGTATGGAGATATAAAATCAAATAAGGATGCCTATGGAATAGGGAATCCCCGCTACTCACCGTATCTCGTCAATGTGATTCATTGGTATCACAATTGCTAGGGTAGAATTTCGGATAAACTAGTTGCAACTGAATGTAAAACCTGGCTCACGCTCTCGCGATGTTGCCGGTCTATAGCTATCCTAGGTTTGGGTCCAATCTCTTGCAAACCCTAGCCTAGGCAAGCTAGCATTAGGATCAACATCATTGATCAATCGCGCCCCGAGCCCACTCTCGTGCAAACTCGGGGTGCGACCTAGGTTGGGATAGTTCCTACCCGTCCAATCTCTTGCAAACGAGTATCGGTATGGAATTGCGATCGAGAACCCTTGTATCGGTCCAATCTCTTGCAAACCGATACTACGGAAACTCAATTTCAACCCAATTCGGATTTCTAGGGTTTCCTATCGAATTGGGATCCAATCTCTTGCAAATCCCAATCGATATGAACTCCTAGCTATCCGTAATAAATCGATCCCAAACTAACCCTAATAGCAATTCTAGTAATATTTCTACCAAATCATCACAAATCGAAAATTGGGCTCGTATGGTTCATCCCCACGCCCCAAGACGTTAGGACTACTCACAATTCATATCTCAATTGCAAAAATAATCAATTGGAATAACAATAGAATTCATGGCAATATTCAAATAAGCAATAAAATTGAGATTTTTAATGAAGAGGGAGACAAACCAATAGAGTTCTCCAAGAATCCAACAAAAATAAACTTTTCTCTCCTCTCCAATAGCAAGAATCAAAAGCTAAAAAGTTTAATCTAAAAAGCTGCAAAAAGTAAAGGAAAAAGCTCTCCAACCTAGGTTAAAAACTGGGGTTAAATACCCCCCAAAATCGTCCAAAAAACTGTGACCAAAATGCCCCTGCGCAGCCTGAAAATCGCAATTTACGCTACAGGCAGCGCAGCTCACTCGGCCGAGTGACAAAAGTCGCTCGGCCGAGTGAGAAACCCTGAGAATTTCCAGTAAGTCTGGGGTTTTGGGGGTCTTCACTTCGGGCGTCGCTCGGCCGAGTGAGTTGTCGTCACTCGGCCGATGGATTCTATTCACTCGGGCGGTCGGTAATTTCCACTCGGCCGAGTGGGTCTTCTGAAGCTCAGGCAGACGAAAAACAGTAAGTTGGCTCTTTTTGATGGGCGTCGTCTGAGTGCCACTCGGGCGGACGGGGTTTCGTCACTCGGCCGATGTGGCTTCTGATGCTCGGCCGAGTGCACACATAATGCGTGTCCGATCTGGTCGGCCGAGCGGGGTCTCGCTGGTCGGCCGAGTGACTCCTTCACTCGGCCGAGTGAGACACAAAAAATGCCCAAACATCTTGTTTTTGCATCCTCGTCGCTCCTACGACGTTCCTTCTTCTTCCGCTCCTCTCCAATACCAAAATACCCCTTGGGGAAGTCGTCGGTGACACTCTGGAGTAGGTGTATCTCGGGAACACTCCAAATCACTCCAAATCTCCTGAAATACGATAAAAACAACAAATCGTGAAAAGTATCGCAATATTGTCGATAAATCGCGAAAAGCGTGATTTGAGCGATCTAAATGGCATGCAATCATGCGGAAAAAAGGTGTAAAATATGGAGTGATCAGTGTGCGAGGGAATGAAAAGGTGTGTGTAATACCAACTTCATCACAAAAGTTCTCAAAAGACTCATTCTCAAATTCCCCTCCATGATCACTACGAATAGTGACAATGGTGGTTCCAATGAGATTTTGTACTTTCTTGACAAAAATTGTGAATTTTTCGAAAGCATCATTTTTATTACTCAATGAAAATACCCAAGTAAACCTAGAAAAGTCATCAATGATGACAAGTCCAGATCGTGCATTTCCTAATGAAGCAACTCTAGTTGGCCCAAATAAATCTAGATGTAATAGCTCTAGTGGCCGCTTAGAAGAAAGCTTTTCTTAGGTTTAAAAGACGATTTTGGAAGCTTGCCTCATTGACACGAGTCACAAAAGCTTTTCTTTTGAAAGACAAGCTTAGGGAAGCCTCTAATAGAATTTAACTTGGAAAGCTTAAATAGTGTTCCAAAGTTCACATGACCAAAACGTCGATGCCATAAGTGTTGTTCACTTGTGTTGGCAATGAGACATTGTTCATGTGATCTCGGAAGATCTAGGATGTATATATCCTTATGGCGTGTACCGAAAAACAATAATTCATTATTATTTTTTCTTAAAATATGGCACATTCCTTTCGCAAAGCTAACTTTGTAACCTTTGTCACAAAGTTGGCTTATTGAAATGAGATTGTGGTTTAATCCTTTAACAAGGTAAACATCATTTATAAGAGGTTTAGAAGGATTACCCACTTTACCAACACCTATAATGGTTCCGCTCTCGTTGCCTCCAAAGACTACCCTGTTTCCAATTGCAATGGGAACCACTCCGGAGAGCAATTGAGCGTCACCCGTCATGTGTTTTGAACACCCGCTATCGAGTATCCAATTCCTCGTGGAGCTAAATTTAAATTTTTTGCTCCGTTTCTTTTTCTTGAGTACCTAAAGATAGAAAATATCGTATCATGGTACCCAAGGTCATTGGGTCCAAAAGATTAGACCTTTGGAAGCCAAGTCCAATTGGACTTATACTTCCCCACATAATTATCATTATCCACTACATTCATAAAATAATCATTCATGTAAACTTGTTTTTCATCCATGCTTGTGTCCTTTGGGCTCCAAATCTTGAAAATTTTGGGAGCCCTAATCCTATTTGGAGCATGCATGCGTTGTTGATTTCTACGTGATGCATGTCGTGGATAGGCATAAGGAACATGATGAAATGGTGCATGTGGATAATTATTCATACGATGATGTGGGTGAACATATGCATGTGGAGGAACACGTGCATGAGGGTGTCTCACATGGTGTGCACGTGCCTGTGGATGTGGTGCATAAAAATCATCATATGTGTGAGCATGTGGAGTAGGACGTGTGTTCCTACGTGGCATGGTATTCGTGTACATATAAGCATGACCCTTCTTTGGAGGTCCACCCAAAGTGGGTTTCTTTCCAAATGAAGGTGTGTATGAGGTGGAAGCACCATTGGTAGATGAACTACCAATAGAGTGTTTGCTACCACTCGTTGAGTCATCGGAAGTTGGCCTAACAAAAGTAGTGGCCGATTTGGATGAACTTCCCATCGTATACCCCAAGCCAATGTGGTGGTTGGCCGGAAATAAGTCACTTAGGATTTTATCCAAATGGTCATTACCCTTATTGAATTTATTAATTCGGCCTAATGTGCTCTCATATTTCTCGGTGAGAGAACGCATAGAAGCATCCAAAGTGGATACTTGCGATGTGAGCACATAAACACGAGATTTGAGATTTTCATTCTCAATACTCAAAGTCGAGTTTTGAGAAGTCAAATCCGCTATCTTGTGTTCCTCCGGATCCTCAATGCTAACATGTTCAAGTTGAGACTTGAGATTTACAATCTCATTTTTCAACTCTTCAACAACGGTGTCGTTGTTGGTGATGATACTTTTAGGTGTGGTTTGGATGCTAGCTAAATCATCTTTTACTTTAGTATACCTATTTACTAATTTAGTGTATTTAGACCATAATTGCTCATTAGCATTTCTAAGGTCATCCATGGTTACCTCATCGCCTTCGTTGTCGCTATCATCGGAGGAGGAACCTTTATCTTGCTCCTCTCTAACCATAAAGCACATGTGTGCTTGCTCCACTTGCTCATCGTCCGACTCTCCGCTTGAGGAATCATCGGAGTCGGTGAATGTCCCGACAAGCCCCTTTTTGTACCCTTTCTTGTACTTCTTGGACTTGTCGAACATTGGCGCCTTCCACTTCTCCTTGTGCTTGTTTTGCGGACAATCCGCTTTCATGTGTCCTGGCTTGTTGCATTTGAAACACAAAGGAGAGGGGGCGTTAGAAGAATTCAACTTCGATTTGTTTTTGAAGTTACCTTTCTGAAAAAACCGGTTGAACTTCTTTGCCATGAGAGCCATGGACTCCAAGTCCAATTCTTCTTCCGAGTTTTCATCATCGGTCGATGTGGAAGTTGATGGAGCGGCCTTGAAAGCAATCGCCTTCTTCTTTGGCTCGTCTTGCTTTAGGTAGGACTTCATCTTGTCCTGCAACTTCAACTTGCTATCCTTGCGTACCTCATAAGACATCAAGGTACCCATTAGTTGAACAATGGTATAAGTTTTCATGTCATTACCTTCCTCGATGGCGAAGGTACGTTTCTCCCAACTAGAAGAAAGTCCATCGATGATCTTCGAGACTTTCTCCTTTTGGGTGTAGGTCTTACCGAGAGCCTCCAACTCGTTTGTGATGTCGACGAAGCGAGCATAGTACTCCTTCATCTTCTCACCCTGTAGCATATGAAATAACTCGTAATCTTTATTAACTACAACGATTTTAGAGTCTCTTACCCTACTCGTTCCTTCATGCAAGATGAGGAGGGAGTTCCATATTTGATATGCACTCTTACATGTGCATATCTTGTTGAAATCCTCGGGCTCCAAAGCGCATTGCAAGGCGTTCATTGCCTTGGCATTGCTTACCTCCGCGGCGACCTCCACGGTAGTCCATTTCTCGAAATCTTCTTCGGCGGGCTCGACATACTCCTTCATCATGGCCCTCCATAGTGAAGCACTCCGGAGGAAAGTTTCCATCCGGCATTTCCAGTACCCGTAGTTGGTACCGTTGAAGAATGGAGGCCTCGTTGAGGAGTGTCCTTCCATCACCGAAGAAGCTCCTTCACTATTCTTGAAGGTGCTATAGTCGGAAGGTGGACGAACGGTCTTGTTGTCGTTGGCAGACATAGCTATAGACTTGGCTCTGATACCAAATGTAATGCCCTGCTAAGCTACTGCACAAGTACTAGAGGGGGGGTGAATAGTACTTTAAAATAATTAAGCGGCTAATTCCTAATTACCTTGCAAACTCTACCAAACAATGCGGAAATGCGGAAATGTAATTATGACAACAAAGAACACAATCGCAAACAAGCAATATTACTGGGTTCGGATCCACCCAAGTCTCCCCGATTTGTTCCCGGTGATCCTACATCCCAACCACCCGGATCCCCTCCGGATACTTGAGTTAGAAACCCTAACTCAATATTTCCACTATGAAATACTTGTGAAAAACCTTCACAAGTCAAATCATACACACACAAAAATGTGACTCCCACAACCCGGGATCACAAACAAACTCTCACAACCGAGAGTGAATCACTTACAATATCAAAGTAAATTGAAATAGAAATTTCTTACCGACAAAATCCTATGCCTTGAGTATAACTTACGATTTAGGGCAAAACGGATTTTGGGGAAGATGAAGAGGCACCAAACCCTAGCTCCAAGATGAAGATCAGCGATGGAGAGCTATGAGGTTGATGGTGACCTATGATCAAGCACTTGGCTTGGAAGGCTCACAATCAATGAATCTCTCTTTTGAAATAAGAGTGAGGGAGAGATTCTAGATTGGAAATGAATGAGCTTTGAATGAGATTGAATGCTTTCTCTTTGATCTCTAAACTTCTCTTAATATCAGCCTTGAGTGCAATGAATGCAACACTCCAAGTATATATAGGATAGAGGAAAGAGAGAGTGAAAATCGTGACATTAAATGCTCCAACGGCTCTATTCTGAACCAAACTAGTCGGTCAAAGAAGGTTGACTGACTGACTAGTTCATCAACTAGTCAGTCGGTCAAACAGCATGAACCGACTAATGGTAGAACAGCCAAAAGAATAAGTTCAGACTGAAGGGAACTAGTCGGTCCAAGAAGAGTTGCTGACCAACTAGTTTCACAACTAGTCGGTCGGTGACTCAACTCAGACCGACTAAGAGATAAAACTAAAAGTCTGAGCACAAATTGATTTAGTCGGTACAAGAACAAATGTTGACCGACTAGTTCATCAACTAGTCGGTCGCCAAATGAACATAGACCGACTAACGATAAACAGTAACTTGGCATGTACAGGGAAAGCCCAACTAGTCAGTCTAAGAAGCATCACTGACCGACTAGTTCATAAACTAGTCGGTCGGTGAGTCAACGTACACCGACTAACTGTAAACAGTAAAGAGCTTAGAATTGAGAAGGCAAACTAGTCGGTCCAAGAAGCTTTACCGACCGACTAGATCACCATCTAGTCGGTTGGTTCTTCTTCTTGAACCAACTAACATGCACAAGAAGTCGTGAATCGAAGCGCGATGCTTCGAGAAAGTTCGTATGGACTTCTACTAAGATCCTAGCTCTAAGATAGGAGCGTTATGAAGATTAAAACGTAAGACCTACTCAAGGCTTAACATTCTACGGAACGAAGCTAAAAGACAATAAATAAAACTTGACAAACCGTCTTCGAAAGCTTCGATCCGAATCTTCATGACTTCTAAAGTGGTCCATAAGCTTCAACGAAGCTTTAGGCATACGATCACATGCTTTGAGAAGTCTCGAGACGTCGCTTTGGATGTTCATATGAATTTGGCGACGATCTCCATAACTGCACTCACAAAGAGTTAGTTCACGATATATTTATGTTTGTTCATCATCCAAAACCAATTCCGGGGAGTCCAATACTCAACAGTCTTGTCATACTTGGGGTTTGGGGTTGGGTTGAGCGTGCGCACGGCAAGAGGGTCTGATCCCCCTCGAACCGTAAGGCGTGAACCCTTTCGTATCTGATCGCACCCCGGATACACGTCCCGGGACGGCGACACTGTAGTCTTACCGCAAGCGCACGGTGTAGCGGCGAGCGGGTATCGAACACAGGGAGGCCTAATAACAGTGTCTTCTTCAATCACCTGGCTATAAGAATAGTCGAGAAATGTTCGCAAATATGCGGTCACAGTCGTTCAATTGTATAAAAGAAATAACAAATTAATAAAGACGCCTAGGGGTAGGGAATCCACGCTACTCGTCGTATCTCATCATTGTGATTCGTAGGTTTAACAATTGCTAGACTTGAAATTCGGATGAACTAGTTGAAACTAAATGTAGAACCAAGCTCACGCTCTCGCGCTATTGCCGGTCTATAGCAAACCTAGGGTAGGGTCCAATCTCTTGCAAACCCTAACCTAGGAAAACTGGCGTGAAGAACAACATCATCGTTCAATCGTATCTCGAGCCCACTCTCGTGCAAACTCGAGCTATGACCAAGGATTGGGATAGTTCCTACACGTCCAATCTCTTATAAACGGGTATTGGTATAGAATTACAATTGAAAACCCTAGTTTCGGTCCAATCTCTTGCAAACCGATTCCGGAGAAATTCAATTCAACCCAATTCGAATTTCTAGGGCTTCCTATCAAGTTGGGATCCAATCTCTTGCAAATCCCAATCGGTATGAATCCCTAGCTATTCGTATTAAATCAATCCCAAACTAACCCTAATCAATTCTAGCAATAATTTCACCAATTCATCAAAAATTAGAAATATGGTTCGTAGGGGTTCATCCCTACGCCCTAATACGATAGAACTACTCACAATTCATCATGCAATTCAATAGAAATTCACAAATAAAATCAATGGAATTCATAGAAATATTCAAAATATCAATAAAATGGAGTTTTTGAGGGAGAGAGAGACAAACCAATGAAGAACAAAATAGCATCCAACAAATTATCACTTTTCTCTCCTCCCTAAAAGCTAAATCTAATTCCTAAAAAGTTAATCTAAAAAGGCTGCCCCAAGTTCTGAAAAAGCTCTCTAAACTAGGTTAAAAACTGGGGTTAAATACCCCCCAAAATCGCCCAAAAACTCCTGACGAAAATGCACATGCGCAGCCTCAAAATCGCAGTTTACGCTACAGGCAGGGCGGCTTACTCGACCGAGTGACAAATGTCACTCGGCCGAGTGAGAGACCCTGACAGATTCCAGAGAGTTAGGGGTCTTGGGGGTCGTCTCCTTGGGAGTCACTCGGCTGAGTGACTTTTCTTCACTCGGCCGGTGGGCGTTCTTCACTCGGGCGGACGGTCGTTTGTCACTCGGTCGAGTCGGTCTTTGGGGCTGACTGACGGATTCCAGAGAGTTCAACATTTTTGATGCCGTCGTCTTGGCTCCACTCGGGCGAGGGATGACTCGGTGCTCGGCCGAGTGGTATGGCGATGCTCGGCCGAGTGCACGCTGATATTGGCTCTGTTGCGTGTCCGATCTGGCGGGCCGAGCGGGCTGTCTATGCTCGGCCGAGTGACTCCTTCACTAGGCCGAGTGGCATGTTGAAAATGCCCATTCTTCGTATTTTTGCCTCCTCGACGCTCCTACAACGTTCCTTCTTCTTCCACTCCTCTCCAATCGCAAAATACCCCTCAAGAGAGTCGTCGGTGACACTCCGGAGTGGGTGCATCTCAGAATCACTCCAAATCGCTCCAAATCTCCTGAAATACGACAAAAACAACAAATCGTGAAAATCATCGCAATATTGTCGAATAAACGTGAAAAACACGATTTGAGCGATCTAAATGGCATGCGAACATGCAAAAAAAGGTGTAAAATACGGAGTGATCAAAATCCTCCAAGCTTACCTCTTACTCGTCCTCGAGGAAGATGAGTAAAAAGCGAACCCGGTGGATAAGATAAAATAAAAACGATGGAAAGGCGGAAAACGGAAAACGAAAAACAAAATAGAAAACGAAGAGGGAAGTTACTAGATCATTTTTCTCAGGACGTGGGTTTTGCTTACTCATATAGCATGCATCGAATATAAAACACATGTCAAAGACTTTTATTTTGATATCATAGTATAATGGTGCATTTGAAATAGAAAACCCAAGAATATCAATATAGCATGAAAAATGGAATAATTCTAAGATTAACATCGTCTGAAGCATCTAAAGCGGTATACAATATCGTAGATCACACACTTTTCAATTGAATGCTCTCTATAAGGAGTATAAGAGATATCACACGATAGAGTAGTAAGAATAGAAAAAGTGTGGTTTTCATGAAATGAATGCTAAGCGTAGATTTCTCGATTTCGTGAAACTTTAGCAATCTCACCGAGTATAAAATATTACTTAGCCTAGGTTGTCATGCACCGTCAAGTAGTCACTCTCTCACACATCATTGGATTCTCTCCCCCAAGCTTATCTATAAGCGTGGTGGCATACACAAAACAATATTTACATCCCCGTTTCTTATGAAGCTCCAAAAATCAAAGAAAACAAAAATAAAAGCAAAAGAAGGAAGAAAGAGAGAAAGGATACGAGATGGGATCGTTTTCGAACTTCTTTTCTCTTTTCTTCACTTATTCTCGAATATTTTTTTTTTCTTTTTCTTTTTTCTTTTTTCTTTCATAATAGCATATTTACACAAATGATCCCAAATAAAAGAGAATGATATACAAGTACTTTTTTTCTTTGGATTTTGGGGAATTTGGAGCATGTGATTTAATAACGGGGGAATGCCAATAATAGAATCGCTAAGGGGAGATTCACCAATGAATTTAAAATAGAGAAATAATGTTCAAGATATGTGGAGAAAGAAATAAATGTGTCTCTCAGTTCACTCTATATGACGTGCATGACAACTTCAGCAGGGTAATATAATCTACTCAGTTTGATCTCAGAAAGTAAACTAATCCAGATTTATCAAAGTTAGCAAACATTCAATCAACCTGAAGTGAAGCATACAAATCATGCAATAAGAAGTGATATGAGAAAAGAAAGCAGTACTCCAGATATAAGCAATCAATGCGTGAATCTTGGTGTGTTTTCTACGATAGCATACATATGAATCATCAGACATCAGCTAATAAAAGAATTTCATCCATTTTCATACAGCAAAAGAGAGTGGGTTACTATTTCTGAATGCAAAGCAGAACATAGCATATGATATCAGAAATAAAAGGCTATGACATGACAAATATAGCATGCATATAGAGAAGAGCTAACACCACGTCATCATCATCACAGAAAAGTCATCTCTAGCAAAAGATGAAAGAAATAAAGACAAAAGAAAATAAAAACTATTTACAATGCAGCACACAAAGAAAATAAGAAAAACGTGATGCATGGTAAAAAAATGAAAAAGTGATGAAAAATGGGTGTAAAAGCGGAAAAAACGCGAAAAAACTAAAAATAAAAGGTGATAAAAGCAAAAAGTGTGAAAACTCACTCCCCCAAGCTAAAGTGCACAGTGTCCTCAATGTGCGAAGTGTGGCACACTGAGAGACGTGTAATGGGTGGGGGGTGGGTATGCATGCATGATAAAAACAAATAAAAATAACAAAATGAAAAATATGATGCGGATGTGATGCATGCAAGGATAAGAGTGATGCAGATATGCGTGTGTCACCAAAAATACTCTCCCTCACTCCCGAAAAAGGATATAGAATGATATGATCAAAATGTGGACAAAAATAGTGATGGGAGGAGTGGGTGGGCAAAAATCATCAGGACCAAGCAGAGAATGGACAGCATAACGGCAAAAATATCAATGGCATCAAGGGTGTGCCTAAGCAGGTGGTGCTGCGCCATCTCCGTCCTGAGGCGGAGGTGGGGGGGTGGTGATGGACGTGTCTGCTGGGTGGGTGGTGGTGGTCGTGGAAGGCGCTCGAGAATCTGGGTCAGGCAAAAGTGAATGCCGGGAAGTAACTCGAGGCGGTGCCGCATGGCGGTGACCGTGGAAGACAGAGCCCTAAAATCACCCTTGAGTCCACTCATCGCCCCCTCAAGAGCACGAACGCTCTGAACTAAGGCGTCAGGGGGTGGTGGAGTGGAGAGACGGACTGGTCTAGGCTGAGCAGGCCGGGGCTGTCTGATACGGGCAGTGTAGGTGATCGGGACAGCAGGCATGTGTGGAAAGGGGGCTGTGCTCACTAGTGGATGCCCAGCCTCAGTGCGAGGCTGGGATGAAGGCTGGTGTGAGGTGGAAGAAGTAACAGTGGAAGTGGAAGACAAAATCGATGACGAGGTGGCAAGAGAGGTCAGTGACATAGACGTGAAAACAGACGTCACGACACTCTCGGATAGGACAGCTACGGTGGAGACAGAAGGGTCGACCGCTGGGGAGGAAGTGTGGGGAACAAAAGGCAAAAACCCAGCGGAGATCAAAGTGGATAGGGTCTCCACGACAGAAGTGAAGGAAGACTCGCCGCTCTCAAGTATGGTGGGTGGACGCTCGGGTAGCAGAGAGGTGAGGGGCTCAACCGACAGGGGCACAGCAGTGTTGGGAGTGGTGGTAGGCATGGTGGAAGTGGAGGGCGACTCAGTAAGTGTACTCCTGACACCGGCAGAAGTGTGGACAGAGGTGTCAGGCATGGCAGAAAGTGCAGGCTTAGGCTGAGGGATCACAGGGTCAACAGGTGCAGGGTGTGCCTGCTCAGCCTCCTCGGCCTCAAGCACGTAGGCGGCGGGGATCAAGAGATCCATCGTCAGAAGCCAGTCCTTGTGTGCTGGTCCTATGTGTGTCCGAGCAGGGCTCGGGAGGATCATGTAGTCAGCACCGAAGGGACCGTGCAACCATACCCAGTGCCGCTGGCCGTGGGGACGAAGCATCTTCATCCGGGCCATGACGTCTATCGAAAGTGAAGTGGGGCCCGAATGTCGACGCAGGTCGGTCGGAAGGTCCTCGCCCGTCATCAGGGCTAGCAGGGTGATCAGGCCGCTGCAACATATTGGGGAGCAAGCACCCACCGATACGATGATGCAATCCAAAAACCAGCTAGCGACGTCAATCTCAACGACGGGGACCATCGTAACACCATCCCTATCCAGAACTCTGAGGCGAGTCATCGCGTAGAGCATATAGAGCTCAGGCGTAGACATCGTCCCAGGCTCGTACCTCGCTAGAAAGGTGGTCGCCATAAGGCGCTGGGCTATGCGGAGGCAGGGGTGGACTATGGCCGAGGCCTTGGCCCTACTAGGGTCAAAGGCGTGTGGTAAACCCGTGATCCTGGCCCAAAAGGCATGGGAATCGAAAGATGGGGGAGGGATGTGTGTGGGGGCGTAGGCTCAGTCAGGCGCGGGGACTGCGGGCCACTGAAAGAATGCTCTAAGCATATCGAGAGTGATTCGACACTCTCGATCCATGAGTCTAAAGGAGCATCCCTCATCGGTCTGGGCGATCGAGCTAAGTACCTCGAGTGTCGGACGGACGTAGGTGTCCACCGACACAGACTGAAAATCTCGCCAACCCACATTGTCGTACAACGTGAGCATCCCCTCAAGTACCCCCAGGCGGTCTAGGTCTGCTAAATGAGCGAACCTGGAGGGTACTATCGGGTGCTGGGCGATACGCTCAAATCGGACGTGCTGTGCGTCGTCTCTGAACGTGATGCCCAGCGGCCCGACGGCCGGAGCCGGTGGTGGCTGTGCGTGAACGGGATCGGCTGCAAGTGGCTGCGGGTGGATGGGGTCGGCTGGAAGTGGCTGTGTGGGGTGAGGTGGTGAAGGTGGAGGGGAGTCCTCCCTAGCGTGGGAGGGGCCAGGCTCATCCGTCCGCTTTCGCTTGGCGGAAGCTCCCCGAGTGCGTGGCCGTGTACGGGGCGGCATGTGTGCCCCGAGTGCTCACCCAACTAATGAAAAATGCGGCGTGCTAAAAAGAATGGAACAAAGGTACCTGATCATGCCGCGAGAGCGAAACAGTGGATAAGTGCGAAGACGCCGCCTCCACGAAGCCAATAGCGCGTCCGAAAGCTCCCCTAAGCTCCCCCAAGATAGCCTGCGCATTAAACAATGATATCAGCGTATAAAATTCAAAATACATGGGGGAGATGTGGTATAACAGATAAATAAAGAAATCGATTTGAGTTAGGGGCTCAATGGGCATACGGATCGTCGAAAATAGGGGAAAAGGAGCAAAGGGGCGGTTTTTGGGGTTTCCGACGGTCGGCCGGCGGCGAGGGAGCTCGCCGGAGGCGGCGGTCGGCGGTGGATGCTCGGCCGATGGTGGTTGGGCGGGCGGGGGCCGGTGGCGTGGCGGTTCGGGTGAGTGAAGGTCGATCGCGGGCGAGGGAGAGCAACGGGCGCGGGGTTTGGGCGATTTGGGAAATTGTCGCTTCGAATTTCGTGCCGAGCCCGCAACTCCTTATATAAGGGAAGTTACGACTCGGCCGAGTGACTAAGTCACTCGGCCGAGTGATCGTAATGAAAAAGTTTTTTAAATTTTCTCCCTCCGCTTACGACTTGGCCAAGTGGCTTTGCCACCCTCGGCCGAGTGGAAAAAGTCCATTCGGTCGAGTGGCACAAGCTACTCGCAAATTTTCGCCCTAGGAGTGTATCAGTTTCACTCGGCCGAGTGAAGTAATATACTCGGTCGAGTGGCAGTTTATACTGAAATCACAAAAAAGACAGAGAATTGGGTACAGCAGACTTCCCACGTTGGTGCGCCACTCGGGCGGACGGCTTTCTTTCCTCGGCCGAGTGACTATAGTACGCGGCCGAGTGGGGCTCTGTTTTCTGCTTTGGTGCTCTGTTTTGGCTCTACTCTCTGTTTTTCTTCCTCCAGGTGGTTTCTTCTTCATCCTAAGCCTCGAGCGCATTCCTGGAGCGCTCTTCTTCGCCTTGGTCATCCTCCATATGATAGATATCCTTTCCTCCTCCTCATGTCAAAGAAAATAGACCCCGTTGTCACAATTTTTCGGGCAAACGACTCAAAAACACTAATAAAGTCTAAAACAAAAATAAAAACTAAAATAGAAATAATGCGATAACCGTCAGGTTGCCTCCCGACAAGCGCTCGTTTAAGGTCTTGAGCTCGACCCCTTTGGATTTTCAATTTAGCGCGGGATGTTGGGTGCATATGAGATGCACCCGTCGAATTTGTCGGGAAGACCGCTCGGATTTGGATCATGATGGTGTGTGGTCTTCCTCAGCGCCCCTTTGTCACGGGCAATGTTGGGGGGTGGCTCCCCTAAGCTAGAGCTTGTTCCGGTCTTTGACTTTCCGGTGACACCGATCGTCGTATCGATGGAGCTTTCTTCGGAGTCCTCAACTTCAGGAGCTTGCAGAGCTCCCGTATTCTTGCGACATCAGCGTCGCCATCATCGATCACCATGGAGATATCAGGGGAGTGCTCCATCTTCTCTTCTTCGGCCAAATCTAGGCCTTCTTCGAAGCTATCTTCGTGGGGTGCACCGATGGAGTGGGGGATCGCATCTTCAATGACCTCGTCTAGGAGGTCCATGTAATCTAGCTCCTCATGATACGGCATGTGCTTCATTGCCTTCGGTATATGGAGCTCCACTTCGATGTTGCCGACGTTCAAGGTAAGAGTCCCCTCCCGCACAATGACGATGACACCGGCGGTGGCGAGGAATGGGCGTCCAAGTATGAGCGATGTATCGCCCTCCTCCTTGATGGCCATTTTCACGAAATCGCATGGCAAACATATGACCCCCAGAACTTGGAGTGGGATGTCCTCTGCGATCCCAACCGGCCTTGTAATCCGCCCGTTCGCTAGTTGAATCCGCATGTAGGTAGGCTTTAAATCCGTGCCGGTATTCAACTTTCGGAACATGGAGAGAGGCATGAGGCTAACACTAGCCCCCAAATCTACCAATGCTTTTTGTAGGGGGACGCCGCCTAGAGTGCAAGGAATCCGGAAACTCCCTGGATCTTTAAATTTGGTGGGCTCCTTTTCCCTCTTTGTGAACCAAGTCCCTTCCTCCGCGAGCATAATCTTCTCTTTCCTCTTCCTTCCCGTAATTAAGTCCTTTAAGAACTTGGCGTAAGATGGGATTTCCACTATAGCGTCAAGGACGGGGATATTGAGGCTCACCCCTCTCAAATACTCGAGAAACTTGGCTAGCCGTTTCTCCATCTTGGCTCTAGCTAGCCGTTGAGGGAAGGGCACAGGTGGCATAAATCGGCGCTCATCAATAAGCTCCTCCATTCTAGATTTCACTTCTCATTGCGGCTCCTTCTCCTTTTCAACTTCAATTGTCGGCTCGCTCTCTTGTAGATTCTCCACCACTTGTTCCTTAATTTGAATCAGGGGGGTGGTATCCTTCCCTCCTCTTGTTGTAACCGCAACGACCGCATTGATATGGCCGGTGTTGCCCCGTGGATTCGGCTCGGGTTGAGCCGGCAATTGCTGGTTGTTCCTATTGAGCAAAGCAAGTTGCTCCCCAATTTGAGCGACGACGGTGGCGAGAGAATCTTGTCCCGCCTTCAAAGTGGCATTAATATTTCTTTGTTCCGCCATAAACTCATCCACCTTAGCTTCAAAATCCGAACGTTATTGAGCTTGTGGAGGGTTGGGATTTCTCCACCATTGATTATACCCGGGTGGCCTATAAGGTCCCACTTGTTGCCTTTGTGGGAAGTTTTGTTGCGGTGGCCCCCTTGGTTGATAATTGGGTTGTGGTGGTGGAGCCCGAGCTTGAGGAGGTTGTTGAGGCGGGGGGTTCAATGCACCATCATTATTGGCATATGAGAAACCCGAATGGTTTCTAGCGGCCGGATTGGCCCAATATCCAGAATTCCCCGCGGCATATTGAATTTGCTCCAAAGCTCCTTCTCCTTGCTCTCCACCTACATACATGGCTTGGGATTGGTCTTGCCAATCACTCATATGATTTGTCAGCGTGGATGTAGAGGGGGCTCCTTGAGGCTCCGTAATGAATTTCTCCAATCTCTCCACTACCTTGTGGAGAGAATCAAATTTGTTGGCTAGCTCCGCGACTCCGGTCTTCAACTCAAAATTTTTGTCGGCCGCCAACTCCGGCATGGCTATGGATGAGGTCGTGGAAGAAGTCTTAGGCCGAAGCCTATCTCTTATGGAAATAATCCTCGCCATTCGCTCTGCCAATTCTTCGGGTGTCTCAGGATGGGTCATAAAATTTCCTTCCGTAACGGGTCTCCTCTCCGCTCGGATCCTCCTCAACGTACGCTCGATCTACGGATCGTATAGTATTTCTTCGAGGTTCGCCGAGGATCTCGTGTACGTGCAAGGGAAAACAGAGTTTCGAAGAAATAGTTAGCACAACGGAAGGGCAAAATAAAAATAGAAATAATAGAACAAAAAAGAAAAATAGCTAGGTAGGTAGAATCAAACACTATTGCCTCCCCGGCAACAGCGCCAAAAACTTGATCGCACCCCAGATATACACCCGAAGAACGATTGTAGTTTTACCGCAAGCGCACGGTGTAGTGGCGAGCGGGTATCGAACACAGGGAGGTGGTGTTGGTTCCAATCTATCCTAGGTTGGCTCAACTACGAATGTTTTATTGGTGGAGATGGGTATGGAATGATATAATGGAAATGGTGATGGATGTCGGTGTCGGTGATAGAGAAGTTGATAAAATATCGATTCAAATATAAGATAATAAAAGTGTCTAGGGCTAGGAAATCCCCACTACGGGTCGTCATTCATCCTTGTAAATAGTAAATCTCAATATTACTAGACTTGTGTCGAGGTGAACTAGTCATAACTGAATAGAGAACAAAGCTCACGCTCTCGCGTTATTGCCGGTCTATAGCAACCTAGATTAGGGCACACTCTCATGCAAACCCTAATCTAAGCCACTAGCATTAGGGTCGAGATCATTGTTCAATCGCCCCTCGAGCCCACTCTAGTGAAAACTCGAGTTACGATCTAGGTTGTGATAGTTCGTATTCGTCCAATCTCTTGCAAACGAATATGTGTATAGATCTATAATAAAAATGCTAGCTTTGGTCCAATCTCTTGCAAACCAAGTCTAGCGAATCTCGATTATAAATCTAAATCGAATATCTAGGCCTTCCCATCGATAGAATCCAATCTCTTGCAAACCCCAAATCGATGGAAATTCCTAGCTATCCGTAATAAATCAATCACAACCTAACCTCATAGAAATTCTAGCAATTTAGAAATTTATTCATTACAAATATGAAATTAGATCCGTAGGGTTCATCCCCATCCCTAGAACAACAATCAACCAAGCATAGAAATAACGATATGAGAATCAATAAAAACCATTGCTTGCATGTAAAAAGATAGCAAATCAAAGATTCAAATAATAAGAATAAAAATACTTAGCTTTGATGAAGATCTTCAATCCAAATACAAGCTTTTTGATCCAAGAGGGGGCCTAGGGCATGGCCTAACCTCTAAAATAATCACTAATAAAACATTTTGGGAACCTCCCTCAATGACGGCTACAAACCCCCTTAAATAGCCCCCGAAAACCCTAGCAAAACTCCCCCAAAAAACCTCTGAAACCCGCGCCCGAAACACAGTCTGCGTACAACTTGGATTCTGGGCAAGTTACGACTCGGCCGAGTGGGGAAAGCTCACTCGGCCAAGTGAGAATTCCAGTACTGCAGTGTCGACTTGCAGAAATTCCCCAGATTTCATCCGACCTCCGATATGCACGTTCTTGGCAGCGTTGGAATTGTCATGAAGTCTACTATGCACAAAAAATATGAGAAAAATAATTTGATGGCTGGAATGATAGCAAATTTCAAAAGAGTAAGAGGCGGTCTGAAATTCTGGGCGCTGTGTGTCCTCGGTATCACTCGGCCGAGTGGCAAATGTCACTCGGCCGAGGGACTTTTGGTACTCGGCCGAGTCGGAGCTCGTAGTCGACTGACGGATTACAGTAAGTCTGGTCTTTTGGATGCCGTCGTTTGTGTGTCACTCGGGGAGTGGTGTCTACATACTCGGCCGAGTGGGATGTCGTCACTCGGCCGAGTGCACGCTAATATTCAAGTAATTGCGTATCCGATCTGGCTGGCCGAGTGGGCTTCTTTCCTCGACCGAGTGAGTCCTTCACTCGGCCGAGTGGCATGCTGAAAATGCCCAAACTTCATCTTTTTGCTTCCCCGTCGCTCCTACAACGTTCTTTCTTCTTCCACCCGTCTTCTATCGCTGATAGGTCCTCAATAAGTCCATGAGCGATGCTCCGTTATGCATGCAAGTTATTTAAGCTCATTTTTGCTCCCAATTGCTCATATTTCCTGAAATCCGACAAAAACAAGAAATAGTGAAAAGTAACACAATATCATCGAATAATCGTGAAAATCGCAATATGAGCAACTGAAATGGCATGCAAATATGCAGAAAAAAAGGTGTAAAATATGGAGTGATCAGTATCTCACTTGTCTTGTCTTGTCTCGTCTCGTCCCGACTTGTCTTGACACCTGTATGTTAGTCCCGTAGTTGGTAGCACACGCTACGACTACTAATTGCTACGCTTTACCTTCCTGCTACGTTACTTCCTTTTGTTACTCTGTTATAACTCCAGCATGCTAATCAACCAATAAACCGTCTGTTATAACCCCAGTATACTAATCAACCAGTAAACCATTGTTTAATAGTCGGTGCACTTGCAGTTTGGTCTAACCCCCTTTTGTAAACCTTACCTGACGTACAGTTCCTTTTCTCTTGGGTGTTGTACGTCAGGTGTTCAGCCAGAGTTCGTGGACGAAGCAGACTCACTGGAGTACGAGGAGCCGAGGACGTCGACCCAGAATACGTGCCTGACGAGGACCAGACCTTGAGGTCTTTTTAGTCGTCACTTTCAGAGGTTACTGCTTTTAGTTTGCTTTTAGATAGTTTGTTGCCATGCTTAGGCTTCTTTTTAGACTTTGTACTTGCTGGATATTATATCTCTAATTTAATGAATGCCTTTTCCTTTCTGTACTTCCTATTGTTCTGAATTTAATTAATGCAAGAACCTGAAGTTTTTATAATGGTACCCCCCTACAGACGCTTATTGGGTCCGAGCTTCACAGCTCCGGCCCAAGTGGGCCTTAGTCACGCTTCGCCTCCGTATTTTTGGGAAGCGGGGTGTGACAGGTTTTAGTGGTGGCCCATGCAGGTCATGCAAAAGTTCGGAACAATAAGAGTATTGCCTTCATTTAATATCCATGTACAAGTAAAAATTAGGTTTTTCCAGTCTTACATGGTAGGAAGACTTAGATAGACATCCAGATTTGATAGTCATGCACATTGGTTAAGATTTAGTCATATACGTCATAGGAGACCTTAGTAGCCCTCACTTGACTCTGACCGTGTTAGATTTCTAGAGCCCTTCTTTTAGTCGTTCGTTCGGGTCCATCGACTTCGGGCCCAGCAGAACGTAACCTTGATTCTCCTATGGCTCTTCCCTGAGATCTCTCTATTACAGTCTAGTTCATTAGGAAGTCTTAGTGCTGAGCTCTCCTAATCCTTAGACGGCCCGATAATTAGAACTCCTGATTTCTAGCATCTTCTTGGTCATTACACTTCTGTGTTATCGACCGTAGAGTTCCATCGTAGCCTTCATGAATCATATCTTAGGCATATTCATCATACGATCACATTCCTTTCCCCCGATTCACGTGATCGCTTCCTGACAATTATCGTTGATCCTTCGAATTTATCCCTTTGCCAATCCTGCTTCCTTTAAAAGTATTTTCGAAATCCATTATTAAATTCTTCGCTGAGTTTAACTTCTTTGAAAACTCTTATTAAATATTTAAAATTTCTTACTTTCGGTTGAGTTAAAATTCTTTCGCAAATTTTGAAACCTTCTTGGTCGTAAAATTTTAAGTTACGGCCTCGTACTTATTTTCGAATCGGTATCCATCGTATTTTAGTTTTAAAACTTTTTTACCATTTTGGGAATTCAATATATCATTTTTCTAAACTACGAAATTTATTTTTAACTCCTTATCGTACGTACTTTTAGAATATTTTCTAAACTAAAGAGAACTTTAATTTATATATATATATATATATCAGTAGTTCATCGTGCTCATACTTCAAAAGAAGTTTTGTATAAACTGATTTCTTGTTGCAAAACAATCACTATCTCACTCTCCTCTTTTTCCTTCGTTTGACTCTTTTTCCGAGTTGCAATATTTTCTACCATCTGCTCGCTATTTCTACTTTTTATAAGTATAAAGTATATGATACCATATTTTACACGTAATCCTTCTTCCATCTACTTAATTATTTTGGGCAATATCTTAGTCCTATCCAATCAGTTATCTCCTTTTCCTCGCCTTGTCCAAACTCGTTCTTTCCGATCTTGATTCATTTCGCTTTTGGTTTCGGTTCCTTTCTTTCATGTAGACATCAGTGCATGTAGTTGCCTATGTCATCTCTAGTTAGTAGTGGGCCCATTGGTTTGTGATGTCGTCGTAGTGCATGTGTATAGGTAGAGTGTGTGGACCGGTACGAGTGTGCGACCTTTAGGATATTAGTGATTGTCTCTTGTGTCGTTTATGTGTACTCAGTGTGGACCGTGATATACGTATGGAGTGGTCTGAATGATAGTATTCATATAGGTGTAAATAGCATCATAGCAGGCAATTCCTTAGACTTAGTCTTTCGTATTATGGTATGACTTATTTTTGGCTGCTTATGTATGTTTCAAAAAAATTTGTATCCTTTCAAATAAAATCTTTAAAGTTTTGAAACTAGCCCACGAGATCACAACCCACCTATCCTCCCTCATCCAATACCACAACTCCACACGTTTTTTTTTCTCACATGTTTTTAAAACATCCTCTCCTTCTCTTTTCTCTCTTCGGAGTGTTAAAATATTTTTTTGTATTTGTTATGATATTGTTAGTACTAGCTATTTTCTTATAGGATTATGTTGCGGGTAGGCATAGAGTGAGATGAGATATGTCGTAGAGGTGATTGGTTGATCTTGAGCACAAAGATATTAGATTAGATTTCTTCCGGATGAAAAGAACTCTGATTGGATGAAATTATGTATCGGAAGATGAGTACTTAATCGATCTGAAACTTAGACGAGTGGTAGATAGGAGTAGCTACGGAGTATAGTATGAGTTAGGGTAATCATTAGAATGAGTAGAGCATTTAAAGCATCAAGACTTGATTGTTAATGTTGACGTGAGAAGACATTGGGAATAACACGACGTGTTGAGATAAATGGATGGTTAGGTAGTCGGACTTAATATTGGTTGTGAATAATTATAATAAGTAGGAGGAGATGTGATTTTGATAGTTCAATTATTTGGCGGATAAATTTATGGGAAGATATGACACGGAATGTATTGAGGACACGACGATTGTTGATTTGTAAAGGTGTTATGAGGTAGGCAAAGTTGTTGTCTTCGATTGGTGATTGACTAGAACATCATTTTAGCGATTGATTAATATTGAAAAGAGATTGAGAAATTTGAAGATGTTATTGAGCGATGATGTTTAGTGGAATGGTATGGTATGAGAAGATGATTATTATTCCTTTATAAGAACTTGGAGTTGGAAATTTGAACAGCAGTGATGGGTCTATATTTAAGTGTTAGGATGTGAGTTTAGTCGTGGCATTATCCAGTGAAAAGACGGGTTACGATGGATTATTTGAGGAACGATGTTGAAGTTATAGGATTAGAGATCATTGTGTGGAAGATGGGAGTTATAGGCTTAAGTGTTTATATGTATTATTATTATTATTATTATAGGTGATTCCGAGGACGGAATCATTTCTAAGGTGGGTAGAATGTAACGGCCGCTTTCCGACCGTTCGTTGTTTCTACGTGCACGTACCTTTCGTGCACGTATTTTATTTGACTCTTTCTTTGTTTTGGTATATACGATGTGATATTCCGTTGTGACCGTATGGAAGTGTATAATTTTATGGTAATTTTTAGGAACGTCATCTCACGGCTCGTTTTCTCGCAAAACAGCTTTGAATAGAAGGGTGTTTTGGTCTTTTGGCACTAATACGCGGTTCCTGATTTTACGATAATTTTTGGTAGATGTAACACGTGATCGGATCCTGTAGCCCCGTACTTCTCGTCTCCATGATCGTCCCGGTATTTTCGGATTATTTTTCCGATGCCCGTGGTGGAAGATATCCCCTAATCAATTTTCAACCGTTGATTAGCCTTTAATCTTTTTGAAATTTCAAAATTAATCAAATCCTATAGAATCCCTACGTATCATGCATGTGGGATTTCTTCTACTACCCACACCCAAAAGTACACCCCTTCCTCTCACATACTCTCTCTCCTAGTCACCTAAATACACTCTTTTTAACACCCATATATCAAGTTTCTCTTCTCTTTTAACAAACCAAACCACAACCCTAGGAGGCCATGCATGAACCCATTTGCAGCCGCCTTGCTCCTCCTCCGGCTACCACGGCAGCCCCCCAAGCTCCCCAACTCCGGCCAGCATCATCTCCACCCCCTCTCCTCCATCTCCACCTCTCCTAGACATCAAAAACCCATCAAAAACACCAAGTAAACACAGCCCAGGCCTGCTGTGCACGCCCGCCAGAAAACGGTCGCCGCTGCCGCTCCGGCCACCCCCTCCGGTGACCACCACCCCCGATCAACTCCTCTCTGACCCCCCGAGCATCTCCAACTCCCCTTACCCTTTTTCCACGTCTCGATCTCCTCGAAAACCCCGTGGAACTCAGATCTAGCCGCAGTTTTACAGATCTGCACAACCTCCGGGAAAACTTGTGCCCACCGGCCGTCCGGCCACCTATGATGACCACCCTATAACCGTTGGATTCCTATTAAAACCCCCTACCAACTGCAACTTCCCTCATGCTCATAGCCCACCTGTAGCTCCCGGAATCCTCGTCGGAACACGTCGTATCGTCTGTTTTTCACAGATCTGGAAGCTGAACTTCGTCGCCCGCGCACGGCCACCTCCGACCACCCCCGGCGACAACTCCACTGCCGTTGGCTTCATCTTGAAGTCCTTTACCCACTGCAACTTCCCGTTTCTGCTGTTCGTCTCTAAAAATCTGTCCTCCCCGGCTTCTCACAGACGCCCACCGCCGTGCGCTCGCGCCATCGACCATCCACCGGGCCGAGCATCTTTCTTTGGTCCCACTTCATCTACCAACAGCCCCTTGGACTCTTGGAGTTCACGTGTGTTGTCGCACGCACGTACTTTTAGCCGACGTCGCTGTTATCGTGAAGAACCGTTGCGCTACTCGCAACGGGAGGAGGATCGCTGATTAGCTCGCTGATTTCACTTCGTCACCCCACTGTCCAGAGGTACCTCACTGTGCTACCTACGGCCGAGGAGTTCCAGACGACGCTGACATTTTGCCGTTAAGACCCGACTTCCGCTTGTTGGACGACATCGCGAGTTTAGTTTCCCTAACGAGTAGTAAAACCCACACCGTAGCTAACCAAAACCTAAACTAAAATTGGACAACTATAACTAAATTTACTTTCAGTACTTGTAAAACGCTGCTCACTGTAGAAAGATCGACAATCGGACAATTTTCTGTGCACATAGGATAGTAGTCGATCTAGGTTGAACGAAACACCAAAAATGTGACTTTGACGAATAGGGTAGTCCCGACAATCTAGAAACAAACCCTAAATAGGACTTATTGAAAAACGCGACTTGATACCGTCGCCGTGACCTATTTCAGATGAACTACCACGGACGTGACGCCTGGACGAGACGCTCCGGACGGACGACACGCTCACCACCGTAGGCAAGTGTATCACACTTGCACTTTTGACCGTGCTTAGGCCTTAGTTCGTTAGAATTGATAACTGTGAACAAAGAGAACTGGACGTGAAATGACAGCGTCCGGGACGCCCCTTGACGGCTCAGACTTGATGATGAAGTCTGAGCCTACCAACAACAACTTTTGACATCGTAGGGTTATCATGTGTGTGCATGCATGTGGACACCCTAAAATAACCTTTCCCGTCTTGTCCCGTCCCGTCCCGTCTTGCACAGCCCAGAGGGTAATAGGGCACTCTTCGAGTGATCCCTTGTCATGATACACAGCCTGCGGGAAATCGGGCACTCACCAGTGAGTGGGTGATCCCTTGTACTGATACACAGCCCAGAGGGCAATAGGGCACTCTTCGAGTGATCCCTTGTCGTGATACACAGCCTGCGGGCAATAGGGCACTCACCAGTGAGTGGGTGATCCCTTGTACTGATACACAGCCCAGAGGGTAATAGGGCACTCACCAGTGACTGGGTGATCCCTTGTACTGATACACAGCCCAGAGGGCAATAGGGCACTCGCCAAGCTAGAGCGAGTGATCCATTGTCGTGCTTGTCTTATCTTGTCATACTTGGGGTTTGGGGTTGGGTTGAGCGTGCGCACGGTAAGAGGGTCTGATCCCCCTCGAACTGTAAGGCATGAACCCTTTCGTATCTCACTTGTCTTGTCTTGTCTTGTCTTGTCTCGTCACATCCCGACTTGTCTTGACACCTGTAGGTTAGTCCCGTAGTTGGTAGCACACGCTACGACTACTAATTGCTACGCTTTACCTTCCTACTACGTTACTTCCTTTTGTTACTCTGTTATAACTCCAGCATGCTAATCAACCAGTAAACCGTCTGTTATAACCCCAGCATGCTAATCAACCAGTAAACCATTGTTTAATAGTCGGTGCACTTGCAGTTTGGTCTAACCCCCTTTTGTAGACCTTACCTGACGTACAGTTCCTTTTCTCTTGGGTGTTGTATGTCAGGAGTTCTGCCAGAGTTCGTGGACGAGGCAGACTCACTGGAGTACGAGGAGCCGAGGACGTCGACCCAGAGTACG
Organism: Scilla litardierei; assembly: GCA_030789695.1. Taxonomy (NCBI): domain Eukaryota; kingdom Viridiplantae; phylum Streptophyta; class Magnoliopsida; order Asparagales; family Asparagaceae; genus Scilla; species Scilla litardierei. Next base: position 96,383,033 of record CM061136.1, read on the forward strand.
TGCCTGACGAGGACCAGACCTTGAGGTCTTTTTAGTCGTCACTTTCAGAGGTTACTGCTTTTAGTTTGCTTTTAGATAGTTTGTTGCCATGCTTAGGCTTCTTTTTAGACTTTGTACTCGCTGGATATTATATCTCTAATTTAATGAATGCCTTTTCCTTTCTGTACTTCCTATTGTTCCGAATTTTATTAATGCAAGAAGCTGAAGGTTTTATAATGGTACCCCCCTACAGACGCTTATTGGGTCCGAGCTTCACAGCTCCGGCCCAAGCGGGCCTTAGTCATGCTTCGCCTCCGTATTTTTGGAAAGCGGGGCGTGACACAATGAAAATGGGGGGGAATACGCACCGACTCAAAAAGAAATGAAAAACGAGAAAAACACACATACGAAAAAGGGAAATAAAGAAAATCACACAACACGACACATAAACAGAAAATAAAATTAGAAAATCATACCACATGACATATAAAAACAAACACACATAGAAAACATCACACGTCAGCACACACACAAATTGACTTCCCCCAAGCTAGACGTGACAAAGCTAGCGATATGATATGATCATGAAAATACAGAGATATGCAAGGGGTATGTCAGAAAACAAAATGGAATCAAAAAGCAGGAGAGGAATTGTCCTCGTCCTCCTCGGTGGAAGATGTGGGGGATGCGGGGGAGTGGGCGGGAGAGGTGACTGGTGTGCGGAGAAGTGGAGAAAGTGGTCGAGGTGATGGATCGGTGGGTGTGGAGGTGTGAATGATGGGTGGAGTGGTGGTGGTGATGGTGAGTGAGAGTGAAAGGGCGACCAATGCGGTGGTAGATGGGGTAGAAAAAGCGGTAGATGGGGGGGATATGACGACGGAAGAGGATGGTGGGGGAAGTGATCGCGATCTCACCTGCAATTTCTTGCGGCGCACATATGGAGTGACGGAAGTGGAGGGTGGAGTATCTGTGGGGACGACAGTGGAGGGAATGGAAATGGTGGGAGTAGATGAGGTGGTGGGAATGGAAGTGGTGAGAGGAGGGGATGGTCGCCTAGGGGGGTGATGGTGGAGGTGAAGAATGTGATGGTGGAGGGGAAAATCGTCGAGGGGGTGAAGGTGGTGGAGAGGGGTGTGGTGTGGGAGGAGGTGGTCCGTGGACATGAGTGAGAATGCGGAGGATGGTGGCCACGTCCCTCTCAAGTGCAAGGAAGCGTGGATGAGAGAAGATCGAAGGGGATGGGTCTGAGGGGGCGGAGGACGAAACGACAGCGCGTAGTGAAGCCAGCTCAGCCTCGAGAGCGAGGCAAGCAGATGCGGCTCGATGAAAGGAGGAGGTGGTGGTAGTACGGGCCAGAGAGGTGGCGACAGTGGTGGTGGGGACAGAAGCAGGGACGGCACTACTAGGCCCAGCCCCGGGGTCTCCACGGGACGCAGGAATGTCCTGCTTGCCTAAGTGGGCGGCAGGGAAAGGTGGTCTGGGTGCGCCTGAGATAAAAGGAAGACGTAACCCCCCAAGAAACTCAGGATCAGGGAGGACTGTCCAATCTGCCACAAGCTGGATAGTCATGCGAGCGGGGTTGGGCAGAATGGTATAGGGAGCTGGGGTGTGTCCGTAATGGAAAGTGAAACGACCATCGGGGCGGGGCTTGATCATGTGTATATGCCGCAGGACGTCAAGATCTAGAGGAGATGGTCATGCGGCAGTAGGTAGGTCCCGGGGGATGACAATATTAAACTGGGGAGCCGAAGCTATGATCGTGATAAGGCCCCTTCAAGCCAAGCACCGGCATGGACGGGAACAACTGGGGCCCTAAAAGAAATCCCGTCATCACCCCGAACAAAAGCGAAGGTCATGGCCCACAAAATCAAAAGATCAGGGATGGTCACGGTACCTGACTCATCCCTGGGGAAGAACATGCTAGAAATGATTCGGTGGGCCAGAGGGAAGATGGGGTGAATGATGGAGGAGGCCTTGGCCTTACCTCGGGGATAGTGAGCGTGTAGGGTGAGGCAGAACCAAAACTGATCGACGTCAAATTTGGGGGGATACCCGTAGGGACGGATAGCGTCGTCCCCAAGGATGGGGAAACCAAAGATGTTATTAATGGTATTCAGGTCAGTGCGAATGGTTCTGTTACGGATGCGAAAAATGATGATCGACCCCGACTCACAGACAAGGGTGGATAAAAATTCAAGTGTGAGGGAGGGATAGGATACCGCGGCGGCGTTTGGGAAAGCTAACCAACCTAGATTGGTGAAGAGAGTCTCGACCTCGGTGAATACACCGAGATCGATAAGCGTTTGGGTGTGGGCAAACTTGGTCGATAGATGCCCCCGTGCATCAAGTCTATGATAAAAATCTTTGTGCTCTTGATTCCTAAAGCGGTAGCCACGCGGGCCCATCAGTGGGTCCTCAGCTGGGATGATAGGTTGGGGTTGGGGTTGGGGTTGGGGTTGTGCAGGCTGTGCAGGAGGAGGGCGTGAGTGTGGTGGACGTGTAGTCTTGCGTCTCTTGCGAGACGACCCTTCCTCTCGCATAATACCCTTACCCTTATCTGGATCCCGGGCCATGTGAGAGAGTGTGTGTGAGTGTATGCAAGGTGTGATGAATGCACACTAACACAGGCAATCGAACAAATAGAAATTCTAGGGCAAAATATAAAATTGAGCCAAGGAGCGAAGTTACCCAATCGAGATGAAGATCCTTGCTCATAGATGTCTCAACGCTGCGCAATGGGATGAAGTGTGAAGCCGCGGCGTTTCTTTTCAATAAATTTCGAAAATATGGGAGAGCAGGGCGGAAATTAGGGTTTGGACGGGGTGAAAATGGGAGATGGAGAGATGGAGATCGATGGAGGGAAGGAGATGGAGAATGGGGGGATCGATTCAGGGGGGGTTTGTGGTCGGTTGAGTGGTGATCGAGGCCGGTTGGAGGAAGAAGAAGGCGAAACGGTGAGAGAGAATCGAAATCAGGTGAAGGAGATGAACGGGTGGGGGGCGCTGCGTATTTATAGGGTTTAATCGAACCGATCGGGTGAGTTTTCACCCGATCGGTTGACTATTAGGTCGAAAATATTTGCTGAAAAGAGGCTACAGGCGAACCGATCGATTGATAACTCAACCGATCGGTTGGCCGCTTCACAGTTTTTCCCAAGGATTCAATGCTGCTCACCCGGTCGGTCACCCGACCACGCTTCGTATCAACCGATCGGTTGATGAAATCTCAAATTTTCCGAGACTTCAGCCGTTCCCACATGGTCAGCCACCCGGTCTCAGCTTGCTTCACCCGACCGGTTCGCATGAGAATAGATACGGCCATTGTCTGATACGTCTCACCCAATCGGTTGATTGATCACCCGATCGGGTGAGGGCTTGTTTCCTGCAAAATTTCACAAATGGCCTAAGTCTCTCGACGGAAGTTCCCGCGACTGGATTTATTTATTAAAATAAGAAAAATAAAGCTAAAAATAATCCCAAAAAAGATAAAAGTTTGGAGCATGGGTTGCCTCCCATGAAGCGCTTTTGTTTAACGTCGTTTGCTCGACGCCCGTAGATGATCTTCATGGTGGACGGGGGTGATGCCCTAAGATTGGCATCACTTCAGATTCAGAGTTGGTGGCATTTGGCATATCGGCGGTGACAAGAAGACTTGCTCGACGACCCTCCCTTCGTTGATGGAATCCGGGGGCTTCTCCCTTATATTGGCGTCTACCGCCACACGTTTCAATATCCGGATCTCGTCTCCGGTGAGCCCCATGGGCTCCTTTCATTTTCTCCTCGTCGGAGGAGACTTTTGAAATCCGAGAGGGACCGTATGTGACGCACCCGCTTTCTCAGCAACAATATCTTTCTTCAAGCCGACATGTTCTTCTAAGTCCCCCAAGCTATCGAGTGGATTCCTTGAAAGAATTTCCCAGGCCCCAGCTTCAGCTGCTCTCTCTTCCTCTATATCTAGCATATTGCATCCTTGCTCATCAGGAGGATGCTTCATGGACAACCCCAAGTCGAACTCCACCTTTTCATTACCGACATTAAGGGATAACTTTCCTTTCTTCACATCTATTAAAACACCGACGGTGGCCATGAAGGGCCGTCCAAGGATGATGGGGGTATGCGTATCTTCAGTCATGTCCATAACGACGAAGTCCACTGGCACTTGCACCCCACTTACGTTGACAGGTAGGTCATCTACAACCCCCACCGGATATTTGACCGATCGGTCTGCAAGCTGTATGGTCATACTGGTGGGCTCCAGGTCACCCATCCCTATCCTCTTATATAGTGACAGGGGCATTAAACTGACGCTCGCGCCAAGATGGACGAGCGTGCGAAGGATCTTTACCTCCCCGATCGCACAAGGGATAGAGAAGCTCCCTGAGTCTCTAAGCTTAGGCGGATTTGCTCGCTGGATGAGTGCACTACACTCCACCATGAGAACTACCTTATCCTTTCTAGAGCCCTTTGTCACCAAATCCTTGAGAAATTTCGCGTAGGAGGGTATGGTCTCTATAGCTTCAAGAAATGGGATTTGTAAGCTCAGATCCTTAACCAAAGCGAAGAACTTGCCGTATTTTTCATCTATCTTTGCTCGGGCAAGTCGCTGTGGAAATGGCACAACGGGCTTGAATACCTTGAGGCTCTCTTCTTCGTCCTTCATCTTTTCCTCTTCAGGGACTCCCTCCAGAGTCGTAGTCTTTGGCGACGAAGCACCGTTGTCATTGGCTTTTTCAATTGGTCGCTCTACGACCAACGGACACATTTGCATGCTCGTGCGTGAGTGCCAAAGTCTGATTCGCTCCCCTCAGGTTCACTTCCGGTTGTGGCGGTAATAAATTTTGCGGCCTTTGAAGGTTCGCCACCTGCTACCCCAGCTGGGTCACTTGGTCAGTGAGAGCCCTCTGCCCCATTTCCAGCTTCAAATTTATCCTCTCCTGGTTTGAGATGTACTGAGTCAAGAGGGACTCAAACGGGGAGATAGCACGCTGCTGGCCATACAGCTGCTGCTGCTGCTGCATGGGCTGCTGGTTCCTTGGGGGGTACTGTTGGTATGACTGTAGGGGCTACTGTTGTTGAAACTGCTGCTGCTATTGCCTAGGCGGCTGATATACTTGTGGTTGCGGTTGCTGAAAGGGCGCCCGGTAGCTAAGATTGGGATGATTCCTGTTGTTTGGAGAGTAGGCCGGATTAGAGATAGTCCATGGTGGATACGGCGCATTTTCCGTAGGATTGTAGAATAGTGTGCTCGCTTGGTCCAACGGTGGTGAGATGTCACCACCCTTGAAGTCACCCATGACTTCTGCTTCCACCGTCGCAATTTGTTGTGTACCGGTACCTCCGGCTCCTACCATCAGCGCTGAGATCTGGGTCGACAGCAAGTCAAACTTGCTGGATAATTTGTCGACATCCTCGACCCTGTGGATACCCCCAGATCTAGGTGTGGCTCTCTCGTCACACCATCGCTCATTGTTTGATGCCATGTTTTCAAGAATTTGTCCAACATCTTCTTCACTCCTGGACATAAAGGACCCTCCAGCCACCGCGTCCATCGACGACTTCAAGTCGTCCCTCAATCCATTATAGAACAGATTAATTATCTGCCACTTTGGAAGCTCGTGATGAGGGCATCTCTGCTGCATTTCTTTGTATCTCGTCCAAGCTTCATGCAGGGACTCGTGGCTGGCCTGGGAGAAGGAGGAGATCTCACTCCTCAACTTCATAGTCTTTCTCGAAGGAAAGAACTTCGTCAAGAACGCATTTGAAAGATTCTCCCAAGTGTTGAAAGTGTTCGGTTCCTTTCCCCTTAGCCACTGCTTGGGCTTATCCCGCAGAGAGAAGGGGAATAGCTTCAGACGGATTGCTTTAGCTGTGACACCGTTTATCCGGAATGTGTCACACTTCTCTAGGAAGGAGTCCAGATGTTCAATAGGGCTCTCCATGGGTGGCCCAAAGAATTGATCATGCTGGATCCACGTCACTAAGGACGGCTTAAGCTCGAAGCTCTGTACCGTAATAGCAAGAGGTCAGATGGCGGAGGTGGACTCGATGGATGGCATCGAGTACTCCAGCAGGGAATTATGCGGTGGGGTATTCTCCCCCATGGCTTCAGACTCTTCTCTTCTTCTCTTCTCTGCGACCAGACACCTTAGGGTGGCGTTTATATCAGGATCAACAGGAATCAAGTCGTCAAGACTCCTTGTGTTCCTGCGCATTAAAAGCAACAAACACCCGTGAAGCAAAAGTGGGAAAGAAACAGATAAAAATAGAAAATAAAAATAAAAATAAGAAAATAAAAATGAAAAAGAAGAATGCGAAAATTATCGCGAGATAGAGATGTGAGCTAGACTCAAGGGTTCAAAAGATCCAAAAATAACAAGCACATTGCGTCCCCGGCAACGGCGCCATAAAGCTTGACGGCCCCCTCAAAAGATGTGTGTGATCATGCAAGTGCAATATGAGATTGGGGGCGTGAGATTTAAATATTTATAACCCCAAGCACATGGTGTTGTAGTGTAGCTTGGGGGTCGAACACAGGGAGGCGTGGTTGTGCTTGTGTCAGAAAGGACCAAATTCACCCTATGGATGAGCTAGCCCGAATCGATGGATGGGTTGTCACAGAATGTAAATACGAGGTTAAACAATATAAAGAGAAATCCGAGACTTCGGTTTCCACCCCATCATGCGTTCTCGCTAATACGGCCGGCGGATAGGACAACGATCGGAATTAGGGTTTAATGGTGAGAAGTTACCTCTAAGAGTGATACCAGCATCCCATGGGCCCGATATTCCGGTCAGTGCCCAGGATGATACGCCGGACTACCCGGGTTCGGTCAGTGGGCATTCCCATGTCTATTAACACTGACCGATTTCGGGAGCACTAAGCTCGCAACGATAACTCCCAACATCTCATCCTGCCGCTCCGGCGCGCTAGGATTCGATGTCTACGCTAAGGGCGTGAGCTATGGCTAGGAAGTCAATCGCCAAGTTTATTCCCCTTTGGCCTAACGGTCAACGGCGGTCTTTTTCCCGTCGATGACAATAAAACACCCAGCGTAACTAATAGATTCATATTCCCTATCGATTTCCTAGTCCTATGGATGCATTAGGGAGAACCCGTGAAGGGGTTTCCACCAAAATCCCAGATTTGGGAACTACTCACACATTTTAGCTAAAAGGAGATCTAAATGAAAATCGACCGTTAAAAACATAATCAGGCAATAGAAATGAAGTAGTAGTAATGCAATTAACAATATATTAAAGTTTCATAAAGATCTGAACACTTACAAATAACAAGAAAATTCCAGCCGTCGCAATAGAGAAAAAACAGAAAATAAAAAACGGCTCAAAAGCACAGCTCACCGTTTCTGAAAACCTAGGGCTAATATATATAGAAAATGACGTCACCCGATCGGTTGAAGAATCAACCGATCGGGTGACCTGCTTCGTTCTTCGGCAGCGCTCTTCAGGACTTCACCCGGTCACGCGACACGATCGGTTGGCGGAAGCTTCTGGTCGTTTGGATATTGAGCTCATCAGGTGAATCGATCGGTTGATAAATCAACCGATCGATTGGAAACGTCACCCAAATAAACAGAAAGTTGTGATGCTTTGGCACGGTCAGCTGGCCGTCGGGTGAGCTCTCCGGGTCATCTCTTTAGGGGAATCGGCTATAGATGAACCGATCGGGTGAAGGTCACCCAATCGGTTGGAGTTCAGCTCCAATTTCCCGGGAAGACAGTCAGGCTGAACCGGTCGTCGACCCGATCGGTTGATGCCCACGTTGCTTCAACGGCTGTCCGGGTCGTGCACGCATGCATCACCCGATCGGTTGGCTGTATCCAACCGATTGGGTGGGGGGCTGAAAGATAGAAATCCTTGTCGTTTGACCCCCCGAATTACGCGTGACTCCTCCCGTTGCTCCGCGGACATGTGATATCTTCGTTATGTGTCCCCTATGCTGGCAAACTCCTGTAAACACGTAAAAGCATAGAGAAGTGAAAGAAAACTAGAAAATACGAGAAAACAGATACGAGACGGCAGAAAATAACGGAAAAACACAAAAGAAGACGTGCGTGAACATATGAAATATAAACGCACGTCAAGGGACAAGCATAACCAGCATGTGTATTCCAACCTGAAATATTTCTAAGCCATGGGAAGTCACTAATAGTCCACAATAGAGCTGCCTTCAGCACAAACACCTCATTTTATATGCATCATATGTCTCAACCCCTTTTTCCCACAATTCTTTCAACTTAGCAATTAAAGGTTGCAAATAGATATCAATATTGTTTCTGGGCATTTTCTTTCCAAGAATCAACATAGAAACAATGAATTCAATTGACCTCATGCACATCCACGGGGGACTATTGTATGAGATTAAAATAACTGGTCAAATACTATAACTTGTGCTTAAATTCCCAAATGGATTGAAACCGTCAGTAGCTCATGCAAGTCGAACATTACGTTCCTCAGAAGAAAATTCAGTATGCATGGAATCAAAATGTTTCCAAGCTTGAGAATCCTTTGGATGTCTCATCATATCATCAACACTTGGTTCACTTGAGTGCCACCGCATACTCTCAGTAGTTTTAGAAGACAAACAATCTTTCTAATCTAGATTTTAGGGGAATGTAGCGCAATACCTTTACGGGTGTTTCTTCTCCATAGAGTTTCTCTTCCACCTAGACACCTCACATTCTTTGCAACTTTCTCTATCCGCATCTGACGCGCCCAGAACTTACACCTAAAATCCATCTGGCGCTGTCACTGTCGCCAGGCGCGGTATGGTCCCTAGGTGTCGATTCTGGGTTCTATCTGCAAGCGGACGGTGTCAAATTATAGTATAAAAGATTGTCAAATCCCACAGGGACAGTGACAGTGACAGGGTATTGAGGTCTCAGGATATTTCTAGATCTCAGAATGAGATAGCAGTTGGTTTAGAAAGGTTGGTTGTGATGGTGTTGTTGATTTAATATAAGGAAACTAGGGCCTTAGGGATCATTGCTAGGACCGTCGGAGGTCGATGTTAGACTAGGGTTCTTACGTTGCATTGGGTTTATGAGGATGGTCTCTCAGCTCGTACCACTCTCGTGGATTAGAGCTTCGAGGTACTTCAGTGGCTCTCATTGACGCAATGGCAGTAGCTGTCAATGCAGTGATATAGTTCGTCGGTGGATCCCCTCAAGGCACGAGCTGGGCATGGTCACAAGATTTGGTTGGATCCACTAACTCCCCAATTAAATCCTAAAGATACTCCTTATGCTAATCAATTCCACCAAACGTGGCATGATCTCAGTACGAGTTCTCGTAGGGATTTGGCTGGATCAACCAAAGTACTCCCCTTTTATTCCCAACACAACCTAAAAATCCAGATCTACATCTTTTTCCTAAGATCCTAGGGCTAACGCATTAGCCCTAGATAGAACTACTCACACATGGCAAATAGAACAAATAAAGATGCAATTTTTACCATGGAAAACATCATAGCAATTAAAACAAGTAACAGATGAGAATTTTACATGCCAAAATCAAGAGAGAACAATAGCCAATAGAAAATAAGCGAGATCCAATAGATTCCAAATTGCAAGAGACAATAAAAATCCAATTTTTAGCAATGACGGCACAATGGAAACCTTAGATCTAAAAACACTAATTAAATCTCTCCTCCCCTAAAAACAATTGAAAAAGCTCCTTAAAATGTCAGAAAAATTGTCTTAAATACATAGAGGGTGGACCCCGCAAGAAAATCTGAAATTCTAGAAGTTTGGGGCCCACATGTCGTCGACCGAGTCGGCTGCTCAGTCGAGTAGGCACCTGCTCGGTCGAGCGGGCACCTTAGCTGCTGCTTGCATGAAAACGGATTCGGGCTACTCGGTCGAGTAGCCTGCCTACTCGGTCGAGTCGTCAGTAGGTCGGAATTCCTCTCCAAAATCGGGTCGAGTAGGCCCTGCTCGATCGAGTCGTCAGAGGATCAAATATTCTTCTCCAAAATATCACTCTGCCAGCTCGAGTGGAGTAGGTCTTGCTCGGTCGAGTAGGATGCTGGTGGGTGGATGCTCGAAATAGGATCGACTCGGGTCGAGTCGTCACAGTGCTTGGTCGAGTAGAACATGCATGTTTTCCTGCTTGATTCGCATGTTAGCTCGACCGAGCAGCTGGTGCTACTCGGGTCGAGTCACCTGGGGAAACTGCATGGGTTTGGGCTTTGGCTCATTTCTCTCGCTCGCTTCTCCTCCTCTCCTTACATATGCTTCCAAACCCCGGCGAACTCATGTAGAGCCTCGCCAACGGCATCACGGACGTGCTGGATGTATCCATGTCCCAAAGTGGCTCCAAATCGTTCCAAAATCCCTGAAAATCCACAAATCTCTACGAAACTTGAATATAGCGTTAGAAGCACAATATCGTATGAAAATACGGATTTGGAAAATATGGACACATCAGCATCCGACCCCCAATATAGCATGCAATCATTAGGACATGCATGTATTTTTCATAATTAAGACCAATTTTATTAATGATCTTCTTCGCATCGTAATTAGATGGAGGGATATTTGCAAATGAGAACGCATCATGCAACAATTTAAAAACCATATCCATAGCCTTGTCACTAACACCACACAAACACTTGATGTGATATAACCTGATTAGAAATGAGAGTTTCGAGAACTGGGTGCATCCATCATATAATGGTTGTTCGTTATCTTTTAGCAAGTCTTAAAACTCTCTGGCATTACCACCACTTGACTCTCTGTTAGTATTTGACACCTCTGTGTCTCCATCAACAACCGATTCAGTCATCCCTTGACTATTCAATCCCTGTCTAAAGGCTGTTGGATCTGGATCTAAGCCTAGAGAGGTGGTGAATATGCTAATAAAAAATTCTCGTGCAACCCACGAGAAATCACACGCAGTTATAAACACAGTCATAGTAAATAATACTCAATCACAAATGCATAGCAGATTTACCCTCATTCAGTCGATCACCACGACCTACGTCGAGCCCCCGAAAGCAAATATTATATTAATACTATATAGGCACAACCGTAATAGCTAGAGAACCAACGTCTCTACACTCACCAGGCTCAGTACCTCACTCACCGTGTTCAACACTATGAATCATAATATGTGCTCTCACTTGACGACACCCGTCAAGTTCCTCTTGTCTAGACCACCACTAGACAAGACCCCAAAATGTCACAACAAAAAGCGGTAAAGTTTTCCCTACGGAGATCAAACAATACTATACAAAAATAATAATAATTGTTTAGAAATCTCAGTTTTGTGTAGCCGTCGTCGTCTCCGTCAATCAGCATGGGCCACCTCTCGTCTGGCAAGATGTAGTCATCGTCGTGCAACTCAAGTTACGGCCTTGGCTTGTATCTGAAAGTTGCAGCCTTGGCTTGTATCTGAAAGTTGTTGGCTGCTGCTAAGCTCGGTAAGCTGATGGTGCAAGGCAGACTTTGTTGTTGCTGCTAGCAAATTGAATTGACAAGGGAGTCAATAACTTCGAGTGCACTCTAGCTTTGGAGATTCCCTGCGTGTGACTTAGCAAATTCAATTGACATGGGAGTCAACAATTTCGGCTGGGTGGAGATGCTAGCTCACGGCCTCTCTTTGTTTTAATTAAGACAATGCCTGTAGACTGCACTTTATTTGGTGGCCAAATCAATTGGTGTGATGAGAAAAATGTTGGCCCCTTTGATTGGCTGCTACTTCTTGTATGGTACCTGCTGATTGGCTCATATTTTTCACTTTATTTCTGCATATGCGCATGCCATTTCGATTGCTCATATCTCGATTTTCACGATTATTTGATGATGTTTCGATAATTTTCACTATTTCTTGTTTTCGTCTGATTTCAGGAGATATGGAGCAATCAGGAGAGATTTGGAGCCTAGAGGACTTGCTTGCGTGCCGGAGCATTGCCCATGTTCATATCGGAGAGCTGACAGCGCTAGAGGATGAGTGGAAGTAGAAGGACGTCGAAAGAATCAATGAGGAAGCGAGGAGGAGAAGAAAGGAGTTCTGGAACAGGCCACTCGGCTGAGTGAGGCAGCTCACTCGCCCGAGTGAAGCAGCTTACTCGGTCGAGTAAAGCTGATACAACGACATCTGCCAGCCTGAGTGCCATAATGTACTCGGCCGAGTAGTGACTTCCACTCGACCGAGTAAGAACTCCACTCGGCCGAGTGGAGACAAAGATTTTGAAGAAATCCAATGCGACTTCTATGTTTTTGGAGCAATCAGTAGACTATATTACTCGACCGAGTGAGATTCTCACTCGACCAAGTAGCGCAGACAGACAGTCGGGAAAACTAGGGTTTCTTGCGGCGCAGGGGCAGTTTGGTCTGTATTTTTTGGTTCTTTTGGGCATATATTTAAGCCCAGTTTTGTCTCCAGCCCCTGGGGAGGAGACCAGATAGACTTCTTAGAATAATTTTTCTTGAGTTTTTAGTTCGAGTTAAGCTTTTTTATTAGCAAGAGATTGAAGATTTGATCTTAATTCTCTATTTGAAGCTTCGTGGCGACATTTGTTTGTCTTGATCTCTTGTAAGTTTTGATTTTTATGCTATATCACTTATTGAATCTTGATTGCATGATGAATTCTATTGTTGATCTTGTTTTTCTATTGATTTCTAATATGAATTGCGAGTAGTTCCTTTGCTCTAGGGCAACGACATGAACCATATGGATCTAATGTTTGATTTGTGATATCTATTGAATTGCTATGATATTAGGCTTGTTAGAAAGGTTAGATCTTGACTGATTTACTATGGGTAGATAGGGATTTCTCTTGGTTTTCGTGAGCTCGACAGAGGATCTTGATCCATGGAAAGCCCTAGATATTCGATTTAGAATTACAATCAAAATTTCTTAGATTTGGTGCACGACAACGACCAAAGCTAGTATTTGTATTGTTCCCTTATACTCATATTCATTACACGACAGTGAACGAGTACGAATTATCACGATCTAGATCCGAACTCAGGTTGCACGACATTGAGCTTGAGCTGGGATTGGACATTATTTCCAATCTTAATGCTAGTGATCTGGACTAGGCTTGCACGACAGCGAGGCTCTAGTTTGGATTGCTATAGACTTGTGTAGCACGACAGTGTGCGCAGGTTCTCCAATTAGTGGCGGCAAGTTCACCTTAAATCAAGTTTGATTGCATGGTAATTCATAACTCACGTTGATGACTTGAAAATCCTTAGTGGGAATTCCCTAGCTCTAGACATCTTTATTATATTGAATTTGCATTGATACTCGAACGATTGTGACACCATCCATTCTCAAACGATTTTCCATCCAGTAGCTTAGTAATTGAAATAGAGTACCATCATTCGTCCTCCCTGTGATTCGATGCCCGCTTGCCACTTAACCGTGCACTTGCGATAAAGCTACATCACACCCCCGGGGCGTGTATCCGGGGGTCGGTCAAGTTTTTGACGTCGTTGCCAGGGAGGCGACGGTATTTTATTTTCTTTACTTAGCTATTTTTCTTTATTAATTTTATTTTTATTTTCTTTTATTCCTCTGTTGCGCTAACAAATCTTTCTAGTTTCTCTTTTTATGTGCATGAACATGAGGTCAAAGGCATCCAAAGAAGACATATTATTTGATACTGAGATCGAGTGCACGTAAAGGAAACTGAGAGCATAAAAGATCAATTCTAGAGGAGAACCAAATGGCGGAGGAAACTAGAGATTAGCGATTACGGCAGACCGCTAAGCTTGTCTCCATCCGGGATAGGCTTACCCCGAACAATTCGGCTAATACCTCTTCCATACTTATGCCGGAGTTGGTGGCTGACATGAAATTTGAACTGAAGACGAGGCTTATTGTGCTGATGCAACAACCCCTTCCATGGGAATTCTCAAGAGAACCTGCATTATCACCTACAAATGCTCTTGGCAAAGTGTGCCACTTTTCAGATGCCGAAAGTGCCGGTGGATGCTATGCGATTGCGTCTCTTTCCTTTCACTCTGTGTGACAAAGCTTTATACTGGTTAAGGACGCAAGCTCATGGGACATTCACTACTTGGGACGAGCTAGCGAGTGCATTCGTCAACAAATTTTACATGCCTTCCAAGACTGTTCAAGCATGGGTCCCAAGAGTCTCTCTATGAAGTGTGGGAGCGGTTTAAAGATCTACAACATCAATGCCCCCACTATAGCATCGATGATTGGGAGCTTGTGCACAGTTTCTACAATGGATGTGGCCGGACACAAAGATGATAATTGACGCCACACCCAACGGAGCTATTCTATCAACGACGTCGGAGGATGCCACGGCATTGCTTGAGGAGATGGCCTCCAACAATCAGTAATGGGCCGACGAGAGAGGCCAATCATCATCATCTTCAAAGCCGACAAGTATCTATGAAGCAAAGGCAGTTGCGAGTTGACAACAAAGTTTGACTCTCTCCAAAGTTGTGGAGAGGATTGAAAAGAGGATGTGCGAGTCATATGGAGTGCCCAACATATCGACATCCGGAGGGAGCATGAGTGATTGACAAGACCAAAGCCAAGTCATGTTTGTTGGAAGCGAGCAAAATGAAAGAGCCATGGAGCAAGTGCAATACGTTGCCGGTGGCGGTAACAACGGTTATTGGGTGAACCCGGCTACCAAGGGTCATCTCGGATATTCTTATGCCAACAACGAGGGAGCCTTGACTCCCCCCTTCAACAACCACCACCTCAACAACAACAAGCCCGGCGCCCTCATCAACAACAACTGTATCAACAAAGACCGCTCCAACAACAACAATATCAACCAAGGCAACAAGCGGGGCCTTATAGACCCCCGGATATAATCAAGGATGAGGCCATAAAACCCTCCACCGGCACCACCAAGATCCGAACATGAAGCTAGAGTTGAGGAGTTCATGGCCGAGCAAAAGAAGATCAATGCAAAATTGACAGCGGGGCAACATTCTCTTAATACTATTGTGGCACAATTGGCAGAGCAAATTACTTTGCTCAATAAGGCTCAACAACAATTGCCGGCTCAACCGGAGCAAAGCCTGAGAAGCAACACCAGCCACATTGTAACGGTACGTTTTCGTTGTACTTCGTTCGTGCACGTGCTTTTTGGCCGTGCACGTGTTTATTTTAGACTTTGTTTGATTTTGAATGCTTTTGTGTGATATGCCGTTGCGAACGTCCCTGAGAGTATTAAATAGTGGCACTATCTTGGAACGACACTTCTCGAGTCGTTTTCCCACAATTTGAACTTACTCGATGAGACGTGACGACTTTCACTTTTGACGGGAGACGTTTCTATTTTTAGTTTCGTCGTCCGACGTCGAATTTGAGATCCGTCTTCTTAGTTAGCTCACATTCGTCGCCACGATCACCACAATATTTATTTTATAATTTTTGGAGTTTATTTGACCACTTTTATAATTTTTACAAGTTTTATATTATTTTTAATAATTTATTTATTAAGTATTTTCGGCCAAATAAAATTTATTTGAGTTTAAAACGTTTTAAAGAATTTTTGAGCCAATTTCCAGCTCATTTGGACCAGGTCAAATCCTAGATTGGGTTGGATAAGTTTGAATTCAAATTTCAAATCTTTTTGAATTCTAATCCTATTAGATTTGGCCCTAGACCAAGTCAACCCCACCTATACTATATAAGCAACCCCTAGCAAGTCCTATTTTCCAAAGAAATTAGCCCTAGCCTCTCCCAAAGTCATTTTGGACGTTGCGACGAATCGTCGCAACGTTGCGACGTTCAGCCCCCGTACGACCGAGGAAAACAGCTCCGTTCGCCCGCTCCGACCGAGACCCCCGCCCGCACCCAAGCCGCTCCGCACCGCTGCCATCGACCGCCGCTTCGTTCCCCGCTTGACCGATAGGGCCTCTCGGTCTGACCGAGAGAACCGCCCGGTCGCCTCGCTCCGCACCGACCCGCTCTGTCGCCCCGCTAGCTCCGTGCCCGACCGAAGGAAGCCGCCGCTGTGACCGAGCGCCCGAGCGTTGCATCGCTGCAGCGCTGCAACCCCGCTTCCAAGCGCCTGACCGAGGATTTCCATCGGTCTGACCGAAGGAAAACGTCGCCCCCGCTGCTGCGACCGACCCAAAGTGTTGCAACAGCGCCGCCCCCGTGTCTGACCGAGCCAAGTCCCCGCACCGAGGCTGTACGACCGACGGCCATTCGTCGCAACCCCGCATCCGTCGCACCACTTGCCTCCGTGGGCCCCCCAAGTTCTCCAGAGGTATTGTGGGTTCCCCAAAGGTCCCTAGGACTACTGTGGGCCCCACTTTGGTACGTTCTCTTCGACGACTTGCCGCGTACGACGTCGTCGCACGTCGTAGCCCGTCGTCGCACGTGCGAGCTTTGGAATCTGGAATCGTCGCCCGAGTTATTTGCTCTGAAATTTCCAGCGAGGAAACTAATTGGAATCTGGACTTGGAGCGCGATCTATTATTCCAACCCCCGGCGTCGCTACCCGACGCCGGTGTAGCTTTCGCGTCGTGTTGAGGTAACGTTTTGCACCCCTAGGACCCCCAACCCAATTGCATGCTAATAAAGACTAAAAATCAGTATTTTAAAGTATTTTAAATGTTTTAGAAATCACTAATCAAGATTAATAAAACGGATGTAGGCCGGTGGACTTGTGCACGTAGGAATCGTGACTTTGGACTCGTTGGACGGTGTTTTCTTGACGTGATAGTTGCAGGCAAGTGAAACTTGCCAACTTTTGTGTAGGGCCATGTTTTTAGGCCACTTACTTGCTTTTAGCGTAAAAGAGACTAGTCAGTGAAATGATAGCTGGCTAGACGCCTATTTGATCTAGTTTGACAACGAAACTAGATCCGTCACCTAAATGATCTAGCTTGACAACGAAGCTAGATCCAAACATTAAACTTGTCATTCATGCATACTAAACTGTCACGTTTACTTTTCTTACTTGTACGCTTTACTACTTGCCATGCCATGTCATCCATGCATTGATTGTTGCATCGTAGCACACGCTACAATACTTGTCCTTGTACTACTTGTCCGGCTAGGTGCACCCCTACGCCATACTTGTTTACACACTTCCTGGCTCGTGGTCCAGAAGCGGGCCTCATGTGTTGGCCAGAAACCAATGCCCGATACACGTGGAGGGGTAGGGATAAACGGTTACTTGAGCTTAGGAGTTGGCCCGTACAGCCACTCTAGCCAAAGGACGGAATCTCTGTGCACGAGGTGCTTACTTTACTTGTCGTGTTCTTGTCTTGTGAATGTCATACCATGCTCGTACTTTACTTTACTTTCCTTTACCTGTTGCACTCATTACTTAAACTGCCATGTCATCGCATCATGCTAGAACTGCTAGGTTGTTTTACTTTCCCCACTTCCAGTTTCCTTGCACAAGTCTTCCAGACTTGCTGACATGTGCCCCTTGCTCTTTTGGGTGCCACATGTTAGACCCCTGAGCTAGAGACAGTTGCTGAGGACGAGGTGTTTGCTGACGCTGAGCCCGAGCCTACGTTCGTTGAGGAGTTCGAGGACACCGGAGACCAGTCTTAGAGACTGATTTTTATTTGCTTTTGCTTTAGGTTGCTGTTAGATGTCGGTGCTTGCACCCTTTTCCTTGTTTTCGTACTTTGTACTTTTGTTGGCCATGCTAGGCCTCTTTTAGACTCTCTTATTTGTAGCCTGGTGGCTTTTCTGCGTTGTTGAGATTTATTATTATGGATATTCTGAGATGTTTCTTTTGTCTCTTTCGTTATTATTATCTTTGTTTCGTTTCGCATTGCAAGGACCTGCAGTTTAAAGTGATTGACGCTTATCGGACTTGCGGCTTTGTAGCTTCAAGTCTGAGCGGACCTTCTCACGCTCCGCCTCCACGATTTTGGGAAGCGGGGCGTGACAGGTTTTGTTGGTGGCCCATGCAGGTCCTTTTCTTGCGATTGCGAACTAACGGAACAACGATAATAAACGGAATATCCATTAAATAAATAGCAACATCCAAGTCATTAAGCTATGAGTCTAATTTGTTTGTTCGTTTTCTATGTCATTAGATGGCTGGACGACGACAGACCCGATCTGGCAGTGGGCCCAATCGTGCTGAGGAGCCGGATAGAGAGCCCACCAATGCTGAGATCATGAGGATGATGCATCAGATGATGCAGGTACAGCAGGGCATGCTCCAGAACACTCAGAGTGCTCCTCGCCATGAGCCAGGAGCGAAGCAGTTTCGGGAGCTGGGCCCGACGTACTTTGATGGATCTGAAGGACCGATGGCTGCAGAGGAGTGGATCAGAAACACTGAGGATAATCTGAAGATGTCGAAGGTCAACCCGGCTGGATGGGTTGATCTGGCAAAGAGGCAGCTGAAGGATAATGCCCGAAACTGGTGGGATGCCGAGGAGGAGTTGTTGGTGAGCCCTATACCTTGGGCTACTTTCAAGGCTAGATTCGATGAGGAGTACTTTCCGAAGGCTGCTAGGAGGGAGATGGTGCAGCGCTTCATTGAGCTGAAGCAGGGGAGTCTGACGGTGGACCAGTACCACCAGGAGTTTACTAGATTGAGTCGCTTCGCGCCGAAGATGGTAGAGGATGCTGAGGAGAAGGCTCAGAAGTTTCTGCAGGGTCTTTCTCTAGACTTGCAGAGTCTGGTGTCTACGTCGGACATGGAGTCATATCAGAAGTTGCTGGTAGCTGCTCGGAGACAGGAGAAGATTGCGAAGCAGAAGAGAGGACTGATTTCTGGAGCTGGGAAGAGGCCTATGGAGCAGGTCAGAGGAGTGGTCAGGCCTGGGACTAGGCCTAATCAGACAGTGCAGTTCAAGAGGCCAGGTGTGCCTCCCGAGAAGACTTGCCATTTCTGTGGCAAGACCGGGCATATCAAGGATCAGTGTAGGAAGATGCTGGGACAGTGCCTGATTTGTGGAGATCCTACTCATGCTATGAAGGAGTGCCCTAGGTCTAAGGTACCCTGGAGGGATTCCGTTGCAGCACAGCCGTTGCAGCAGAGAGCACCTGCAGGTCATGGAGCGCCTCTTCCTCCGCAGAAGAAGGCTTTTCAGCAGGCTGTGCAGCCGAGGAGGCAGGCTTACCTGATGACGGCAGTGGAGAACGAGGCTACGGACGAGGTTATCGCAGGTAACCCTCTGTCTAGTTGTCTCTTTCCTAGTTAGTTTTGATTGTTAGATTATGTTTGTGCTTGCATATGAATGTTTGTTAGAATAGGTTTGATTGTTAGACTGTTTGTTAGGTGTGATTTTGGTTTGCACGTTTCCTGCACGAGTCCTCTTTGACTCAGGTGCATCAATGTGCATTATCTCGCGGAGCTTCGTAGAGAAGCATTCCTTGACGACTTCCCCCCTTCCCAAGAGTTGGAACATCGTCACGGGAAATGGCGTGATCTCGGTGCATCGTGGGTGCACTTCTTGCCCTTTGGTGATCTGTGGACATGAGCTTTACGCTGACTTTATTGTCCACGACATCATCAATTACGATGCCGTGCTCGGGATGGATTGGCTTGCGAGCTTCTATGCTACGATCGATTGCCGGAGGAAAAAGGTGGTGTTCGAGATCCCCGGACATCCGGTGTTTGAGTTTAGTCGAGGTAGCAGTTCGCTTGGCCCTGTCCGATTTCGGGCCAAGCCGGTGGAGCTTGTTGCGATGCAGATGGAGCAGGATAGACCAGCTGTGGTTCGTGAGTTCGATGACGTATTCCCTGAGGAGATGTCTGGACTGCCACCCGATCGAGCTCTCGAGTTTTCGATCGACCTTGTTCCGGGAGCGCAGCCTATTTCGAAGGCGCCGTATCGGATGGCTCCAGCAGAATTGGAGGAGTTACGTAGGCAGCTGGACGAGCTTTTGCAGAAAGGATACATCAATCCCAGTGTGTCCCCTGTGGGGAGCACCGGTGTTGCTGGTGAAGAAGAAGGACGGCTCGCGTCGCATGTGTGTGGATTACCGGGAGCTGAATGCTGTGACTATCAAGAATAAATATCCCTTGCCACGGATAGATGACATCTTTGATCAGCTCGGAGGATCGAGGGTGTTCTCTAAATTGGATTTGAGAAGTGGCTACCATCAGCTCAAGGTGAAGAAGGACGACATCCCGAAGACAGCTTTCAGGACGAAGTATGGCCACTACGAGTTCGTGGTTATGCCCTTCGGCGTAACCAATGCACCCGCAGTCTTTATGAACCTGATGAATTTGGTCTTCTACGACTTTCTAGACAAGTTCGTCGTCATCTTCATTGACGATATTCTGATCTATTCAAAGTCGGAGGAAGAGCATGCCTCGCACTTGAGGACAGTGTTGGAGATCTTGAGGAAGCATCGTTTGTATGCGAAGTATTCCAAGTGCGAGTTCTGGCTGGATAGAGTTGCTTTTCTCGGGCATGTGGTGTCTGGTGATGGAATTTCTGTGGACCCCGAGAAGATTGTGGCCATCAGAGAGTGGCCGGTTCCGCAGTCGGCGTCAGAGATTCGGAGTTTCCTTGGACTTGCAGGCTATTACCGACGTTTCATTAAGGACTTCTCTCGGATTGCTGAGCCGATGACCAGACTTACGCGGAAGGATGTACCTTATGTTTGGTCTGACGATTGCGAGAAGGCTTTTGGTATTCTGAAGGAGAGGTTGATGACTGCCCCTGTACTTGCTGTGCCCGATCGGAGTGGAGGATTCGAGATCTTTTGCGATGCTTCTGGAAAGGGTATCGGATGTGTGTTGCATCAGCATGGGCATGTGGTTGCGTATGCTTCTCGGCAGCTTAAGGTTCATGAGAAGAATTACCCGACACATGATTTGGAGTTGGCTGCCGTCGTGTTTGCGCTGAAGATTTGGAGGCACTTCCTGCTGAGTGAGAAAGTGAAGATCTTCACCGATCACAAAAGCTTGAAGTATATCTTTACGCAGAAGGAGCTCAACATGCGACAGCGACGATGGTTGGAGCTCATGGCAGACTATGAGATTGACTTGCAGTATCACCCTGGCAAGGTGAATGTGGTTCCGGATGCGCTGAGTAGACTTCCGGCGGTAATGATGTTGACGTCGCAGTGGAGACTGCAGCAGGACTTTTGCGAGACCGGTATCGAGATTATTCTTCCTGGAGAGACTTCTACGATGATGAGCATGCAGATACAATCGACGATCGTGGATAGGATTAAGGCTGGACAGGCTGGAGATGCTAAGCTGGTGAAGATTCGGGAGCAGGTGGAAGCCGGTCTGCGGACTGACTTCTTGATTCACGAGGATGGTTCGTTGAGATTTGGAGCCAGGTTGTGTGTGCCAGCTGGAGATATCAGAGAGGAATTATTGGTCGAGGCACACAGTTCGCCGTATTCTGTGCATCCCGGTGGGACCAAGATGTACAAGGATCTTCGTCTGAACTTTTGGTGGCATGGTATGAAGAGAAGTGTGGCTCGGAGTGTAGCCAAGTGTTTGGTTTGCCAACAAGTAAAGGCGGAGCATCAGCGTACGGCAGGGTTGCTACAACCGCTTCCGATTCCGGAGTGGAAGTGGCAGCACATCACTATGGATTTCGTGACTGGACTACCTCGGAGTCCGAAGCAGAACGACGCGATTTGGGTGATCGTAGACCGATTGACCAAATCCGCTCACTTTATTCCCTTCCGAGTAGGACAGTCTACCGAGACGCTAGCGAGGAGATACATGGAGGTAAATGCGTTTACTCTCCGTTCTATTTCCTTTTCCTAGTTTAGATAGTGATGTAACGTGAACCGTGCAGGAGATCGTACGACTTCACGGAGTCCCCGTGAGTATCGTGTCGGACAGAGACACGAGATTCACATCTCAGTTTTGGCAGAGTTTGCAGAAAAGCTTGGGTACGAGTCTGAGTTTCAGCACGGCGTACCACCCGCAGACGGATGGCCAGTCCGAGAGGACTATTCAGATTTTGGAGGATATGTTGCGAGCTTGCATGTTGGACTTTAAGGGATCTTGGGAGGATCATCTCCATCACGTCGAGTTTGCCTACAATAACAGCTACCAGGCGAGTATTGGAATGGCGCCTTTCGCCGCGCTATATGGAAAGAAATGTCGATCGCCACTGAGTTGGGATGACGTTGGGGATCGGGAGCTGTTAGGACCAGAGATGATCGTGGAGGCCGTGGATGTTGTGAGGAATATTCGAGAGAAGCTGAGGATTGCGCAGGACCGTTTCAAGCATTGGGCGGATGCTAAACGGAGGCCTTTGGAGTTTCAGCCTGGCGATCATGTATTCCTGAAGATTTCTCCGAACCGCGGAGTTATTCGATTCGGGAAGAGAGGCAAGCTGAGTCCGAGGTTCATTGGACCGTTCGATGTTCTAGAGAGAGTTGGAGCTGTGGCTTATCGCTTGGCGTTGCCACCGTCGCTTGTGGGAGTTCACGACGTATTTCACGTATCTCAGTTACGCCGATACGTTAGTGATCCCTCTCACGCTGTGGATTTCTCGGAAATTACGGTTCGTCCGGACCTGTCTTATGATCAGCAGCCCGTTGAGATTCTGGATCGTCGACAGAAGCAGCTAAGGAATAAGACCGTCGACTTGGTTCGTGTGCAGTGGCGTCACGGTTCCCCCGGTGAGTCTACCTGGGAGCGTGAAGACGAAATGAGAGAGCGCTTCCCGCACCTTTTCCCGAGCAGTGCTTGATGTTGATTCCGAGGACGGAATCATTTCTAAGGTGGGGAGGATGTAACGGTACGTTTTCGTTGTACTTCGTTCGTGCACGTGCTTTTTGGCCGTGCACGTGTTTATTTTAGACTTTGTTTGATTTTGAATGCTTTTGTGTGATATGCCGTTGCGAACGTCCCTGAGAGTATTAAATAGTGGCACTATCTTGGAACGACACTTCTCGAGTCGTTTTCCCACAATTTGAACTTACTCGATGAGACGTGACGACTTTCACTTTTGACGGGAGACGTTTCTATTTTTAGTTTCGTCGTCCGACGTCGAATTTGAGATCCGTCTTCTTAGTTAGCTCACATTCGTCGCCACGATCACCACAATATTTATTTTATAATTTTTGGAGTTTATTTGACCACTTTTATAATTTTTACAAGTTTTATATTATTTTTAATAATTTATTTATTAAGTATTTTCGGCCAAATAAAATTTATTTGAGTTTAAAACGTTTTAAAGAATTTTTGAGCCAATTTCCAGCTCATTTGGACCAGGTCAAATCCTAGATTGGGTTGGATAAGTTTGAATTCAAATTTCAAATCTTTTTGAATTCTAATCCTATTAGATTTGGCCCTAGACCAAATCAACCCCACCTATACTATATAAGCAACCCCTAGCAAGTCCTATTTTCCAAAGAAATTAGCCCTAGCCTCTCCCAAAGTCATTTTGGACGTTGCGACGAATCGTCGCAACGTTGCGACGTTCAGCCCCCGTACGACCGAGGAAAACAGCTCCGTTCGCCCGCTCCGACCGAGACCCCCGCCCGCACCCAAGCCGCTCCGCACCGCTGCCATCGACCGCCGCTTCGTTCCCCGCTTGACCGATAGGGCCTCTCGGTCTGACCGAGAGAACCGCCCGGTCGCCTCGCTCCGCACCGACCCGCTCTGTCGCCCCGCTAGCTCCGTGCCCGACCGAAGGAAGCCGCCGCTGTGACCGAGCGCCCGAGCGTTGCATCGCTGCAGCGCTGCAACGCCCGCTTCCAAGCGCCTGACCGAGGATTTCCATCGGTCTGACCGAAGGAAAACGTCGCCCCCGCTGCTGCGACCGACCCAAAGTGTTGCAACAGCGCCGCCCCCGTGTCTGACCGAGCCAAGCCCCCGCACCGAGGCTGTACGACCGACGGCCATTCGTCGCAACCCCGCATCCGTCGCACCACTTGCCTCCGTGGGCCCCCCAAGTTCTCCAGAGGTATTGTGGGTTCCCCAAAGGTCCCTAGGACTACTGTGGGCCCCACTTTGGTACGTTCTCTTCGACGACTTGCCGCGTACGACGTCGTCGCACGTCGTAGCCCGTCGTCGCACGTGCGAGCTTTGGAATCTGGAATCGTCGCCCGGGATATTTTCTCTGAAATTTCCAGCGAGGAATCTAATTGGAATCTGGACTTGGAGCGCGATCTTTTATTCCAACCCCCGGCGTCGCTACCCGACGCCGGTGTAGCTTTCGCGTCGTGTTGAGGTAACGTTTTGCACCCCTAGGACCCCCAACCCAATTGCATGCTAATAAAGACTAAAAATCAGTATTTTAAAGTATTTTAAATGTTTTAGAAATCACTAATCAAGATTAATAAAACGGATGTAGGCCGGTGGACTTGTGCACGTAGGAATCGTGACTTTGGACTCGTTGGACGGTGTTTTCTTGACGTGATAGTTGCAGGCAAGTGAAACTTGCCAACTTTTGTGTAGGGCCATGTTTTTAGGCCACTTACTTGCTTTTAGCGTAAAAGAGACTAGTCAGTGAAATGATAGCTGGCTAGACGCCTATTTGATCTAGTTTGACAACGAAACTAGATCCGTCACCTAAATGATCTAGCTTGACAACGAAGCTAGATCCAAACATTAAACTTGTCATTCATGCATACTAAACTGTCACGTTTACTTTTCTTACTTGTACGCTTTACTACTTGCCATGCCATGTCATCCATGCATTGATTGTTGCATCGTAGCACACGCTACAATACTTGTCCTTGTACTACTTGTCCGGCTAGGTGCACCCCTACGCCATACTTGTTTACACACTTCCTGGCTCGTGGTCCAGAAGCGGGCCTCATGTGTTGGCCAGAAACCAATGCCCGATACACGTGGAGGGGTAGGGATAAACGGTTACTTGAGCTTAGGAGTTGGCCCGTACAGCCACTCTAGCCAAAGGACGGAATCTCTGTGCACGAGGTGCTTACTTTACTTGTCGTGTTCTTGTCTTGTGAATGTCATACCATGCTCGTACTTTACTTTACTTTCCTTTACCTGTTGCACTCATTACTTAAACTGCCATGTCATCGCATCATGCTAGAACTGCTAGGTTGTTTTACTTTCCCCACTTCCAGTTTCCTTGCACAAGTCTTCCAGACTTGCTGACATGTGCCCCTTGCTCTTTTGGGTGTCACATGTTAGACCCTGAGCCAGAGACAGTTGCTGAGGACGAGGTGTTTGCTGACGCTGAGCCCGAGCCTACGTTCGTTGAGGAGTTCGAGGACACCGGAGACCAGTCTTAGAGACTGATTTTTATTTGCTTTTGCTTTAGGTTGCTGTTAGATGTCGGTGCTTGCACCTTTTCCTTATTTTCGTACTTTGTACTTTTGTTGGCCATGCTAGGCCTCTTTTAGACTCTCTTATTTGTAGCCTGGTGGCTTTTCTGCGTTGTTGAGATTTATTATTATGGATATTCTGAGATGTTTCTTTTGTCTCTTTCGTTATTATTATCTTTGTTTCGTTTCGCATTGCAAGGACCTGCAGTTTAAAGTGATTGACGCTTATCGGACTTGCTGCTTTGTAGCTTCAAGTCTGAGCGGACCTTCTCACGCTCCGCCTCCACGATTTTGGGAAGCGGGGCGTGACACACATCAATGCGGTAGTGGCGGTGACTATGAGAGGCGGGAAGGATACAACTCCCTCAATGGTTCAAGCTAAAAGCCCAAGGGAGGAAATCTCGGTTGAAAAGGAGCAAATTAATGAAGAAGAGAGCCCCAAGACGGCAAATAATAAAGAAAAATCTGAAGCGGATGAACCTCAAAAGGAGCAAACCTATATGCCACCCATACCGTTTCCACAACAGTTGGCGAAAGCCAAGATGGAGAAGAAGTTCACTAAATTTCTGGAGTACTTGCAAGGGATTAGCCTAAACATCCCATTCTTGGATGCGATAATTGAAATCCTGACGTATGCAAAGTTCCTCACGGACTTGATCACGAGGAAGAAGTGAACGGAGAAGATCATACTAACCGAGCAAGATACTTGGTTCATCAACAAGGAGAAGATGCCAAAGAAAATGAAAGACCCCGAAAGCTTTCAGATTCCATGCACTCTTGACGGAGTCCCCCTCCAAAAATCTTTGGTAGACTTGGGAGCGAGCGTAAGCCTCATGCCGCTCACTATGTTCAAGAAGCTCAACACGGGGACCGACCTCAAAGCCACCGATATGAAGATCCAACTCGCCGATGGGTGAATTACTAGGCTAGTGGGGATTGCCGAGAACGTGCCACTTCAAATACCGGGAGGTCTTTGTGTACCTTGCGACTTTGTCGTCATGGAGATAAAAGAAGAGGGCGATACATCGCTTATACTCGGACGCCCCTTCTTATCCACCGTTGGAGTCATAGTGGATGTGAGAGAAGGCTCATATTTTATGCTTTATTTCTGCATATTCGCTTGCCATTTCGATTGCTCATATCGTGATTTTCACGATTATTTGACGATGTTTCGAAACTTTTCACTATTTCTTGTTTTCGCCAGATTTCAGGAGATATGGAGTAATCGGAAGCGATTTTGAGCCTAGAGGACTTGCTTGCGTACCGGAGCGTTGCCCATGTTCAAATCGGAGAGCTAACTGCGCTGGAGGATGAGTGGAAGAAGAAGGATGTCGAAAGAATCAACGAGGAAGCGAGGAGGAGAAGAAAGGAGTTCTGAAACAGGCCACTCGGCCGAGTGAGGCAGCTCACTCGCCCGAGTGAAGCAGCTTACTCGCCCGAGTAAAGCTGATACGACGACATCTGCCAGCCTGAGTGCCATAATATACTCGGCCGAGTGGTGATTTCTACTCGGCCGAGTAAGAACTCCACTCGCCCGAGTGGAGACAAAGATTTTGAAGAAATCCAAGGCGACTTCTCTGTTTTTGGAGAGATCTGCAGACTGTCTTACTCGACCGAGTAGATTTCTCACTCGGTCGAGTGAGATTCTCACTCGGCCGAGTAGCACAGACAGACAGTCGGGAAAACTATGGTTACTGGCGGTGCAGGGGCAGTTTGGTCTGTTTTTTGGTTCTTTTGGACATGTATTTAAGCCCTATTTTGTCTCCAGCCCCTGGGAAGGAGACCAGATAGACTTCTTAGAATAATTTTTATTGAGTTTTTAGTTCGCATTAAGCTTTTGTATTGGCGAGAGGTTGAAGATTTGATCTTAATGTTCTATTTGAAGCTCCGTGGCGACATTGGTTTGTCTAGAAACGATCTCTTGCAAGTTTTGATTTTTATGCTATATCTCTTATTGAATCTTGATTGCATGATGAATTCTATTGTTGATCTTGCTTTTCTATCGATTTCTAATATGAATTGCGAGTAGTTCCTTTGCTCTAGGGCAAAGGGATGAACCATATGGATCTAATGTTTGATTTTTGAGATCTATTGAATTGCTATGATATTAGGCTTGTTAGAAAGGTTAGATCTTGATTGATTTACTACAGGTAGATAGGGATTTCTCTTGGATCTCTTGAGCTCGACAGAGGATCTTGATCCACGGAAAGCCCTAGATATTCGATTTAGGATTACAATCGAAATTTCTTAGATTTGGTTCGCGACAGCGACCAAAGCTAGCTTTTTTATTATTCTCCTAAACGCATATTCATTGCACGACGGTGAACGAATACGAATTATCACGATCTAGATCCGAACTCAAGTTGCGCGACAACGAGCTTGAGTTGGGATTGGACATAATTGCCGATCTTAATGCCAGTGATCTGGACTAGGCTTACGCGACAGCGAGGCTCTAGTTTAGATTGGTATAGATTTGCGTAGCACGACAGTGTGCACAGGTTCTCCAATTAGTTATGGCAAGTTCACCTTAAATCAATTTTGATTGCATGGTAATTCATAACTCACGTTGATGACTTGAAAATCCATAGTGGGGATTCCCTAGCCATAGACATCTTTATTATATTGAATTTGCATTGATGCTCGAACGAGTGTGACACCATCCATTCTTAAATGATTTTCCACCAATATCTTAGTAATTGAAATAGAGTACCGTCATTCATCCTCCCTGTGATTCGATACCCGCTTGCCACTTAACCATGCACTTGTGATAAAGCTACATCGCACCCCCCGTGCATGTATCGGGGGGTCGGTCACCTGCAAACCACCAAGCATAAGCCCTCTTTAAAATAATAAAAAAAACTTAATTCAACTAGCCATGTTCTCTTTGTTGGATGCGGCAGCATGAGAAACTGTGGGTCAAAAGTTACCGCCTTCACATGCAGATGGAAGCTTGGGAATTGGGGTTTAGAATATTTTGGCTAAGAGCTTTGCATGAAGGAAACGGCATGGGGCTCCTAGAGGTCAAACATTGCGGCTAGGGTATGGGAATTGAGGATTGCTGCAATAGAGGTGATATGTGATGTGTGCTAGCTTGCAGCAATAGACTTCAACCCCTCAAGAATATTCCGGCAATGAGCAAGGGTTTGTGGTGGGGAATTCTTTGGGTTGGCCGCATTTTTCACCTCTCCTTTTGAGAGGGTTTTTATAGGAGAGACAATGGGTTTTTGCGGCATAAAAGGGAATCCCAATGGAGATAGGAATTGGCATGCTAATTGGGATTTAATAGAGATTTGGAAGAGATTTGAATTGGATTAGAATGACAATGGGATTTTGGTTCAATCTCAAATTAATATGAATCAATCTCAAATTGATTTGAATAAGATCATTTCCAATTTGACTTGGTCCAATGCTTGTAGCTATAATCTCCATCTCTTTGACCAAGTCCTATTTGCTAAGTGCATAGCAAATTCTCCATCTTCCAACTTGCTATATGTATAACAATTTCTCCATCTTTTTGACCAAGTCTCTCTTTTATGAACTACAAGTATGCCACTCCTGAAAAGCACTTAATACACACGTTAAATAGTTCACACGTGTTTGTCTTCATCAAACTAGAGGTCCTAGATCGTTGCATCCACCAATCTCCCCCTTTTGATGATGACAAACCAATACAAGATTTGAGCACTTACGATTCAGATAATACATCGTGGTGTGTGTGTGTGAAGTGTGTTGAAGGAGAATGTATGCAACAGTATACCATTTGATGTTCAAGCATACAAGCATACAATAATATAACAATGATGTGATACATATAAGCATGGCATGCTCTCCCTATTTTCATGCTCCCTCTTGAACATATATTCATGTATACACCATGCACATATATTCAAGCATTAATTAATGCTATCCCTTAAACCAATCATTCATCCACCAAATCTTAAATATTTTCTCCCCCTTTTGTTATCATCAAAAGTGTATAAACAAAGTCTAATTCATGTTACATGCAAAAATAAAGTATTATAAATTACAACTAGCACTTGCATGTCATTTTTCTTAGAATAAACACTTCAAATTCAATGAAAAGAATAACGTAGACTTCTACACCATCATGTAAGTGTGATGATTAATTGATTGAAGCCCAAAGGGAGAAACTTTCATAAAACTCAACAAAAAACAATCCACATTTTCCATTAAGCATGATATCACTAAGATTGATTTTCTCCACCTTATAAAATGAGTTCAAGATACCACACCCCAATAAAATAGCCTATAAGGACTCTTAGATGTGTGACGTGCGTTTATATTTCATATATTTGCGCACGTTTTCTCCCGTATTTTCCCGTTATTTACCGCCGTCTTGTATTCATTTTCTCGTGTTTTCTTGTTTTCTTTCACTTTTCTGTGTTTTCCGTATTTTGCAGGAGTTTACTGGCATAGGGGACAAAAAACGACGATATCGTAAGTCCCCGGAGCAACGGGAGGAGTCACGCGTGATCCAGGGGGTCAAACGACGATGATATCATCTTTCAGCCCCTCACCCGATCGGTTCCTCATCTTCAACCGATCGGGTGATGCACACGTGCACCACCCGGACGCAGCTTGGAGCTCACAAGAAGTCACCCGGCCGGTTCACAGGCCGGTTCAAAAGCCCAAAGTCTCTGGATTTTTATTGTGATGGCCAACCGATCGGGTGACCTTCACCTAATCGGTTCATCTGTAGCCGAATCTCCAGAGCCATGACACGGTCAGCTCAACCGGCCTCCTCACCCGACGACACCAAGATCCAACCGGTTACATTCATATGTCAACCGACCGGGTGAAGATGACCGGGTGAAGTCCCGCATTACGCAGTAAATGAGTGAAGCAGATTACCCGATCGGTTGACGTGTCAACCGATTGGGTGATATCATTTTCTATATATAGAACCCAAGGTTTTCCAGAAACGGGAGTTGGTTATTTTTTACTGTTTTCTTCATTTTGTGACGGTTGTAATTTCCCAGTTTTTGTAAGTTTTCAGATCTTTGTCAAACTTTAGTATTATCTTAATTTCTTTACTACCATTGCATTTCTATTGTCTGATCATGATTTTTACGGTCGATTTCTGTTTAGATCGCTTTTTACTAAATATGTGTAAGTAGTTCCCAAATTTGGGATTTTGGTAGAAACCCCTTCGTGGGCTCTTCCTGATGCGTCCATAGGTCTAGGAAATCGATAGGGATTAGGAATCTAGCGGTTATGCGGGGTGTTTTATTGTCATCGGTGGGAAAAAGACCGCCTTTGACCGTTGGGCCAAGGGGGAATAAACTTGGCGGTTGACTCCCTAGCCATAGCTCGCGCCCTTAGCGTAGACGTCGAATCCTAGCACACGGGAGCGGCAGGATGAGACGTTGGGAGTTATCGTTGCGAGCTTAGTGCTCCCGGAGTCGATCAGTGTTAATGGACACGGGAGTGCCCACTGATCGAACCCGGGAAGTACGGCGTATCATCCTAGGCACCGACCGGAATATCGGGCCCATGGGACGCTGGTACCACTCTTAGAGGCAACGTCTCACCATTAGACCCTAATTCCAATCGCTATCCTACCCGTAGGCCGTATCGGCGAGAATCGCACGATATGGTGGAAACCAAAGTCCCGGGTTTTTCCTTTATATTGTCTATACCTTGCATTCTATTTACCGTGACAACCCATCATTCGATCCGGGCTAGCTTGCCCATGGGGTGAATTTGATCCTCTTTGACACAAGCACTTCCACGCCTCCCTGAGTTCGACCCCCAAGCCACACTACAACACAGTGCGCTTGCGGTTACAAATATTTAAATCTCACGTCCCCAATCGTATTATTGCACACATCTAGCACGCACATCCGGGGGGACGTCAAGCTTTATGGCGACGTTGCCGGGGAGGTGTTCGGTTTGATATTAGCTTAGCTTGGGTTCGTTAGACTACGCATAAAAACAAAAAAAAAATTCTTTTTCTTTTTAAAAAAAAATATATTTTCAATAACCAAGAAAATTTTTCCCCCACCATTATATTATCTTTTTGTTATTTTCTTGTACTATTGACGCTCCTCTCTAGTTTTCTTATTTTTGTTGTCCAGGTATCTTTGGTGTAACCATGTGGAGATCAAATTTCGATGCTCAGATGGGAGGATACAATCCTTATTCGGTTGTGGTTTGTGAGACTTGTGGGATGGCGGGGCATGTGTATTATGATTGCCCATTTACGCTCGAGAGCCTCCCCCTACACCAAGGCCAAACATTTTCCCACAACCTTAGCCCAAACACCTCCCATCCATTTTCTCAACCTTATATCCCTCCACCAACACAAGAAGAATCAAACCTCGTATCTCTCCTTGAAAGTGCCATGTTTAACCAAGTCCAAACATTACGAAACTTGATGGTACCAATCACCGAGCCTACACCGAGGAGAGGGGATGAAGGAGAGGATATACCCACTTTCATGGTTGAGACCACCATGCCATCGGTCACCATAGACACATCTCAAGCCGATCCCCCATTTTTCCATCACTACCACTTGGATGACGAAGCATTTTTTGATGATGATAGTGAGGATGGGGAGATTTCTCTAGGATCTGTGGGAGAGACTTCTTGTCTTGATTTAGATACCCCACATGAGTCCTATGAGAGGACCGAGGAGTTTACTGAGCTTATGCATAAGGGCGAGGAGGATGTGCGTGAGGACGAGGACACCATGACCACATACGAGGGGTCCGCTCCACATCCACCTCCATAGCCATCTCTGTCACGGCTTCCTCCTTGGTCGGTGGTCAACTATGAGGATGTCATTCAGGACATTGGGCAGATGGTGGAGTATGAGCATATCGTCGAGGAGGATGTGCATGAGGGCTTGGATACGATCGTCCACTTCATGGAGCCCGAGCCACATCTACCTCGACAGTCACGCTCCACTTCTTCTGCGGCTGAGCATCTACTTGAGCATATTGCCCCTATGCAGGGAGATTCATACTCACTCTTACCCCACATTTAAGTCTCGCTTTTCACATCCTATTCCTTTAGACTTATATATTTTTGACACACCATATCTCTCGCAGGACACATGATCGACTTCCCTTGAGGTATGCTGCGGTGTGTCACCACCTGGAGAGAAACTTCACATGGAGAGCAGGGATTTGATCGTCGCTAGCACAGAGGATAGCATACCATTTCCAGGGAGTGTTCGCCACATTTCATATATTTTACCATCATTTACCGGCGACTATCTTTGGGATACATTTATTTTGGGAAATAATTTCTTGCCATGGACTAATGCACCTCGTCCTTTCCAGGTCACAGGTGGACACCTACGAGGGATGCTTGGAGGTGCATTGCTTGGGTCCATTGGCACACGTGGCACAACACTTCTGGCAGAGCCACAGAAGGAGCAGTTAGAGCAGCTACCTGCCCCACTTCAGATCTTGGATCCGCCTATGCTCAGGTGTATCCTAATCCAGCAGTGTAAAAATTTACAGCTTTCTTGTTTAGATTTGAATAATCTCGTCTTCTCTCATTAGCGAGGGGAGCGTATCTAAGATTTGCTTTTGCATCATAATAACCCATCATGTCGTGCCCTTCTATCACTTCTACCGCCCACATCCCACATCCTCTTCCGAGGAGAATGCGCACACCGTCTCTCCTGCATTCCAATTTCTTTCTTTTCTTTTCCGATTTTCCCCTAGCATATCTCTACATCACCATTGATCATATCATTTTGCTAGCATTGTCATGTTTAGCTTGGGGGAAATCGACTTTTGTGTGCATGTTTTCGTGTGTCGTTTCGTGTGTTTGTGTCTTTGAGTCCTTCGTTGCGTTTTATATCTTTTATTTTGTATGTTTCTTTTTCTTTATTTTCCCGTTTCGTTCGTGTGTTTTTCGTGTTTTTCATTTTTTGTGTCGGTGTGTAACTCCCCTCCATTTTCATTGCCCTCCCGTATTCACTACTATTGCATTGAAGACAATGCAAGTTTTAGCATGGGGGAGTCACACTTTGTGCGTCATTTGTGTCTTTTTCTTTGTTTTGAGTCGTTTTTTTCTCGTGTTTTTCTTTTTCTTCTCATCTTTTGTTCTCTCTCTCCTAGAGATGACCCCATATGATGAATGCCACAGAAACACACACACACACTTAGCATAGCTACGATGATCACATTCACTAACTATAGGAAGCCGAGTCCTACTGCATTTCATGCTTCGTGGGTCCACTTGCTTTTATGTGAGTCATGAGCCGTGACTAGCTAGGTGGCGTGCTTCTACTTTGTGATGTTGTTTTATATACCTACCCTTGGTTGACCCCTAGATTATAATGCTTCGATTTGAAATGCGGTATTTGTTTCTCCTGTCTGCTTCTGCATGCTATATATATATATCGTATACTTCATTTCGCATGTGTCGGGATTCCACAAATAAGGACTAGGATAACCCATTTAGCCTATGCTCTAATTTGCGAGAAATATATCCTTTGCCCAAGTGTTTAGAATCCGATTTCATTTTTATTTTACTTGGTGAAAATCCCCGCGTCGTGTACCGTTCTCCCACTTGGGAGAGTACACATGTATATATCCCAATATCCAAAAAAAGAGAGAAAAGAAAAACCAAGAAAAGAAAAGAGAAAAGAAAAAAATTGTATAGCCGAAAATCCAAAAAAATATAGAAATACCCAAAACCCAAAAAAATTCCCGTGTGAATATTTTTCCTACTTGCCAAGAATAAGGGGAAGGTGAGAATTTGCACCGAGTGTTCTACTCCACATCATCTCAACCCCCATCGGTTTCGAAAACGCTTGGCTTAGGAACTTTTTAGCTATTATCTAGGCTATAGTGTGGTGATTTCCTTAACCCTAGTTGTGGAGTCCCTGACGCATACTATGTTTCGATTCTCTCTCTATTCTCATGCATGCTTGAACTACTTATATTCATCACTTTATTCAATTCGAATCGATATTTGGGTCATTTCCTGGATTTGTGTATATCGAGCTTTATCGCACATCGTAGATAGTGACACCGTCTGCTAGCACACGACCACACTCACTCGCGCTTCACCGTGTGGGCCCACGGCACTTGTCTGGACTCGTATTCCTTGGTTTAGTGATGCGATTTAGCGTTTGCTTGCTTGGTGTGTCGTTTTTGATTTTGTTGGCCCTGACGGGCGATCTAGGATATAGAGTTTTCTTTTTCTCTCTTTCTCTCTATTTTCCCTCTCCGAGCTCCTACTCTCACTCGTCTTCCTCGAGGATGAGGAAGAGTTCAGCTTGGGGGATTTTGACGTGCATTTATATTTTATATATTTGCGCACGTTTTCTTCCGTGTTTTTTCCCGTTATTTACCGCCGTCTTATATTCGTTTTCTCTTGTTTTCTTGTTTTCTTTCACTTTTCTGTGTTTTCCGTATTTTGCAGGAGTTTACTGGCATAGGGGGCATAAAACGATGATATCGTAAGTCCCCAGAGCAACGGGAGGACTCACGCGTGATCCAGGGGGTCAAACAACGATGATATCATCTTTCAGCCCCTCACCCGATCGGTTGGTCATCTTCAACCGATCGGGTGATGCACGCGTGCACCACCCGGACGCAGCTTGGAGCTCACAAGAAGTCACCCGGTGGGTTCGTAGGCCGGTTCAAAAGCCCAAAGTCTCTGGATTTTTATTGTGATTTCCAACCGATCGGGTGACCTTCACCCGATCGGTTCATCTGTAGCCGAATCCCTAGAGCCAAGACACGGTCAGCTCAACCGGCCTCCTCACCTGACGGCAGCAAGATCCAACCGGTCACATTCATATGTCAACCGACCGAGTGAAGATGACCGGGTGAAGTCCCGCATTGCGCTGTAAATGAGTGAAGCTGATCACCCGATCGGGTGACTTGTCAACCGATCAGGTGATATCATTTTCTATATATTGAACCCTAGGTTTTCCAGAAATGGAGGTTGGTTATTTTTTACTGTTTTCTTCATTTTGTGACGGCTGTAATTTCCCAGTTTTTGTAAGTTTTCAGATCTTTGTCAAACTTTAGTATTATCTTAATTGCTTTACTACCATTGCATTTCTATTGTCTGATTATGATTTTGACGGTCCATTTTTGTTTAGATCGCTTTTTAGTAAATATGTGTGAGTAGTTCCCGAATCTGGGATTTTGGTGGAAACCCCTTCGTGGGTTCTCCCCGATGCATCCATAGGGCTAGGAAATCGATAGGGATTAGGAATCTACCGGTTACGCGTGGTGTTTTATTGTCATCGGCGGGAAAAAGACCGCCTTTGACCGTTGGGCCAAGGGGGAATAAACTTGGCAGTTGACTCCCTAGCCATAGCTCGCGCCCTTAGCGTAGACGTCGAATCCTAGCGCGCGGGAGCGGTAGGATGAGATGTTGGGAGTTATCGTTGCGAGCTTAGTGCTCCCGGAGTCGATCAGTGTTAATGGACACGGGAGTGCCCACTGATCGAACCCGGGAAGTCTGGCGTATCATCCTGGGCACCGACCGGAATATCGGGCCCATGGGACGCTGGTACCACTCTTAGAGGCAACGTCTCACCATTAGACCCTAATTCCAATCGCTATCCTACACGTAGGCCGTATCAGCGAGAATCACACGATAGGGTGGAAACCAAAGTCCCGGGTTTTTCCTATATATTGTCTATACCTTGCATTCCATTTACTGTGACAACCCATCATTCGATCCGTGCTAGCTCGCCCATGGGGTGAATTTGATCCTCTTTGATACAAGCACATCCACGCCTCCCTGAGTTCGACCCCCAAGCCACACTACAACACCATGCGCTTGCGGTTACAAATATTTAAATCTCACGCCCCCAATCGTATTATTGCACACATATAGCACGCACAAGCGGGGGACGTCAATGTGGGGGTGGCATTGCTTGACGAGTATATCACCAACGGTAAAGATTACCCATAAAGCATATGTTGGATACTTGTGGGTAGTATACTTGCCATGAATTGTATCCATTTTACATACTGAGCAGTATTCATTCTTTTTTATTTTTCTTGTTTCATATTCAATATTTTTGTCCTCAATTTTTATCCATGGTAAATACACATCATATCCCTTAGATTTTTCAGTTATTTTCAACCTACATCCAGCTTCCAGCATTTCATAAAAGAATCTCCAATTGTGCAACAATATTCAATACTACTGGAAGTGAAGGTGTAGGTGTAGAAATCATATTATTCAATTTATTAAACATGTCATGGCTATTTAAGAATTATAACATGCGCATGTAGCTATAATAATAATACAATGATTTCTATAAAGATATGAATGACATTCAATAATACTACTTGAATGATACAAGGAGAAAAGATATACATTAAGCACATTTTTTTCTTTTAATTTTTATATATAATGAACTAAGCAAACTAACACACAAATAAAAATAAGTTAGGCACACAAAAGAAACATATAAAATGCTACGAAGGCATGCATTAAGTTCAAAGAATAAAAACCATTCATTTGCATCGTCGTTTGACTAAGAAGCTTAAATAATGAAAACATTCAATCCAAAGCTCCTCGCGAAATCTCCATCGTTCCTACACGGTAGATTCTATGTGTGACCTTGGAATCCAACAAGGTCCCCTCATGTTAGTCATCAAAGATTTAGGAACCCTTATTTGTTTGAATTTCATATTCGTGTTCCTAAACTTGCAATAATAAGATGTATGACCAACACTATCACAAGTAAAGCACTTTGCATACATATTTTTGACTATCGTAGGCATGTTGTGAATTTTCTTAAAATTAGACTTTTTAGCATGTTTCACATCATATCCTAGACCACGTCTATTATTGCCATAAAGTTGATTCTCTAGAATAGTATCCAACGTTTGTTTTCCTATAAAGAATTTCTTTAATGACAATTCTAGACTTGTGATTTTGGATTTCAATAAAACATTTTCATTCACAATCAAAGTGCATTTACTTATAAAGGCTTTCTTGTTTTCCTCTTCCTTTTTGGCAAAATCAATCATTTTTTCTTTAAGCTCAGTATTTAGCATGCACAATTTGTCATTAAGCTCTCTAATCACATAATCTTTTTCAGTTTCAAGATTCATTAAATCTTGCTTAAGTATGCTAATATCATTCAATAAAGAAGGACAAGAAAGACAATTAGCTTTTTCATGCAACCTAGAGTTCTCTTTTTCCAACAAAGCAATGGTAGAATCACATGCAACAATTTTTTCTTTTAGCTCATTAATTTCTAATGACATGTGGTAGTCGTCTTGTTACATTTTTTCATTAGAACTTCTGTAATCTTCTAGGGTGTATTCTTGCTCTACAATTTCCTCTTCCATGGCTTTACAAATATTTAGAAGTTCAGAATAACTACCAGATTTTACCTTATCATCTTTTGCCATGAGACAAAGGGAGGAGTGGGCTAAAATCTCCTCAGTCTCATCCTCCCTATCCATGTCCTACGTTCGCACCACAGCTTTTCCTTTCTTCTCTGCAACATTAGCTGTGTCTTGTGTGAAATCCTTTATAACGTGACCCTACTTTTTACATTTAAAACATTTAACTTTATTAATAGCAGTCTGTTTAGAAAAATTTCTCGAAGGATTATAATGTTTAGAATGATTAAACCGTTGTTACATGTCAGCTCTTCCTTGAGGAGTCTTGATGTCTTTCTGAAGCCTCTGACCATCAATGCTATCTCCTCCTTCTCATCGTCATCTTCACTAGCTTGAAAAGCTAGTGGCTTTGAAGCTTTTTCCTTCTTCTCTGGTTTCTCTCTAGCCTCTATATTCTGCAGCTGAAGCTCGTGAGACATTAAGTTGCCTATAAAGTCCTTCACTCTCTTCTGCGATAGATCTTTTACTTCTTGGATGGTAGTGACTTTAGGCCTGAACGAGCTTGGCAGTGCCCTTAAGATTTTCCTTACCTGCTCAAGGCTAGAGTATGGCTTACCGAGAGAGCTAGACTTGTAGACGATGTTGGTGAACCTCGTAAACATCTCCGATATGACTCTGATGGTGGCATGCAGAAGCTCTCGTACTCTGTTCTCAGCAGTGCAAATCTGGACTCCTACACTTGTGACATTCCCTCGTGCGTCACCTCCAGTGTATGCCATATTTCCTGTGCAGTTTAACAATGTGAGATACGATTAAATTCAGATTTATCAAGTGAGCATATACGAGCATTCATATCTTTTCCATTTAAAGAATATAATCTCCAATCATTATCATCCCACTTGTTTTCAGGTTTAAGCATATCAATGTTTTCAATTTTAATAATATGTGGCTTATAACCTTTTTCGACAATGTGCCAAACTTTATAATCAACAGATATCAAGTAAATTTTCATCCTAGATTTCCAATAAGCATAATCTTCTCCATTAAATTTTGGGGGTCGTGATATGGACTGACCATAGAAATAGCACAATCACTAGAGTTATTCATGGTCAATCTAGGCTAGATCATATAACCTGCGTTGATACCACGTGTTGGATCTGGATCTAAGCCTAGATGGGGTGAATAGGCTAATAAAAAATTCTCGTGCAACCCATGAGAAATCACACGCAGTTATAAACGCATGCAGAGTAAATAATATGCAATCACAAATGCACAACAGATTTACACTGGTTCGGTCGATCACTACGACCTACGTCCAGCCCCTGAAAGCAAATATTATATTAATAGTGTACAGGCACAACCGTAATAGTTAGAGAACCAACGTCTCTACACTCACCAGGCTCAGTACCCTACACACCATGTTCAACACTATCAATCCTAATATATGCTCTCACTTGACGACACCTGTCAAGTTCCTCTTGTCTAGACCACCACTAAACAAGACCCCAAAATGTCACAACAAAAAGCGGTAAATTTTTCCCTACATAGATCAAACAATACTACACAAAAATAATAATAATAGTTTAGAAATCTCAGTTTTGTGTAGCCGTCGTCGTCTCCGTCAATCAGCATGGGCCAGCTCTCGTCTGGCAAGATGTAGTCTTCGTCATGCAACTCAAGTTGCAGCCTTGGCTTGTATCTGGAAGTTGCGGCCTTGGCTTGTATCTGAAAGGTGTTGGCTACTGCTAAGGTCGGCAAGCTGATGGTGCAAGGGAGATTTTGTTGTTACTGCTTGCAAATTGAATTGACAAGGGAGTCAACAATTTTGGATGCACTCTAGCTTTGGAGATTCCCTACGTGTCACTTAGCAAATTCAATTGACATAGGAGTCAACAATTTTGGCTGGGTGGAGATGCTAGCTCATGGCCTCTCTTTGTTTTAATTAAGCCAATGCTTGTAGACTGCACTTTATTTGGTGGCCTAATCAATTGGTGTGATGAGAAAAACGTTGGCCCCTTTGATTGGCTGCTACTTCTTGGATGGTATCTGCAAACCACCAAGCACAAACACTCTTTAGAATAATAAAAAAACTTAATTCAACTAGCCCTGTTCTCTTTGTTGGATGCGGCAGCATGAGAAATTGTGGGTCAAAAGTTGCGGCCTTTACATGCAGATGGAAGCTTGGGAATTGATGTTTAGAATATTTCGGCTAAGAGCTTTGCATGAAGGAAATGGCATGGGGCTCCTAGAGGTCAAACATTGCTGCTAGGGTATGGGAATTGCCAATGGAGCTTTGCTTGAGGATTGCAGCAATAGAGGTGATATGCGATGTGTGCTAGCTTGAGGAAATAGACTTCAACCCTCAAGAATATTTCGGCAATGAGCAAGGGTTTGAGGTGGGGGAATTCTTTGGGTTGGCCGCATATTTCACCTCTCCTTTTGAGAGGGTTTTTATAGGAGAGACAAGGGGTTTTTTGCGGCACAGAAGGGAATCCCAATGGAGATAGGAATTGGCATGCTAATTGGGATTTGATATAGATTTAGAAGAGATTTGAAATGGATTAGAATGACAATGGGATTTTGGTTTAATCTCAAATTGATATGACTCAATCTCAAATTGATTTGAATAAGATCCTCTCCAATTTGACTTGGTCCAATGCTTGTAGCTATAATCTCCATCTCTTTGACCACGTCCTATTTGCTAAGTATATAGCAAATTCTCCATCTTCCAACTTGCTATATGTATAGCAATTTCTCCATCTTTTTGACCAAGTCTCTCTTTGATGAACTACAAGTATGCCACTCCTGAAAAGCACTTAACACACACGTTAAATAGTTCATACGTGTTTGTTGTCATCAAACTAGATGTCCTAGATCATTGCATCCAACAAAGGCATCGTATACCATTTCTTGTACTGAATCCACTGCTTGGGGAGTTGTATCCCTTCTCAGATGCGAGCCTGGAGCCACTCGTTCGACATTACAAGATGTTTCCACCTCTCCATGTGAATCCCAGAATGTGTAATTTTTGGGAAAATGGGTGAGGAGTAAATGTTCGAAACATTCGTCCCTTGTGCCAGACTTTAAAAATTTGCACTGTTCATATTGACACAAAATTTTCCCATGTATAGCCTTGTGCTCAAAAGCAAAATCCAAGAATGCATTCACTCCTACTACGTATTTATGAGAACCTTTTGGTAGTTGAATTCAAGACTTATCCATCCTTCCTACAAGAAAATACTAATTAGTGTTATTAGGGATATGTCAATTAATTAACAAAAATCTTTTTTTCTCAATTATGAACAAAAACACTATATATATGTATAAGCATTCAAACAAGACTGTGAATATATATAGGTAATATGCATGCATTTAGCAAACCCTAGTCAACTACAACTGTGACCATGTTGATCAAGGATGTAATGATCCCTTTCTTTGGATAAATTAATAGCCTTAGCTAGTTACTAGTAATCAACAAGGGATACAACACAAAGAAGTATAAGAACAATTAGAATCATAACTTGGAAAACATGCAGAGAAAATGTGAATATCATTTTTATGTGAACACCTATCACTCTGCAACATTCGTGCTATTCTTCATAATCCATAGGAGTTAATATTTAGTATAAATTATGTAGGGATTTGCCAACCTCTTTCGAAAGGCAAGAAATAACATCAAACAAAGAGAAGCATCACCACTGAAATTAACCGAATCTTAAATATCATTTATAAGTAACCATGTAGGCATGAACCAAAACTTCAATGAGAACATTCTTTTTTTAATCAATATCATCACACCCAATAGACATGTACAAATGGGATTGTTCAAAGGAAAAAAAAACCAAACATGTCATATATAGTACCAAAAGATAATACCAGCTGAACTATGTTTCTCTTAAAATTTGAACAATTTTTACACTAAGATACATGTCATATATGGTACAAAAAGATCATCCTTTAATACTTCAAGCCTTTTATACGTAAAACCAATCATTAATAGATGGAGTGCTAAGGGAAATAGTTAAAATTTATAGGTTGATCTTTAATACTAGCTAGTAACGGAAGATAAAATGGCATGATAATGGAATTTTGAAAGGCAGAAATCATGGATGGCTTAAAACCAACAAAAACAATCCACACGGCAGGTCTACCATGAAAAACTTAAATTACACAAACATATTAACAAATAAACAACCTACGGACTATTCACATAAGAAAACGTATTAACATATAAACTTAAATACGATGGCTTCATTCAGTCATTAATACATTGATCTTTTAAGGCTATGTACAAAGGAGGGTTTCCTGGCTCTTATGTGCAATCAATTGATCTTTTTCCCATGTCATAAATATAAGCTGGATTAAGAGAACCCAAGAGTTCTTATCCAAACTTTGCTCTCTTTCCAGTGCAATGGAAGATTGATTGTTTGTTGTTTATCCTCTTTTTGGTTCTTGGCCTCTTCATACAAGCAAACCTTTACCACACACCATATTCATGTCAACGTACCTAATAGCTTAATGTTTTATAGACTTCTACATCACAATCTTTAGCATTCCCTGAAGGCTTACATAAATAACATCCTGGGTCTATACTCCCTCATAAATTGCTTCAGAAGAGATGTAGTGTATGAAAGTTATATTTCTCATGGAAACAGTTCCAGAAGAATCATATACTGAAACTTACCCTGAATACCAGTTGTCAGCAGTCAATCATATACTCAGATTTGAAGCATTTCCAAATTTCGTATAAAAATATTTAGCAACAACAAACACACACATTTTGATTCATATAATCATCAATGTCAATGTTGATGATTAATCTCAAAAAATTACTAGGAAACGGGAGTAGGGGGGTCACTGGTTTAATCTCACTAATGCAGGTTGTAATGTAAAATCCAGCAAGCTAAAGTTACGGGAGAGTGTTCTTACAGTTTATTGCACGAGGTGATCAGCTTGTGTGCTGTACTAGAGGTTTACATATCAAAAATTTGGCTTTGTGTTGGTGTAGAAATATAATTTCCTTTTTTATGATGGTGTACTTGTGTAAATATTCAAAGCATGGATTTAATGTACTGTAAGATACAATATATTTCAATTGAAACAATATTGATAGTGTATGCATGTAAGATACAATTGAAACAATATATTTCAATTGTGCATGTATGCATGTGAGGGTATTTATGCAAAATATAGTTTTTCTACGTTAATCTTTACGCATGATTTTAGAGATGCATTACTGGTAGTGGAGAAGTATATTCTGAGAACTTTAGTTCGCAGATTTTGGTGTATATTCAGTTGTTGTTCCATGTCTATCTCAATTGACCTTTAGGGAATTCTGTCAAAGTATTAAGGAATTTGGTAGTCTTCGGTCCTACATAATCAACATTTATACGTCCAAATAGTTATGTCCAGGTGTATGTGTTTATGAGTGTTTCAGAGTGTTTTCTCACTACAGAATCGTTGACCGTGGACTACCCGGTCAACGTGGTCAAGGGGCCGATTAGAGTCCCTTGGATGCGTCGAGCGTGTGTAGAAGCGACACGAATCGGAGATGTAGTCGACGCAGAGCGCGTCAGCTGGGCCGGATCTGGATCCTCAGCCTCTGGGAGGCTGAGGGGAAGCCTCGGCCCGGTGTGAGGTGCTCGGCCTCGGACGGTCGGGCGACGAGGGGAAGCCTCGGCACCTTGTCTTGACACGCGACCGACGCGGAGCTGAGGGGAAGCCTCCGCTCGGATGGGTGTGCTCGGCCTCGGTCGGTCGGATGACGAGGGGTAGCCTCGGTCGTCTCGCTTGATGCGTGGCCGACGTGGAGCTGAGGGGAAGCCTCGGCTCGGATTGAAGCGTTCGGGCTCGGTCTCTCCTGGAGTCGAGGGGTGGCCTCGATGCCTTGGCTGATGCTTGATGGCATTCGCCTGGTGCCGAAGGGAAGCTTCGGCACTCGGATCTAGCGTCTTCCTGAACAGACGAGAACACTCGTCAGGGAGGCAGGACCTTGGTTCCGGCCAAATCTCCTCCGATGCCTAAGTCAGATAACCGTCTGAAAGAGGAGGCTCGGCAGGGACGGTTCGACTCGAGAGGAGATCGGAACGACGTCCTCCGGTGCGAGCGGGGGGAAGGAGATGAAGTGGGGGAACTAGGTCGTTGATGGAGTACCTTAGGTTTTTTTACCTGAGATGCCCTCCTCTCGGATGATGCCCACCCTCCCCTTATATAGGTGACTCCTCCTAATAATGTGCCATGATGTGACATCATGGCCATCATTCATGGGGACGTGTAAATGTGGGAAGTTTTGACCCCCACTAATTGCGCCCATCTTGATGAGGAGATGAATGTCCTAAAGATGGCCATGATGGCTGGAGTGATGGACTCGGACGGTTGCCATATTTGGCGGGCCTTGATGGTTGGAGAGTGATGGCCATTTAAGTCGGGCCATTAAGCCAAACCATTAAGCCGAGCCATGATGGCTATAGAGTG
Organism: Scilla litardierei; assembly: GCA_030789695.1. Taxonomy (NCBI): domain Eukaryota; kingdom Viridiplantae; phylum Streptophyta; class Magnoliopsida; order Asparagales; family Asparagaceae; genus Scilla; species Scilla litardierei. The sequence continues at coordinate 96,426,966 of CM061136.1, forward strand.
AAGGTCATTTAAGTCGGGCCATTAAGCCGAGCCATTAAGTCGAGCCATGATGGCTAGAGAGTGATGGCCTTGGACGGTTGCCATATTTGGCGGATGCTTCCTTGATTTGGGCCTCGATTTCCTCCAATGAGGAAGTGGGTCTTCGTCATGGGTGGAGGATCGCGGCCCGCCCGTGAGATCATTGGGCCGAGGCCCCAAGGTCGTAGTAATCCGGTTGACCGGTCGTCATTGACTTGGCTCTTCCGGGCCCGGTCAAAATAGTCGTAACAATTGCCCCCATCTTCCGAGCTCTACCATTGTTAAGGTTGAGGTCGGGAGATGTAGTATAAGGGGGGAGAAGTTGCTTTCTCTGTAAAGTTTTTAGTCCGTCTTGCGGAGTTGGCTAGATCGTCGGTCCGAGATTCGTTCGGTTGCGAAAGGAGTCTCCTCTCGACTTGTTGCCGACGAAGGAGTGGGTCGACCAGCTGGGGGAGTTGTCCCCGGCACTGAGATTGAGCTCGCCTGTTTGGTGGCGAGGGGAGTTGCCCCTCGACAGACGGCCGACGAAAGAGATTCGTTCAGTAGTGAGGGGAGTTGCCCCTCGACTTACGGCTGACGAAGGAGATCCGTTCGGTGAGCTCGTCTGTTTGGTGGCAAGGGGAGTTGCCCCTCGACTCACGGCTGACGAGAGAGATTCGTTCAGTGGCGAGGGGAGTTGCCCCTCGACTTACGGCTGACGAAGGAGATTCGTTCAGTGGCGAGGGGAGTTGCCCCTCGACTTACGGCTGACGAGAGAGATTCGTTCAGTGGCGAGGGGAGTTGCCCCTCGACTTACGGCTGACGAAGGAGATTCGTTCAGTGGCGAGGGGAGTTGCCCCTCGACTTACGGCTGACGAAGGAGATTCGTTCAGTGGCGAGGGGAGTTGCCCCTCGACTTACGGCGAGGACCTTGTAAATACTTTCGAAGATTCCATGGTGGCGCTATGCCACTATTTCGTCCAGCTTGGGTGGATGCAGGAGCACTTCAGCAAGGGGGACCCAGCAGCACGGTCAGAGGAGCGGTATGGACGCTCGAACTCAGACGGTGGTGCTTCGGCCAGATCAGCTCGGCCATGGTCGGAGGAGCTGCTTGGTTGCTCGAACTCAGAGGGTGGTGCTTCGGCCCGATTTGTGAAGAGATCTCAGCATGACAGGTTGGCGTTGAGGCCCAGATGCTTGGCAAGGCGGTCGGACTTGTCCGGCCGGCCTCCTCCTAGGCCAGTCGGCCTGGTCTGGTCGTCTTCTTATGTAGGTCGGCCGAACGGGCCGGCCAAAATGTCGTGTCCTTGCGACACAGGGCTAAGATGTTGGACACTGAGTGCAAGGTGTCCCGGAGATGATCCTGGCTAGCGAGCCTCTGGTTGTTAGCCCCTTAGTTTGATTTGCGCAATCGGAGGGAGTGCATTGAATGAACCAAGGGCTAGCCCAGGCCGATCCGATGGAGGTGTAAAAAGAAGCCGAGCTTGATTAAGAAGGGGCCAAGTTGGTATGCATGTCGGGCTTGACTACGGTGGTGCCGAGCTTTGGGATGAGCAAACATGTGCTCCATCTAAGAAGAACTCGGGCTTTGAGGATGGGCCAAGCTTGGGGACAAAGCCTGTTTTGCACCCGTCTCTGACCATGCCGAGTGACCACCCCCACCCCACCGTGTCTAGCTTCAACTTTCAACTATTTTTGAAGCTTTACAGTGGTGGAGATGGCAAGGGAACGAACGTCGATGTTCTCCTTCTGAGACTGAGGTTAACTCGACTCCTCCTTCTGAGTCGTCCTCAAGCCAGCCTCGACGGCATCACGTTTCTCTCATATCCACATGATTCATCCTTGTTGCTGGAATCAGGGTCGGTACATGCTTTGTAAAGCTCGGAAGCTCGAAAGCCTATCCGACTTGAGGTAGCTCGGAACCGGGGTGCGTCCGACAGCTCATCACGGTTGGCTGCTCGACCTGGATCGCGTCCACACCTCGCCATGGTCAGACGCTCAGTCTGGGGCATGATCGTCACCTCGTTATGGTTGTGCGCCCAACATGAAGAACCATCGGCAGCTCGTCCTGGTCGAAGGCTTGACCCGGAGCCAAGGCACGTGCACAAAATCTGTGGTAAAGCACCTACAGAAAGGGATTTACAGCGTTACCCGTTTACCAGAGCCTGTATGAATTAAAACATGTAAAAAACATTAAGGAGCTAAGGGAAGTCAACTCATCTGAGAATTCGTGGGTCTTGGGTTCGAACGCTCGGAAGCTCGGCCTATAGTGTGATCAGCTATCTTGGCCACGCGGCTCGATCAGCTTGGGGATCCGATTTTCGGAGGGACATGGGCTTTCCCGCTAGCTCGCATCATCCGCTTTGGAAGGAAATCGACGAGCTGGTTTGGAGCTCGGAGTTTTGATATTTGGTGTCAGGACGATGGTTGGCGCCTACAAAGCTTGGAGCTCGGATTGATTGGTCGATCATCTTAGCTTGCCAAACTCGATGAGCTCCCATGAACGGTAGAGCTCAATCAATCGAGCTTCACTCGGTTATAATCAAGCTTCCGAGCTTACGGTAGATGGTCAGAATTCCTCCCAGCCAAGATCCCATGAAGTCCACAGCCGTCAGTTGACGTCGCCTCGTCGTTCGATCGAAGCTCACGGAGTTGCCCTGAGACAACAAAGGCTCAAAACATCGACCTTGCTCTGGCATGGAGGCCATGACCCTTCGACCCTCGGACCCTGGTTGACGAAGTCACTTGACAACCCTCAGTTCGAACGCTAGCGTCGTCGTTGGGTCAAAGATCAGAGTCATTGCCACCGTCGATGTAGAAATGACAGGCGACCTTTCAGATCGGACGTTGATGAGGTTCGGAGAACTTGGTCAGATGGGTTCCGATCTGAGGAAAACTTCGGTTGGACGGGCTTCCCCTGGTGAGATCCGAGCTAGGGGAATCGGTCGGAGTGTGGATTGACCGCCTGGGCCCCGAGAGGAGACCAAGGCGACGAAGGGGGCGGGAGGTACACCGAGAGCTGTGCCTCCGAAGGTGAGAGGTGCTATGGGAGATTGTGTGCAGTTCAAGTATTTCTTTATAATGGGATCATCTCCTCCTCTCGTTCCTCGTGGTGACGTCATCACCGATCCAGCCTCCCTAGAGGCAGCGATGCATTGGATCCCTTGCCCCCACTCGAGTCGATGACACTCGGCAGCAAACAGAAGGCGAGGATCCCTGCTCGGCATCCCACTTGAGTTGGTTCTCTTCTCCACCACCGTCAGCATGACGGTTGCCTACGATCTCGTCATCGATTCTGGGTCTGCGTTTTTCTCTGGAAGAGGGCGAAAATGGAGAGCTTGTCGAGCTTGAGAGGGAACTCAGATCGGAGTTCGAACCCCTGCATTTCCACCATGATCGAGGTATGGAGAGTCCAGACGACCCATGGCGGCTTAGATCGTGTTGTGACGAGGCGTGAAGGGCTCGGTCGGTCGAATCTTTAACCAGAGGGAAGCTCGGAGCTCGGGGCTCGGACGCTCAGGTCCGATAAGGAATGACGAAGATTGCTTGGTGCACTTTGCTTGGATTTAATGAAACATGTCTCGCGACGGGTTCTTGAACGGTAGTGAGAGCGGTTCATTCCCATCAACGACAACGGAGGCAACTCCTGCCCCGGAGGCAAAATGCAATCCCAAACGCTAGTGGATCGACCTCGCTCATACCCATCAACGACAATGGGACTCTTTTTTGCTTAGCGCACTGTTTCCTTAGCTGAGAAGTGCTCATGTGATAGTCCCTGCCATCTTATGTTTCTGCAAGAAAAGATGTTGGTGAAAGCCAATTTGTTGCTGACAGTATTACTTACCGCCCTGTTGGTGAAATCCCACATCAGGCTCCATGTTTAGCTGGAAAGTGATTCGCCTCCAGCCCAATCTATTTGAGGGTCGCGGTAGAAGGCGATAAAGTTCCTTTTGCCTCAGGATTTCGTCGTTTTGTGAATTGGCCTTTCAGCATTTGATGAGTGAAACCGGCCATCGTTGGTGTGGTGGACGTCATGGATGTTGACTCGGTTCCCACAGACGGTGCCAGATGTTTCAGAGTGTTTTCTCACTACAGAATCGTTGACCGTGGACTACCCGGTCAACGTGGTCAAGGGGCCGATTAGGGTCCCTTGGGTGCGTCGAGCGCGTGTAGATGCGACACGAATCGGAGATGTAATCGACGCAGAGCGCGTCAGCTGGGCCGGATCTGGATCCTCGGCCTCTGGGGGGCTGAGGGGAAGCCTCGGCCCGGTGTGAGGTGCTCGGCCTCGGACGGTCGGGCGACGAGGGGAAGCCTCGGCACCTTGGCTTGACGCGCGACCGACGCAGAGCTGAGGGGAAGCCTCCGCTTGGATGGGTGTGCTCGGCCTCGGTCAGTCGGACGACGAGGGGTAGCCTCGGTCGTCTCGCTTGATGCGCGGCCGGCGTGGAGCTGAGGGGAAGCCTCGGCTCGGATTGAAGCGTTCGGGCTCGGTCTCTCCTGGCGTCGAGGGGTGGCCTCGATGCCTTGGCTGATGCTTGATGGCGTTCGCCTGGTGCCGAAGGGAAGCTTCGGCACTCGGATCTAGCGTCTTCCTGAACAGACGAGAACACTCGTCAGGGAGGCCAGACCTTGGTTCCGGCCAAATCCCCTCCGATGCCTAAGTCAGATAACCGTCTGAAAGAGGAGGCTCGGCGGGGACGGTTCGACTCGAGAGGAGATCGGAACGACGTCCTCCGGCGCGAGCGGGGGGAAGGAGATGAAGTGGGGGAACTAGGTCGTTGATGGAGTACCTTAGGTTTTGTTACCTGAGATGCCCTCCTCTCGGATGATGCCCACCCTCCCCTCATATAGGTGACTCCTCCTAATAATGTGCCATGATATGACATCATGGCCATCATTCATGGGGACGTGCAAATGTGGGAAGTTTTGACCCCCACTAATTGCGCACATCTTGATGAGGAGATGAATGTCCTAAAGGTGGCCATGATGGCTGGAGTGATGGACTCGGGCGGTTGCCATATTTGGCGGGCCTTGATGGCTGGAGAGTAATGGCCATTTAAGTCGGGCCATTAAGCCAAGCCATTAAGCCGAGCCATGATGGCTATAGAGTGAAGGTCATTTAAGTCGGGCCATTAAGCCGAGCCATTAAGCCGAGCCATGATGGCTAGAGAGTGATGGCCTTGGACGGTTGCCATATTTGGTGGATGCTTCCTTGATTTGGGCCTCGATTTCCTCCACTGAGGAAGTGGGCCTTCGTCATGGGTAGAGGATCGTGGCCCGCCCGTGAGATCCTTGGGCCGAGGCCCCAAGGTCGTAGTAATCCGGTTGACCGGTCGTCGTTGACTTGGCTCTTCCGGGCCCGGTCAAAATAGTCGTAACAATGAGCATCTGAGTTATGTCGGCCTGATGAAGGGAGATAGTCAGTCTCTAAGAATCAGAAACCACAAATTGTTTCTCGCAATGCAGATGTGAGAGCATCATGTGAAAATTTTTATTTTGGAATTTCTTTCTCTCTCTTTTTCCTTTGTTTTTGTAAAGTTTACTAAGCAATTCTTAATGTGTTTTATATCACTTACATTGTAGGAAAACAATGTAAGCACCTTTCTGTATGGGCTAATGATATATTTTCAACATTAGAATCTCCAGTTGCACTTAATACATTTCGTTTGTGCCTTGCAACCAAAATGAAGCTTCAAATGAAGCTACCATTAGAAGATGCATGATAAGATTACAGTGTAAGGTATATCGAGACGGATTGCTTCTACGGGTTTCTACACTGTAAGATTACAATGCAATTTTAGACCAGGCAACAGCCTTGTGCATAAAACCTCGTAATTGAACGAAATTATGCAACCTTTTCAGCTGAAGGTTGTAGTCGTAACATTGGCAAGAAGTCAGACGTTCGCTTTGTGCATATGGGTATTACTGGGTTATTTGGAAAGCCAAGAACACAAAGAGCTTTCGACACATCGACGCTAAAGCCATGACCAAGGGTATCAGCTACATTACTCACATGCTCACATCTCATGCAACCGGAGTGTTAGGAAGACTAGTAGTCTCCCTTCTTACAGCTGCACGACATGAGTATTACAGGCTGCTAGGAAACTATTATGTTTCGTGTGGCTCACCAAAAGCCATCGACAGGAAAAAAACAAACACAATCTATGAGTCATAGTTATGACGATGGGACTAAAACTGCGGCACTTATCACGGACACAGTCAAGGTGGTCCCGATAATACTCTTGTCAATAGGCTAACCACATAATGATGATACCAAAATAGGAATAACACTTGCTGCTCGTGGTCTCTGCCGTATGGGGTTTCGAGCCCAATATGTAGTCGGCTTAGGCTGTAGGGTTCACACAGAGTGTGATCTTCGTCAAGTAATAGGAAGTCTTAAGGGAGATAATACACACGACATATGAAATTTATTAAGTCGAAAATAGTTTGCGATATAAGTTTTAGAATAATAGTGTGGGATTATTGCATATGATGCAAAAGGAATAAAATATATCAAAATGATTACGAATATATTTTATAATTTTAAAAGTATGTAACAAGCTCAATCGAAAATCTAGGAATGTCTTAGACCCAATTTTGCTTTTTGGTCTAAGCGAAGTGGGGCTAGAGAGATGCCAAAAACAAAAGCCAAAAAATAAAGCAAAAAAAAGCGGACAATACAAAAATAACTGGGCAAGTGGTCAGCTCTAAGGCGAGGCGTTGCAATCGCTTCGGGACATCGCCCCAAGGAAATTATTTTTGCAATGGAAAAATATAAGGTATGTTCTTTATTTTAGCAGAAAATATTTTAGATCTATCTATGCGAGATAGGTTTGTCCTTCTCCTTAGATATTATAGATCTTGTTAGGGATTTATTTTTCCATAAGCTTTTTCATAAATTACGATTTTATGGTTTCTCTTCTTCCTCTGATTGCGATTTTATGGTTTCTCTTCTTCCACTGCTTTCACACGTCTGTTAAGCCTAGGGCTAGACGATGGGAAAAGGCCTATGGATGCCTGCTCAAAACCCTTCAATATGTTGGAGTGGATTAAGTGCAAAGGATAGTTCGCTCTTATGCATGTACCATATGGCTTCCTTGAAGTGTTTCCTACTAAACAATGCTCACAATTTGACATTTCAACTTTGCCAATGTCGGCTAATAAATCATCGTTGGCTAGTCTACTCATTCTTGTTAAACTGATGTAACCAAGTCTAGAGTTCCATAAATTCACATTTCTCGTATAGTCATGCGAAGTATACATCATTAAAAACCTAACATTACAATCAAAATCATAAATTGTATCTAAAACAAAGAATCCATTTATTACATTTGTTAAGCTGAAATAAGAAGCACCAAGACAGATGTCTACATTATTAGCATGGAAGTTCCAACTGAAATCTAATCTAAGCAAAACCAATACATATGTGATATTTCGACGAATATTAGGAGCAAATAGTACATCATGCAGGAATAGAGTTCAGTTACCATGCAAGACTAACTTGCATGTGCCAATCCCCTTCACTTTAACCCTTGAGTTGATCCATACATAAATCCACTTTGCTCCGGACGAAATCCGTCGAAAGTTTACGAAGGCTTCATGATCCCTCGCTATGAGGTTAATGGCACATGAGTCTATAATCCACAAAGGATGAGATTCCACCAAAAACTCAGAGATAGAAATATAAAGTTCAACAAAATCATAACAAGATACCTGCTCAATACAATTACGAGCAATTTGACCAAACTTGTTGCACTTTATCTTGACATATCTATCATCTTGTTATGCCTTTTCTGACTATGTTGTAGTGCTTACGTTTCTTAGGAGGCTCTTCATATTCCTTTCACTTGTGCCCACGATGCTTGTGTTTGGGTCCTCCATAAGAACTGGATCCTGCCACGTACACTTCTACAGTAGGCTTGAAGGCCTCTTGCCTCTTTAATTCTAATTTGAGGTGGTGCGAAACATCTTCAAGAGTCCTAATGCTCTCATTGTGAGTGAGATGCATCTTCATTTGTTCTCAAGTAATGGGTAAGGAACGGATGACCACTTTAATCTGTTGTTCATCGGTCAAAGTATGATCGGTGTCTTTCAACTCTGTTATCAATTTTGACATGTGCCACAGATGTTTCTTAATTGAGTGATCTGGATGCTTCTTATATGTATCAAACTTAATGGTGAGGGCCTTAGTTTGGTGATCGAAGTTTCTCCAGAACTAGCCTTAACCGAGGACTATATATCCATTGCAAGGTCATAATTATGAAACTCATGCATGATGTCATCATCCATTCTGTTCAGCAACGTTATACGAGCACTTGATCTCTTCTTCTTCTAAGAGCCATAAGCCTCGCGGCCCCTCTGATATTGGGCCATGGTACCTATTTCAGGGTCTTCCATAATGACGTTTAAGACCTTAAGGACCTGAACACATACTGGAGTTTCATACCATATATCATGTACTATTCGCCATTTCACTTTTCTCCTTTGTTAAGTGCAGCGATAATGTTCTTAGCAACATGAGATATTTTGATTACAAATTTCTACAAATAATTAAACATGAATGTCATTATTGTCCAGCATACAAAGTTGAATACTTCAACACTCAAATGGATTAATTAAACACATTAGTAAGTCTTAGAATCGAAAAGTTTACTACGTTACTAATCACCATCTAAGATCAAATTAATATGCCTCTAATCCAAATAATTTGTGTACTTGTACATAAACATCAAAAAAGGATTTTTCGAATAAGTATGGCAATTGGAAAGACCATTGGACCTCATTATGCACCCACAAGTTAGTTGACGGTGGTTAGAGCGACGATATGATCTTTGAATTCAAAACCATACATCCCTTCAAAACCAACATCCCTACCTACCATGCACGATAAGATCATCATGATAGATAAGGTAATTTTGAAAACTTGTTAGAAAAAAGGAGATATACATATGGAGAAAGACATCACTTTCTTCCACAAGCATCAGCAGCATCATCATCAAAGATATAAGAACATAAAGAATATCAAAGACCTTTCTAAGTTGTTCTGCTTTTGGAATCAAAGTTACTGTCTGAAAGACAGTTGGTTGTTTTAATAAAATAGTTAAGTGTATTTTTAGACAGAATACCGTAGGATTATGAAAAAAAAAGAAATCTGAGCCACGGACTGAAAAATAGTCTCTGTTCTTGATGATTTCCGTGGTTACAAACATCCAGAACATGAACTCTCATTTGTCGAGAGTTGGGTTACAAGCAACCACAGAGACATGGATGATACTCCATGCCATACATCATAATTATTACATACAAATTACACGAATGAATGAATTAGAACAGCACTCAATCTCTCTTATAATAGGTGAGATTGATTACAACTGGAAAAAACCTAAATGCTATGATACCATTGAAGAAATTTGGCATCCCTGAAGAAGACATACCCGACTCCTTGGATACGCAACAAAAGAGTTAATTGTCAAGGCTTCTCTACACTGGTCGTTGTAGATGATCGCACGAGGGAAAATCTACTAGTTCTCACAACTTAAATCTCTCTCTTTTGATGCACTCTCTTGTGGAAGATGAAGGCCTTTTTGTAGTAGTTATTCTCTATAAAAAGCATTCATCATTCCCACAATAGGGGTGGCTATTTTTACACTTCTCACTTGTTGGGAATTCAAATTCAAATCATAATTATATTTTGTAGTTATAGAAACTACCCAAAAACTACTTTATACGCATATTTGTGGCATTTCCTAAGTTCCAAACTTAGGTATTCCATTAATAGATATATTTGCTAAGCTATCACTCACTTATGAGTGAAATAACTTGGTCATTAGCCATCATATACCAACACTTTTTTATATCTCACAACCTGAGCCCTAAATTCCAAGGTTTTGGTTTGTTGTAATGAGGTTTATATTGCCATAAACAGATTTTTTTTTTGCTCTAGTCTGTTGAATGTCGGTGTTTCTCTGTAAAAAATCTGCTTTTTTCCTTTTACTTTCTCTATGATTTACAGCTGTTGTCGACGCTTGTTCAAAGTTACGAATAGCTCCTCCAGCTGTATGCCACCTCGTTTTGATTATATGACAATAAACCTGAAAGTGTGTATCAACGGTTCTATTGTTTTCAAAACATGATTCAAATCCAAGTAGTTACTTAATTTTTGGAGAAATTTGGTTAAAGGGTCGATGAAGCTAAGTTCTTAGTTATTTCTAGACAAAATTAGTTTCTCTGGATGGATGTGATTATTTTTGGTGAAAATGAATGTGATTTTTTAGTGCTAATAAATGAATGAATTATTCATCTTTCAAGAGTGTGTTGTTTGTGTTATGGTCTTGACTTTTAGTTATGTATTGGTACTTTATATTTTTCGTTATCAACACTCCCGGTCATCTTATACTGTTTCGTTACTGTCCGTACCAACAACGCATACACATTATGTGTACGTGTGTGGTTGTGCATGTACAATGTCCATCATTAAAAAATCTAAAAGAACAAAAAAATAAAACCATCCACATCTCTTCTATAAAACATGCGTCGTCGGTTTTTTTTTTTTGTTTTGGTTTTTTTTTGCAGAAATAACCCCCTACAAATCCCTAATTGCACTTTTGACACCCCCCAACAATCCCCACTAGGGGAGAGCACGGTCTCAAACCAGCGGTTTGGGACCTAAACCAAACCAGACCGTATACGTAGCGGTTTCTCACAGGCCAGACCAAACCAGACCGCCAGACCGACGGTTTCCGAGCCGACGAAAACCGCTTGGAGCGGTTTGGTTAGATTTGGAACCGCGGTTCAGACATATGATGACGGAAGATCCCATCGTATACCCAATTTTGCTAAATATAGACTGTCATTAAAATAATTTCATAACATGGCTTCATTTCTGTGCTCCTTATCAAACCAGGGAAAATTAGGCACTGCATCGCTTGCAGGAGTTCTAACTGTGACTGCGACAGGTGCAGTTATTATTGTTCTATGTATTTTCATTTTTCTATAGCAGTTCGGGTGCATTCATCACTAGAAGTTGTATGAAAATGGTATTTGATGCTGAATTGCGTTGATCATGTTAATTCACTGATGTTTCTACAGATAGGAATGTCTCATACTATCTCATTGTCAACTAAGCACTTCCCATTTTCTTCTCTAGGTTAAAGATGGATATATGATGTGTTAAGTGCATGGATAATTACCGATGCTCAAACGAAAAAAACGAATGCAGTCTGAACTCTGAAGAGTGAAGACCGGAAATTGAAAAGGGCAGATAGCCAAAGAGGGTCGGCGCGGCGCCGCTCAGTCTAAAGGCCTTAGGCTAGGGTTAAAATCCCAACAGATTTCCAGCACAATATATAATATATGTTAGGAGTCGGTTCGGTTTAAGCGGTTTCGACAGGGTGAAACCAAACCAGACCATATAAGTGACGGTTTCCAATGATTGAGACCAAACCAGACCGATGGAGAGCGGTTCGGTTCGGTTTTTGACTCGGTCTGGTTCGGTCCGGTTCGGTTCGGGCGGTTTGAGCAAACCGTGCTCACCCCTAATCCCCACACACACTCCCTCCCTTTTCCGCTTTCTCCCCTTGGCGTCCTATCGGATCTTTTTTGTTCCTCCATCTTTATTTTTACCGTGCACGTGTACACGGGGTTTTTCCTAGTACAAGGATATTTAATCTGGAATTGTAACAATTAGGACGCAGTGGAATATGCGAAAATATTTCCCTCCTTCACTGAAATCCTAAAACGGTTCATTCAAAATCCTGGCCAGGTCCGATATCAAAATTCTACATGGGCCAAATATACCAAAATGGATCAGAATTTCAGTCATTATTGTTATTAGTATTTTGATAAACCAAAAAGCTGGACAACAGTACTTTGGCAATTTCATTTATTTTAGACAAGCAATTAGTATTTTTTTATACTTCGAAAAGTTAGGGCCTGTTCTTTTCCAGGAATAGGAAAAATGGAATACAGTGAAAGGTTGTATTCCCATGAGAGAGAAAATGTAGTTTTGTGTTCTTTTGGGTGGAATAGAGTATGGAATGAGGGTTTGGAATAGAAAGTGGGGTCCACTCTCTATTCTTGTGTTCTTTTGGGATTGGAGAGTTTGAATGAAAAAGTGGAAAGGGGATGAGTTGGAGGGGAGAGAAAGAGAGATGAGAGATTGGGGCCCACCATTCCCAAGGATTCCATTGTATTCCAAGCAAAAATCTTGGAATAGAAAAGTAGTCATCATTACCAAATTGGAATAGCCACGTAGGATTCTATTCCACGCCCAAAAGAACAACCGTTTGGAATACAACTTTGGAATAGGGTGAATAGTGCATGAACAGTGTCTCTATTCCCATTCTCACCCTTATTCCGCGCAAAAGAACAGGCCCTTAGTTAAAACATCCATCAGAAATTGATCTGTGATGCCCCACTAGAAAACGAGTGTAACTATCACTGGACCAACCGTCCTTTGGCAACAAAAAATTTGTAAATTTAACAAGTACATCCATTCGTTCATCATGTATCACGTGGCGAGCACAAGCGACGAATAGGGGCCTGCAAGCATTTAGGTTAGCTCTCAGCTCTAGTACAGCTCGTCATATCGGCCCGTCAACGATACAGCTTGTCATGCACGGGTGATTTATCGTGTCGGGTTTCTAGTGTCGGCGGCCGACGGCCATGTACAGTAGACTCTGTAACGATACGTTGAAATCTGCATCTTTCCGTTTTTAAAAAGAAAGACGATGTCAGTTTTACGATAAGGGTTTTAAAATATCCGATTTATTAAAGCATTCAAATTGCGATAATAGTCCTTCGAAATTTTGTATTTGGAAAATAGTGCCTCAATAGGGATTAATTTGACATGAGCTAAAATATTAACTTTTTTCAAAATATGTTGAGTTGCAGCAGTCAACCAAAAGGACTAATTACGTATAACTTAAAGTATTAATGGATTATTTTTTAAAAACAAAAATTTATTAAACTGATATAAAAAATATTACTGATTTAAGGGAGGAATATTAGAAAAATCCAAAAAATAAAATGAAAACTCAGTAATGGGGGCTTTCAATCAGAAATGGGTTTTAATTGGTGCCACGCCAGTTTCCTTTAAGTTTTTCAACCATTCTTTCTGTTTCATGTGTTTGTTTGATCAGAAATGTGTTTCTAAAATGAGCATATTTCTTTAAAATCCACATTAGCTTTTTTTATCAACAAATCTTCGTTCGCACCTGTTTGACCAGAAAAATGTTGAAACTTTGAAACAAAGGTGTTACGCCTATTTGCCCGAGGCCTGAAAGACACGAGCCCAGAGACTCGACCGTCGGTCAAGAGCACATCTGTGCACTCAAGCCCACTTGATAAGGCCCTATGGGGGACCCCCCCATATGTCGATCCGACCCGGCCCCGGTAACACACCGGTCACTCGCCCACTCCTGCGATAACCGCCCCCTCGATCCCGCTACCGCTTAATGGCAGTTATAGGGAGGTGCTGGCATGGCGCAGGGAGCGACGACGGGGGGGGGATCGAGGGGGCACGATTGAGGGCGGGCGAGCGACGTGGGTCGGGGGCAATCACGGCGGAGGTCTATAAAGGGGCTAGGAGGACGACAGGACAAAGGACCGCCTCTCAGGTATCTAGAACCTAAGGTACTCCATCAACGACCTAGTTCCCCCATTTTCATCTCCTTCCTCCCCCGCTCGCGCCGTGAGACGCCGTTCCGATCTCCTCACGAGTCGAACCGTCTCCGCCGGGCCTCCTCTTTCAGATCTCTGTCTGACTTAGGCATCGGAGGGGATTTGGCCGGAACCAAGGTCCGGCCCCCTGACGAGTGTTCTCGTCTACGCAGGAGGGCTTCAGATCCATGGGCCGAGGCTTCCCCTCCGCCCCTCGCCGACCACACAACCAGCTGGACGATTGAGGCTTCCCCTCGTCGTCCGACCGCCGAGGCCGAGCGCAACCGACCGAGGCCGAGCGTCTCAACCCGGGCCGAGGCTACCCCTCGCCCTACCAACGGCCAAGGACCCCGATTCAATCCAGCCGACGCGCTCTACGTCGTCTGCAGATCCGACTCGAGCCTCGACTGCACCAACTCGACTCGCCCGAGGGACCCAAACGGGCCCCTTGACCACGTTGACCGGGTTGTCCACGGTCAACGCTTTGTAGTGAGAAAACACTCTGAAACATCTGGCGCCGTCTGTGGGAACCGAAAACCGTCCCACGAAGAAGCAAACCACACCAGCAATGGCATGAGCCAGCAATGGAAGGAAGCGCATGCCCCCCATCCCGGAGGAGGGGAATGGCGCATCCAACGGCAACCCCGAATACACGCCCGTCGGTGATCACCCCGCCCCCTCAACCGAAGAGACCGGCGGCTCAGGACTGGCCACACAGGGGCAGCTCCACGCCCTGGCTCAGGAGACCAACGCGAGCCTCCAGACTTTGGTCGCGACGGTACATCAGCTCGTCGGCCCTGCGCCATCCAACGGAGGCACGTTGGGCGATAGCCATCGATGGACAGGGGGTCCCCCGCTCTTGCGGTCCGCCGTGGTCGACGACCACGGGACCCAAAAACCGAACACGGATCGTCGGTTCACGCTGTCCGGCTCCCGTCAGGCGAGATCGCGCGCCTCCTCCCCTTATCGTGAAAGGAGCCGAAGAGAAACCGAAGGAACGGAGGGCGAATCGGTGACTGCATCATCTCGTCGGTCACGGTCGTCCCGCCGCAGGAGAAGCGAACGACACCACTCGAGAGACCGATCACGGCGGAGCAGGAGCTCCCGCCGGAGGAGCCGGGAGCGCCGGGTCAGCCCGACCCCCAGCGTGGCGAGGGCCGTGGAGCTAGCCCCGCCGGCGCCTGTGCACCCTCCACCACCGAACGAGCCGGAGGCAGGCGACTGTCGAATCCCCGGGGGCATCCACGGAGACCGGTGCCCCCTATCACGGAGAATAACCGACGCACGGGTCCCATCTCGATTCAGGAACCCGGCGCTGGGGAAGTACGACGGGATAGGGGACCCGGGAAACCACGTGATGGACTACGAGGGGGACATGTCCTTTCAAGGAGCTGACGATGACCTGCTCTGCCGAGGCTTTTATTCTACTCTCAGGGGAGCGGCGAGGACCTGGTACCGCAGCCTGCCCATCCGCTCCATCGACAGCTTTGAGGAACTCACCCAATTGTTCTGCAAGCAGTTCATGGCGGGGAGGCAGATCAAGCCTGATGCTGAACATCTGTTCAACATAGTGCAAGGCCCGGCCGAGCCGCTCCGGCAGTTCATGCGCCGCTTCAATGCGGAGAGGCTGAACGTGAACATCCCTCCCGACCTGGTGGTCCAAACGGCCCTTAAGAAAGGGCTTCGCCACAGAGGCCTCAAGAAGTCCCTGCACAACGATCCCCCGAAGGACCTCCCCGGGATCATGGCGAGGGCCGAGCGCTTCATGTTGACCGAGGAGGCCTTGGCCGTGGATGCAGGAAAAGCCACTCGAGGGACCAAGCGCGGCGACGGCGGACGAGGCAGCCCCGAAGGATACCGGACCGAGAAGAGGCCGAGAAACAGGCAGCGCGGAGAAGGTACGAGAGACGCCACCCCAGACGCCGTCCTCACCCAAGTACAAAAGGAAGAGCGCGCCGATCGCCCCCCACCAAAGGCAAAAAGAGGTGGGAAGAATGGGGAGAAGTACTGCAAGTACCACAAGGACAACGGCCACGACACCGAAGACTGCTGGCACTTGAAGAAGGACATTGAGAAGCTGATGATTCGGGGGCACGCCAGGAGCTTAGCCGACGAGCCGGCCTATGGGGAAGGGACCTCCATGCAGCCGGACAAGGGGAAGAAGATCAACACCGTCCAAGGACCCCTCCGCGTCATAGAGTGAGCGGGCGAGCTCTCTCCCCCAGTCGTAGCCTGGTCCGAGGGGATTATCTAGGTTTACATCCCTCTGTCTAGCTTTATTCCCTATTTCCTTTCCTCCAAATGTACCAGTCCGACAGGACTCTTAAGAGTACAATTGCATTCCCTTTTTGTCTTTTCTTAAATCCTCGACGGAATTGACATTTCACTAATAGTGCAAAAGAATGAAGACCGCCGTCTCACTGGAGGAGGAAGGGGAGCACTGCCCTCGCCGATCGACTCCTGCGCTCGGAAGCCTGGGGGCAATTCTCCCAGCCAGCACGGACGCCGACCGGTCCTAAGCCGAGGAGCTTTGCCCTCGCCGACCGAATCCTGCGCTCATAAGTCTGGGGGCAGTTCCCCCAGCAGGCACGGACGCCGACCGGTCCTAAGCCGAGGAGCTTTGCCCTCGCCGACCGACTCCTGCGCTCATAAGTCTGGGGGCAGTTCCCCCAGCAGGCACGGACGCCGACCGGTCCTAAGCCGAGGAGCTTTGCCCTCGCTGACCGACTCCTGCGCTCATAGGTCTGGGGGCAATTCCCCCAGCCAGCGCGGACGCCGACCGGTCCTAAGTCGAGGGACTTTGCCCTCGCCGACCGACTCCTGTGCTCATAAGTCTGGGGGCAGTTTCCCCAGCAGGCACGGACGCCGACCGGTCCTAAGCCGAGGAGCTTTGCCCTCGCCGACCGACACCTGCGCCCATAAGTCTGGAGTCAATTCCCCCAGCAAGCGCGAACGTCATCCAGTCCTAGGCCAAGAACAAGGCAGCAACGCAAAATACACGAGAAGTCCGAGTAAGTCAATTTCGTTTATAACAGTTAACCAGGGTACAAAAATGTGTCTTATTTACAGGGAATCGAGGCGAAGAAACCTCTCTACAAATAATCCACTCACGACGAATGACAAAGTTCGTCACCTACAGAAGCTAAGTCGACACCGACAGAGCCAAATTTGTTGATAAAAGACCCAAAGTAGTTAGCCCAAGCGAGCAGCCATGCAACCAGAAATTATTGGCCCCGGAGCCGGTAGCGAAGCCGAAGGAGATAGCGGGGCCAAGGATCCATTTCAAGTAGACTGGCCCAAAGCGAAGCGGATGCTAAAAAATTTGAGGATAAGGCCAGGAGGGACGGCTTAGGGAGCCCGGGCTCGGGAGGACACATCCTCGGGCACTTCGCCCTGCTCGGAGCGAGGGGGATCGACGAGCGGGGGAGCCTGCCGAACGTGCTCCACGCAATCCCGGAAGGAAGATTGGACGACTTCAACAATCCGAGGGGCGATGAGGTCTTCATACGTACCGAAGGCCCCCCTGAGAACCTCGAAGATCTTCTCCCCCAGGGTCCCGACGACACCCCTCTCCACCTCCTCCGCTAGCCGCGCCACCTGACGCCGATCCGATAGTTCCCTCTGAAGCTCCTCCCTCTCCAGGCGGAACGACTCAGCCGCGTCCTCAGCCGACTGCCGAGCGTCCTCCAACTTTCCCTGGAGGTCACCCACTCGCCCCTTCAGCTCGGCCACACGGAGCTTGAGACGACGAGACTCCATCTGAGCCTCCGTCATAGCTACCTCCGCCGCCCTGGCCCGCTCGCGGGCCTTCATGGAGGACTCCTCCAGCTCCCTCAAGAGGACGGCTCGGCACTGCAACTCCACGGTGAGCGCTGAACCCTGGAAGACGGGACATGGGCTAAGAAAAGGATAAAGGGAAGGAGAGGATAGCAAGATAACCGAACCTGTTGAAGGATCCAGACCAAGGAATCCGACATCTTGTCGGCAAGGACCTTCTTGAGGAGGCTGCGGTCTCGGGGAGGAACGGAGACCTCAGCAACCTGCTGCGCCATGGCTCGGTCGACAAACATCGAACTCCCAGGGACGACATCGATGGAAGCCATATTGCTTGCCAACAGGGCTCTGATCCCCGGTGATATGGGCGAGGACGCTGCGAGGGGGGTGGTTGTCAAGGCTACCGGGAGATCCCCGGTGGTCGCCGCAGGGGGCA
Source organism: Scilla litardierei (assembly GCA_030789695.1). Lineage (NCBI taxonomy): Eukaryota > Viridiplantae > Streptophyta > Magnoliopsida > Asparagales > Asparagaceae > Scilla > Scilla litardierei. The sequence goes on from CM061136.1 coordinate 96,444,835, forward strand.
CGGAACCCGACGGACTGGAGGGATCCGCATCCTCTCTCCTCTTCTTTCCTCCGTGAGGCTTCGAGGGCGCCGGAGGGGAGCGCTTCTGACTCGCACCATCCCCACCCTCAGGAACCAGAGGGGGCGCGCCGAGGGCAGGAAGAACGGCACCAGACCCGTCGTTACCCCCCGCCTCTTGGGCTGGCGGGGCGGGTCCGGCCCTTGTGACCCCCCGGGAAGGGGATCGCCAGAAGAAGAGGCGGGAGGCGCGGCCACCACCTTACCCACGGAAGGCTCGGCTCGGCGCACTTCCTCCTCAACGGTCCGCCGAGGCGCCCTTCCAGAGGTACTACCTCGGCTCCGAGCGGCTCCTCGACGGATCAGCTCATCGACGTCACGGACGAACTCGCGGCCAGCCATCCCTGCAAGGGAAACCAAAATCAGGATGAGTCACAGGGCGATTCAAGACTGAAAAGGCGACCTACCCGGAGACCACAAGACGGCCTTCAGGAGTAGGTCGTCCAACAAGGACCAGATGGACTTCGATTCCAAGGGGAGGGTCGACAGCAGCGCGGCGGCTGCCCGATCGACGTCTGAGAGAGCTAGCGACGGGCGAGGCTGGACAGACCCGCCCCAACTTGTCAAAATCTGGGCATCCTCCAGGAAGACCACAAAGACGTAATCCGAACTCCAATCCCCCGACCAGCGGGGCAGCCCGATCAGGCATTCCCTCCTCGAGCGGGCTCGGAGCTGCATCCATGACCCCGGGCCGACTGTCTGGATCTGGTAAAAATGGAAGAGAAGGGGGAGAGACGGCTCCAGACCACGGGTACAGCAGAGCGTAGCGAAGCCCGTCAGTACCGCAATCGAGCAAGGGGTGAACTGGCAAAGCGGCACCATGAGATATTCCATGACCTGGATAATGAAGGGATTGAGCGGGAAACGAAGACCCAGGCGAAACATTTCGACGTAGACGCTGACTTCATTCCTCCTCGGAAGGCAAATCCGCTCGTCGATGAATGGAACTCGGACATCGTACGGGAAGCAGAGATACCTTTCCCAGATCTCCGTGACAGCTGAAGGAATGGTCCTCGACGGCGTTCGGAGGACAACCGGGGGCACGTTAAGACGCACGACAGCCGACGCCATGTCATCACAGGCGTAGTCTGGGAATAGCTTTCCCTTCCCCTTATCTCGGAGCGGACGACTCCCGGAGGAGGAACCTGATCCCACTAGCCGAGGCCTGCCCCGCCTGGACTCCGGAGAATCCCTCGCCCCTTGGCCAGAGCCGCCTATCCTAAGAACAGCCATAATACAAGAGCGAGAAAGGAATTACCTTTTAACTAGTTTGGGGGAGACAAGGAAGCGAGGGCGACGGGAAACTCCGAGTTGTGGAAAGCCTAGAACAATGGGAAGAGCAAGAGAGAAGTGGAGATCAACGCAGCTGGAGATCTTATGTACCGGACACAGGGACGAATTCGAAGAGCCTAACAAGAACGCTTGGCAGGCCTCGAAGAACTGGCGGCGTTTCGAAATCGGCGCCAAGGGAAGTCCAATCGATCCGCCTCATCATGACCTACATTTATGACCACGCCTCGATTAAAGCGCCACTCGGAACCCCAGGAGGAACAGCGGGCGAACCGAGCAAGCAAAGGCCGATCGACCCCACCGAGGGCGGCTCAAGGACCCCTCGGATTCTCAACTTAAAGACGACCCCACGAGCGGTGGGGATAAGCTCGCAGCTACACGTGGCAGCATCAGAGGACCGACGGCGCTTTGGAGCCCGTGCCTTAAGAGCATCGAGCGGGCCAACGCATGATGACGACTAATAAATGAGTCGGCATCGACTGGCGAGCCTGTCAAAGTCGGCGGGAGTCACATCGGCCGGGCCGAACTGGCCGAAGCCGACCGACCCGACCGATGGGGGCAATTGTTACGCCTATTTGCCCGAGGCCCGAAAGACACGAGCCCAGAGACCCGACCGCCGGTCAAGAGCCCATCTGTGCACTCAAGCCCACTCGATAAGGCCCTATGGGGGACCCCCCCATATGTCGATCCGACCCGGCCCCGGTAACACACCGGTCACTCGCCCACTCCTGCGATAACCGCCCCCTCGATCCCGCTACCACTTAATGGCAGTTATAGGGAGGTGCTGGCATGGGGCGGGGAGCGGCGACGGGGGGGGGGGGGGGGGGGGGGGGGGGGGGGGGGGGGCGGATCGAGGGGGGCACGATTGAGGGCGGGCGAGCGACGTGGGTCGGGGGCAATCACGGCGGAGGTCTATAAAGGGGCTAGGAGGACGACAGGACAAAGGACCGCCTCTCAGGTATCTAGAACCTAAGGTACTCCATCAACGACCTAGTTCCCCCATTTTCATCTCCTTCCTCCCCCGCTCGCACCGTGAGACGCCGTTCCGATCTCCTCACGAGTCGAACCGTCTCCGCCGGGCCTCCTCTTTCAGATCTCTGTCTGACTTAGGCATCGGAGGGGATTTGGCCGGAACCAAGGTCCGGCCCCCTGACGAGTGTTCTCGTCTACACAGGAGGGCTTCAGATCCACGGGCCGAGGCTTCCCCTCTGCCCCTCGCCGACCACACAACCAGCTGGACGATTGAGGCTTCCCCTCGTCGTTCGACCGCCGAGGCCGAGTGCAACCGACCGAGGCCGAGCGTCTCAACCCGGGCCGAGGCTATCCCTCGCCCCTACCAACGGCCGAGGACCCCGATTCAATCCAGCCGACGCGCTCTACGTCGTCTGCAGATCCGACTCGAGCCTCGACTGCACCAACTCGACTCGCCCGAGGGACCCAAACGGGCTCTTGACCACGTTGACCGGGTTGTCCACGGTCAACGCTTTGTAGTGAGAAAACACTCTGAAACAAAAGGTATTATTTAATTATTTCAAGACGAATCTTTTCTCCATCACCCTTTAAAAGAAATATTTTAATTTAATTAATAATAAAAAATACCATCATTTATGTGTTTTCCAATTAATATTCTATTTTCTTTTCTTTCCCAGAAAAACAAAAAATCCACTAGAACAGGTTTTCTTTAAGACATTTTAAAAAAAAATTCAAAAACAAACGTGAAAATTGTTATGAATCAACTATTGAGGGGAGAGCCCTCAGGTCTATATTTATAGGCAATGGGGAGAATACAAGATGGGTTTACAATGATATGGGCCTATCTCTAGGATAGCCCAGAATCTCACCCAACTACGGTTAAATACCTGTTCACAACACTCCCCCTTATCCAGCCATAGGTGTGGACTTTGCTTGTGAATGCTTCAGGATTCTGAGCGTAGAAGAGTCTCACATGGGGTGGATACTTCAGAATCCTGAGTTGGTGAGATTTGCCTCGTTAAAACCTTTAGCTATGGAAAACCCAGTGGGAAAAACCATAGTTAAGGAAAAAGAGTGCAAACGCTCTTTAACTCCCCCTGATTTGTACATGTGACTCTGCTCATGAATACTTCTGGATTCTGAGCGTCACAGAGGGGTGGATACTTCGGGATCCAGAGTTGATTTGATTTGCCTCGTTAAAACCTTTGGCTATGAAAAACCCAGTGGGAAAAACCATAGCTAAGGGAAAAGAGTACAAATTCTGTCAACTCCCCCTGATCTGTAAAAGCTCTTAGGCTTTCAGATCTCGTAGGCTTATATCATCACTCTTATTTACAATATTCCGAAAATGTACACAGATTACAAATTTTATCACCATCAAGCAGCTGCTGAGTCCAGAAACCCTGGAGAGGTGAGCTAAGTTTCGTCGCCTCTGATGTGGTCTTCAGACTATATGGTCAGCTCCACAGAACCAGCCTCTATCCCAGTCGTCACCGGGATGTGATGTACCACCAGGCGCCCTCAAATACACCATTGGTGTGATTCTGGAATGGTGAGGATCTCGGAATTGATAGGATGATGTTGCCTTCATAAGTTGCTTTGCATATTTGCAGTAGATGGCCATCCCACTGTGGGTACCCATTCTGTGATTTATCAGTATATGGACCGGACATGTAACCTGCATTTGCACAAACATTGGAGGATGCTACTATAATTTGTAAGTCCAAATCTTTCGACCTTTGGAGGAAGCGCAGAAGGCTTGACTCCGGTCTAATGGCCCTAGTGAGGTGCCAACTATCTCTGGCTAATGAGTTAACTGCAACTGCTATATCGGGACACGTGCAGTTTAGCCAGGAGTGCATGATTGCACTTAGATAATGGACTTTAGGACCAGTTATATCCTCCCCCTCTTCCAGCGATCGGAAGGGTTCTTTTTTGTACATCCATTGAGTATACCACCGTAGGTGTACTTTGGATGACAATGGTCCTTTTAATTTCTCCAACGCGCTTCTGGGCGTTTATAACAGGATTCTATGAGCCATGACTTTATATTTGCCTAGGTCTTTTTATTTCATGTTTAAAAGTCAGGCTTGTACATTTATTTCGGTTTTCTCTTCAGGAGATCCGATGAGATGTTAGTTTTCTACAACTAAGATCTCTAATCCTGTTCTTTGCACAGATGCAAAGACAACCTTCAGTAGGAATCATTGACTTGTCAAGTGATTCTCTTGGTTGTACATTTATTTATTATACTTATTGTTTCTTCATTTGAATAGACGTCCCGAAGTCTATTCAGGGCTTTTAAGGAAATGTGGAAATTATCTTTACAAGATATCCACGAAGGTATGCCGTCACAACATCCAATAACGGCATATCAAAAATTTTCCTTCGCCAAATCGTAAGGTATTCGCTTTTGATAACTTAGGGAGACTGATGCATCATTTATGAGACATGCTCATTTGAATTTGTTCGATCCCTAGTTTCAGCGAAATTTTCCTTGGGCTATAGGTTGTACCGTATAGCATACGATTTTGTATTTATTTTTCTTATGTTTGCAATACTTTGTTTTATCCACAGGTTTGACACCTTTTGGTGTCTGGACTTCAGGTCCGAACATTTCACGTTTCATAAGTGAGTCCAGCTCATCTTTTATTACCACGTTCCACGTTTGGCCAATCTCTACGTTTGCCTTCTAGCAACGGAGTGTGGAACGATAATTTATAAACGTCATCGCCATTGCGATGTATATGGCAATATGATACGTGAATACATTGTCGACAATTTATGTTCTATCTGTCCAACACCTCCCCAGTACGTACAACATTTACTTAATTTCACTTTTTCCCGGCAATTCCTCTGTAGTGGATTTCGGGAAGGGTGATGGTGTGGACAGGAGCTCATTGTCCTGTGGTAGTATTGTCTTAAGGTCTCCAGGAGTTTCTGTCCTTGGAGCCTGGTGGTCTGCCTCTTTTCTGTTGAGGATCAGCCACTTCTGCTGCTGGTGGATTGCATCCATTCTCGGGGATGTCAATCCTAGCTGGAGTTTTTGCAGCAGGGATGTGTGATCTGACAATCTTCTGGTTGTCAATAAATGATTCCGGTAATTAGTGAACAGTGTTCTGTATGTGGAAGATCGTCTGGATCTCATCTACACATTGTATTGTTACCGGATCATAGTGGGTCAAGCTGTTTGTATCCCACGTTATAATTTTTTTTTCGCACCAGATTTTCCAGTATCTGGGCCTATTTTTGGAAAACTCGTCTCATCGAGATCACAGTCTTCAAGGTGTGCCTTAATTACGTCCCCCGTTTGGGGTTCTAGGTATCTTATAAGTGAGGGTGAGTCAAACCCTGCATGGATACCTAGGCGACGTTGAGTACCGTTTTGGTCCTCTTTGGTGGTGCAATGGGGATTTAAGACTGCGCGACCGAAGATTCTCAGATGAGAAATGTTCGGTGGCATTCCATATGCAAATTGCATTGGAGACTCTGACCTCCAGAGGGTCTTATTTTCATTTACGATGCAACATGCAGAGTTTGCATGTCCCCATGCATCCATAGGCAATCGGGATTTAATGGACGTTCAGTCCATTGGAGTCTACTTTTCAGTGACTCTGCCGGTCCATTTTGGGTATGAACATGCAGCACTTGTATGTTCATTTTCAATTCCCGTTGATTGGCAGTACTCTTGAAAAGACTGGGAGGTATATTTCCCAACATTAACCAGACTTATTTACAACATTTTATTGTCTGGGAAATGTGCCCGCAACATTTTTATTCTTGTGCCAATAGCTTTGGAAAAGCTAAGTTGCGGGTCTTGTAGTAGACATACGTACGAATATTCTGAGGATGCATTTATCAGTACAATGAAGTACCAAAATAGCCCATTAGGGGTGGTGGATTTTATCCACATCTGTCTCCTTGTATTCTTTTTGAGGAAGCGTGGAGATCCTTTTTCAACTTTTCGTGGAGATGGCCTTGTAATTAATCTTCCCTTATAGTAAGGGATGCGAGGGAATTTTCCCTTCTGAAGAATCTTCTGGTTCTTCAAGTCATACCCATAGGATAAGATGCTGTGCATCATCACAAATCCAGGGTGGCCAAGTCCATCATGCCAGAGTAAAAACTCGGCTGATGTAGGGCACTTCAGGTGCTCCGTTTAATTCTGCTTCCTTTCTCCGAATCTTCGTATGGTAGAGGCCTATAAGGCTCTCAAAACGTTCAAGTGTGGATTTTACTCCTTTTTCTTGAGACGTTGCATACTGTTTCAGAGTGTTTTCTCACTACAAAGCGTTGACCGTGGACAACCCGGTCAACGTGGTCAAGGGGCCCGCTTGGGTCCCTCGGGGGCTTCGAATCGGTGCAGTTGGGACGAGGGGAAGCCTCGGCCCTGGTTGAGACGCTCGGCCTCGGTCGGACGAGCACGGCCTCGGTGGAAGGAAGACGAGGGGTAGCCTCGGTCGTCCAGCTAGAGGCATGGTCGGTGAAGGGCGAGGGGAAGCCTCGGACCCAGTAAAGACGCTCGGCCTCGGTAGGATGTGCTCGGCCTCGGCGGGCGGACGGTGAGGGTAAGCCTCACTCGTCCAGTTGACTGTGAGGTTGGAGAGGGGCGAGAGGAAGCCTCGGCCCATTGATCAGCTGCCCACCTGTGTAGACGAGAACGCTCGTCAGGGGGCCGGACCTAGGTTCCGGCCAAATCCCCTCCGATGCCTAAGTCAGATAGAGATCTGAAAGAGGAGGCCCGGCGGAGACGGTTCGACTCGTGAGGAGATCGGAACGGCGTCTCACGGTGCGAGCGGGGGAGGAAGGAGATAAGATAGGGGAGCTAGGTCGTTGATGGAGTACCTTAGGTTTTAGATACCTGAGATGCGGTCTCTTTCTTCGTCGTCTTCCTAGCCCTTTTGTAGAGCTCCCAGCGTGATTGCCTCTGGCCCACGTCCCACGCCCGCCCTCGATCGTGCCCCATCAATCCGCCCCCTCACCACCGCTTTCTTCGCCATGCCAGCACCTCCCCATTACCGCCCTTTAGTGGTCGCGCGTCTGGGGGAGCGGTTTTCGCAGGAGTGGGCGAGTGACCGGCGGGTTATCGGGGCCGGGTCGGATCGACATTCGAGAGGATCCCTTATAGGGCCTTTGTTGAATGGGCTTGAGGATGCAGATGGGCTCTCGACCAGTAGTCGGGCTCTTGGGCTCGTGTCTTTTGGGTCTCGGTCAAATAGGCGTAACAATTGCCCCCATCGGTCGGGTTGATCGGCCTCGGCCGATTCGGCTCGGCCGATGTGACTTCTGCCGATTTTGACAAGCTCGCCAGTCGATGCCGACTCATTTATTGGTCGTCATCATGAGTTGGCCCGCTCGATATTTTTAAAGCGCGGGCTCCGAAGCGCCGTCGTCCTTCTGATGCTGCCACGCGTGGCTGTAAGCCCATCCCCACCATTCGTGGGGTTGTCTTCAGTTGAGAAGCTGAGGGGTTCGTGAGCCGCCCTTGGTGGGGTCGATCAGCCTTGGCTTGCTCGGATCGACCGCTGTGCCTCCTGGGATTCCGAGCGGTGCTTCAATCGAGGTGTGGTCATAAATGTAGGTCATGATGAGGCGGATCGATTGGACTTCCCCTGGCGCCGATTTCGAAACGCCGCCGGTTCTTCGAGTCTTGCCACGCGTTATTGTCAGGCGCTTCGAATTCGTCCTTGCGTCCGATATATAAGCTCCCCAGCTGCGTTGATCTCCTCTCCTTTCTTGCTCTTCCCATTGCTCTAGGCTTTCTACATCTCGGAGTCTCCCGTCGCCTTCGCTTCTTCGCCTCCTTCAACCTAGCTAAAAGGTAATTTCTTTCTCGCTCTCTAATTATGGCTGCTCTTAGGATAAGCGGTTCTGGCCGAGGGGTGAGGGATTCTCCAGAGTCCAGGCGGAGTAAGCCCCAGCCAGTGGGATCAGGTTCCTCTCCCGGGAGTTGTCCCCTTCAAGATAAGGGGAAGGGGAAGCTATTCCCAGACTACGCCTGCGATGACGTGGCGTTGGCTGCCGTGCGTCTTAACGTGCCCCCGGTCATCCTCCGTACGCCGTCGAGGACTGCTCCTTCGGTGGTCTCGGAGATCCGGGAAAGGTATCTCTGCTTCCCGTACGATGTCCGAGTTCCGTTCGTCGACGAGCGGATTTGCCTTCCGAGGAGCGATGAAGTCGGCGTCTACGTCGAAATGTTTCACCTGGGTCTTCGCTTCCCGCTCAATCCCTTCCTTATCCAGGTCATGGAGTATCTCATGGTGCCACTTTGTCAGTTTACCCCTTGCTCGATTGCGGTACTGACGGGTTTCGCCACGCTCTGCTTCACCCGCGGCCTGGATCCGTCCCTCCCCCTTCTCTTCCATTTTTACCAGATCCAGACGGTCGGGCCGGGGTCATGGCTACATCTCCGAGCCCGTTCGAGGAGGGAATGTCTGATCGGGCTACCCCGCTGGTCGGGGGATTGGAGCTCGGATTATGTCTTTGTGGTCTTCTTGGGTGATGCCCAGATTCTAACAAGCTGGGGCGGTTCTGTCCATCCTCGCCCGTCGTTAGCTCTCTCAGACGTCGACCGGGAAGCCACTGCGCTTCTGTTGGCTCTTCCTTTGGAAGCGAAGTCCATCTGGTCTTTGTTGGACGACCTACTCCTGAAGGCCGTCTTGTGGTCTCCGGGTAGGTCGCTTTTTCATCCTCGGATCGCCCTATGACTCATCCTGATTTCGGTCCCCTTTGCAGGGATGGCAGGCCACGAATTCGTCCGTGACGTCGATGAGCTGATCCGTCGTGGAGCCGCTCGGAGCCGAGGTAGTACCTCTGGAAGGGCGCCTCGGCGGACCGTTGAGGAGGAAGTGCGCCGAGCCGAGCCTTCCGTGGGTAAGGTGGTGGCCACGCCTCCCGCCTCTTCTTCTGGCGATCCCCTTCCGGGGGGTGAGGATGGTGCGAGGCGGAAGCGTTCCCCTCCGACGCCTTCGGAGCCCCACGGAGGAAAGAAGAGGAGGGAGGACGTGGATCCCTCCAGTCCGACAGGTTCCGCGCTTCCCGTGGCGACCGCCGGGGATCCTTCGGCAGCTTTGTCTGCCACCCCCCTCGCAGCGTCTTCGCCCGTATCACCGGGGGTCGGGGCCTTGTTGGCGAGTGACTTGGCTTCGATCGTCGTCCCTGGGAGTTCGATGTTTGTTGACCGAGCTCTGGCCCAGCAGGTTGCCGAGGTCTCCGTCCCTCACCGGGATCGCAGCTTCCTCAAGAAGATCCCGGCCGACAAGATGTCGGATTCCTTGGTCTGGATCCTTCAACAGGTTCGGTTATCTAGCTATCCTCTCTTTATCTTTATCCTCTTCTTAGCCCATGTCTCGTCTTTTCAGGGTTCAGCGCTTGCTGTGGAGTTGCAGTGTCGAGCCGTCCGCTTGAGGGAGCTGGAGGAGTCCTCCATGAGGGCTCAGGAGCGGGCCGGGGCGGCTGAGGTGGCTATGACGGAAGCCCAGATGGAGTCTCGGCGTCTCAACCTCCACGTGGCCGAGTTGGAGGGACGAGTGGTTGACCTCCAAGGAAAGCTGGAGGATGCTCATCAGTCGGCTGAGGAAGCGGCGGAGTCGTTCCGCCTGGAGAGGGAGGAGCTTCAGAGGGAACTGTCGGATCGGCGCCAGGTGATGCGGCTTGCAGAGGAGGTGGAGAAGGGCGTCGTCGAGACCCTGGGGAAGAGGATCTTCGAGGTTCTCAGGGAGGCCTTCGGTAAGTATGAAGACCTCATCGCCCCTCGGATCGTCGAAGTCGTCCAGTCTTCCTTCCGGGAATGTGCGGAGCGTGTTCGACAAGCCCCACCGCCGGTCGATCCCCCTCGCTCTGAGCAGGGCGAAGTGCCCGAGGATGTGTCCTCCCGGGCTCGGGCTTCCTGAGCCGTCCCTCCCGGCCTTATCCTCAAATTTTTAAGCATCCGCTTCGCTTTGGGCCAGTCTACTTGAAATGGATCCCTGGCCCCCGCTATCTCCTTCGGCTTCGTTATCGGCTCCGTGGCCAATAATTGCTGGTTGCATGGCTGCTAGCTTGGGCTAACTACTTTGAGTCTTTTGTCAACCAATTTTGCTTTGTCGGTGTCGATCTAGCTTCTGTAGGTGAAGAACTCTGTCATTCGTCGTGAGTGGATTACTTGTAGAGTGTTTCCTTCGCCTTGATTCCCTGTAAATATGACACGTTTTTGTACCCCGGTTAACTATTATAAACGAAATTGACTTACTCGGACTTCTCGTGTATTTTGCGTTGCTGTCTCGTTCTTGGCCTAGGATTGGATGACGTTCGCCTCTGCTGGGGGAACTGCCCCAGACTAATAAGCGCAGGAGTCGGTCTGCGAGGGCAAGGTCCCCCGACTTAGAACCGGTCGTCGTTCGCGCTGGCTGGGGGAATTGCCCCCCAGACTTATGAGCGCATGAGTTGGTCGGCGAGGGCAAAGCTCCTCGGCTTAGGACCGGTCAGTGTCCGTGCCTGATGGGGGAACTGCCCCAGGCTTATGAGCGCAGGAGTCGGTCGGCGAGGGCAAAGCTCCTCGGCTTAGGACCGGTCGGCGTCCGTGCCTGCTGGGGGAACTGCCCCAGGCTTATGAGCGCAGGAGTCGGTCGGCGAGGGCGAGGCTCCTCGGCTTAGGACCGGTTGGCATCCGTGCCTGCTGGGGGAACTGTCACAGGCTTATGAGCGCTGGGGTCGGTTGGCGAGGGCAAAGCTCTTCATCCTCCTCCAGCGAGGCGGTGGTCTCCATCCTTTTGCGCTATTGGTGACATGTCAACTCCGTCGGAGATTTAAGAAAAGACAAAAAAAGGAATGCATTTGTACTCTCAAGAGTCTTGTCGGACCGGTACATTTAGAGGAAAAGGGAAAAAGGGAAATGAAGCTAGACAGAGGGATGTAAGCCTAGATAACTCCCTCTTACTAGGTTGCAACCGGGGGGAGAGACATCGCCCGCTCACTCTATGATGCGGAGGGGACCTTGGACGGTGTTGATCTTCTTCCCCTTGTCTGGCTGCGTGGAGGTCCCTTCTCCATGGGCCGGCTCGTCGGCCTGGTTCCTGGCGTGCCCCTGGCTCATCAGCTTCTCAATGTCCTTCTTCAAATGCCAGCAGTCTTCAGTGTCATGGCCATCATCCTTATGGTACTTGCAGTACTTCTCCCTGTTCTTCCCACCTCTTTTAGCCTTCGGTGGGGGGCGATCAGCTCGCTCTTCCTTCTGCACTTGGGCGAGGATGGCGTCTGGGGTGGTGTCCCTCACGCTTTCTCCCCGCTGCCGGTTCCTCGGCCTCTTCTCGGTCCGGTACCCTTCGGGGCTGCCTCGTCCGCCGTCGCCGCGCTTGGTCCCTCGAGTGGCTTTTCCTGCATCCTCGGCCAAGGCCTCCTCGGTCAGCATGAAGCGTTCGGCCCTCGCCATGATCCCGGTGAGGTCCTTCGGGGGATCGTTGTGCAGGGACTTCTTGAGGCCCCTGTGGCGAAGCCCTTTCTTAAGAGCCGTCTGGACCACCAGGTCAGGAGGGCTGTTCACGTTCAGCCTTTCCGCATTGAAGCGGTGCATGAACTGTCGGAGCGGCTCGGCCGGGCCTTGCACTATGTTGAACAGGTGTTCAGCACCAGGCTTGATCTGCCTCCCCGCCATGAACTGTTTGCAGAATAACTGGGTGAGCTCCTCGAAGCTGTCGATGGAGCGGCCGGGCAGGCTATGGTACCAGGTCCTCGTCGCTCCCCTGAGAGTAGAATAGAAGCCCCGGCAAAGTAAGTCATCGTCAGCTCCCTGGAAGGACATGTCCCCCTCGTAGTCCATCACGTGGTGTCCCGGGTCCCCTATCCCGTCGTACTTTCCCAGCACCGGGATCCTGAATCGAGAGGGGACCCGTGCGTCGGTTATTCTCCGTGATAAGGGGCACCGGTCTCCGGGGATGCCCCCGGGGATGCGGTAGTCGCCTGCCTCTGGCTCGTTCGGGGGTGGAGGAAGCACATGCGCCAACGGGGCTGGCTCCACAGCTCTCGCCACGCTGGGGGTCGGGCTGACCCGGCGCTCCCGACTCCTCCTGCGGGAGCTCCTGCTCCGCCGCGATCGGTCTCTTGAGTGGTGTCGTTCGCTTCTCCTGTGGCGGGACGACTGTGACCGACGAGATGATGCCGTCATCGATTCGCCCTCCGTCCCTTCGGTTTCTCTTCGGCCCCTTTCACGATAAGGGGAGGAGGCGCGTGACCTCGCCTGACGGGAGCCGGACAGCGTGAACTGACGCTCTGTGTTCGGCTTCTGGGTCCCGTGGTCGTCGACCACGGCGGACCGCAAGTGCGGGGGACCCCCCGCCCATCGATGGCTGTCGTCCAACGTGCCTCCGTTGGACGGTGCAGGGCCGACGAGCTGCTGTACCGTCGCGACCAACGTCTGGAGGCTCGCGTTGGTCTCCTGAGCCAGGGCGCGGAGCTGTCCCTGCGTGGCCAGTTCTGAGCCGCCGGTCTCTTCGGTTGTGAGGGCGGGGTGGCCGTTGATGGGCGTGTCCTCGGGGTTGCCGTTTGATGTGCCATTCCCCTCCTCCGGGATGGGGGGCATGCGCTTCCTTCCATTGTTGGCTCGTGCCATTGGTGGTGTGGTTTGCTTCTTCGTGGAACGGTTTTCGGTTCCCACAGACGGCGCCAGATGTTTCAGAGTGTTTTCTCACTACAAAGCGTTGACCGTGGACAACCCGGTCAACGTGGTCAAGGGGCCCGCTTGGGTCCCTCGGGGGCTTCGAATCGGTGCAGTTGGGACGAGGGGAAGCCTCGGCCCTGGTTGAGACGCTCGGCCTCGGTCGGACGAGCACGGCCTCGGTGGAAGGAAGACGAGGGGTAGCCTCGGTCGTCCAGCTAGAGGCACGGTCGGGGAAGGGCTAGGGGAAGCCTCGGACCCAGTAAAGACGCTCGGCCTCGGTAGGATGTGCTCGGCCTCGGCGGGCGGACGGTGAGGGTAAGCCTCACTCGTCCAGTTGACTGTGAGGTTGGAGAGGGGCGAGAGGAAGCCTCGGCCCGTTGATCAGCTGCCCACCTGCGTAGACGAGAACGCTCGTCAGGGGGCCGGACCTAGGTTCCGGCCAAATCTCCTCCGATGCCTAAGTCAGATAGAGATCTGAAAGAGGAGGCCCGGCGGAGACGGTTCGACTCGTGAGGAGATCGGAATGGCGTCTCACGGCGCGAGCGGGGGAGGAAGGAGATAGGATAGGGGAGCTAGGTCGTTGATGGAGTACCTTAGGTTTTAGATACCTGAGATGCGGTCTCTTTCTTCGTCGTCTTCCTAGCCCTTTTGTAGAGCTCCCAGCATGATTGCCTCTGGCCCACGTCCCACGCCCGCCCTCGATCGTGCCCCATCAATCCGCCCCCTCGCCGCCGCTTTCTTCGCCATGCCAGCACCTCCCCATTACCGCCCTTTAGTGGTCGCGCGTCTGGGGGAGCGGTTTTCGCAGGAGTGGGCGAGTGACCGGCGGGTTATCGGGGCCGGGTCGGATCGACATTCGAGAGGATCCCTTATAGGGCCTTTGTTGAATGGGCTTGAGGATGCAGATGGGCTCTCGACCAGTAGTCGGGCTCCTGGGCTCGTGTCTTTTGGGTCTCGGTCAAATAGGCGTAACACATACGGTAATTTTTCATTTACATTTGCTGTTTCCAAGTAGGATCTGTTGAAACGGATGTCCTTGAAACTTAGAAAGTTTCTTTTGGAATTCGGAGGGATTAGTGCATCCATTATTTTTGTGTCGTTTGGGGGCAACTGTGTTGCATTCCCTGGATCTTCAATATAGCCCTGATATTGGGCTTTGTATTGAAAGAAATCGTACGTGTTTATTGTCTACTAAGCATTTATGAGAGCAGTTTCAAAAGATGAAACGTATCGGCACATGCATATTTAGATAAACATTTTCATTTGTTGTATACTAAAAATTTTATTCAAAAACAGATTGCATAATGCAAAAGCTCTCATAACATGAAATGTTCTAAACAGTTTGCTAAGATAAAAGTAAAAGCTAAACAAGCATGTCGTCATTTTCGAAGTCGTCAGCTGAAAACTTGACTGGAGCATCAGAGGTCATCAGGTTTATTTCAGCTTTATTTTTCTTGTTCACTTTATACAAATCCTGGAGGTGCTGCGAAGTTCGGCACATTTTGGACCCGTGGCTTTTCATGCCACAATTATGGCACTGGTCTTCCCATTCCCTCTTGGGTGGGGGTGAATCATTTTTGTCATTTCTGTGCCACGTGAACTTCCGCTTACTTTCATTATTTCGCTGCTGCTGTGCATGGCCCTTGGCATTTTTCTGTTGACCCCCCTTTTAAATTAATTTTTAGGCTAGCAAGTTGCCTTTAAAGGCTTGTTAATAGCCTTTGCCTCCCCCAATTTTTTCTTTCAGATAAAACAGCATGCGGGTCTGAAGCCCACAGTCGGCCTATGGGCTTCAGGCCCATAGGCTTTTCTTTTTTTTTTCTTGTTGTTTTTTTTGAAATCTGTGGGCCTGAAGCCCACAACAGGTCTGTGGGCTTCAGGCCCACAGACTCTGATTTTTTTTTGAATTTTGTGGGCCTGAAGCCCACAGATCTGCTGTGGGCTTCAGGCCCACAGATCTGGTTTTTTTAGGGTTTCATGTTTGGGGGGGCCGGCGCCGCCGCCCCCCCTGCAGGGGGGGGCGCGGCCGCCGGGGCCGCCGCCCCCTGCAGGGGGTGCGGCAGGGGCCGCCCCCCTGCAGGGGGGAGCGGCCTCGGGGGCCGTCGCCCCCTACAGGAGGGGCGGCGGGGGCCGCCCCCCTTGCAGGGGGAGGTGGCCATGGTGGGGGGGGGGGGGGGGTTTCCGGCAAGGTGGGGGGGGGGGGGGGGGGTTTCGGCGACGGCTAGCCGCCGGAAGGATCAAAATTAGGGTTTTGACCCTAAAAATTGAGTTTTTGGGATGAAAAGTCCGTCGTTTTCAAGGCGACAAATAATCCCCATATCGATCTTGCGAGATCTAGGGGAGGGGTAATCATACGTATGATTAAAAATATCGTTTTTAGTGTTTTTACCTCTATATCCGTCCTCCGGATATAGCGACGGTTGCTCGAAGCCCTACGCGGATGACGACCCTTGATGGAGGAAGCCTTGCACCGCGCTCGTGGATCTCCCGTCTCACCTTCGCCTTCGCTTTCGCAACGAACGGAAAGAAAATTTTGTGGAAAAGAAATTTTTTAGAGTCGTGCTGATAACGTGTTATGAATCAACTATTGAGGGGAGAGCCCTCAGGTCTATATTTATAGGCAATGGGGAGAATACAAGATGGGTTTACAATGATATGGGCCTATCTCTAGGATAGCCCAGAATCTCACCCAACTACGGTTAAATACCCGTTCACAACAAAAATGTATTTATTTTTTCTTGATACATTGGAAAGCAGGAATCAAATCCGCAACCTCTTACAATGGAGGGATGGTGAATAATACTAAGCCAATTGGCTCGAGTACATTTCACTTATGTCCATCTTGATCTTCAAAGAAATATATGTATGTGCTAATTTTGGTATGATTATTAACTATGCAATGAACAATCTACTACAAATAAAACAGATGACATGGATCATATTCAGTTCCTATTTGGAAATTGAGCTCTTTAGAGTGTATAATGAGATTTCGTTCTTGTTAAGGTTAACCAGTTAATATTTCTTCAACTTTAACATGATTTGATCAACGTAACGTTCAGATTAATCGTCTATAAAATCAAAATATGAAACACATTTATGAATCTTGTTGACAGATGGGTTCTGCCAAACTAAAAGTGGAGCTGATGTGGACTCTTTTGTCGAGGTGGAGCCTGATCACTCCTTATTTTACACCTTTTTACCGCATGTTTGCATGCCATTTAGATCGCCCAAATCATGTTTTTCACGATATATCGACGATATTGCGATGCTTTTCAAGATTTGTTGTTTTTGTCGCATTTCAGGTGATTTGGCGCGATTTGGAGTGATCTCGAGATGCGCTTACTCCAGAGGGTCACCGACGACCTCCCCGAGGGGTATTTTGCTGTTGGAGAGGAGCGGAAGAAGAACGGACGTCGCAGGAGCGACGAGGAGGCCAAAACAAGCAATCTGGGCATTTTTAGTGTCCCACTCGGCCGAGTGAAGGAGTCACTCGGCCGACCAGCGAGACACCGCTCGGCCGACCAGATCAGACACGATTCATACGTGCACTCGGCCGAGCGACGGAGACCACATCGGCCGAGTGACGAGACCCCGTCCGCCCGAGTGGCGCCCAGACGAAGCCATTCAAAAATCGCCAAGTTACTGTTTTTCGGCTGCCTGAGCTTCAGAAGACCCACTCGGCCGAGTGGATAATCCCGACCGCCCGAGTACCAAGAAGCCATCGGCCGAGTGACGACAACTCACTCGGCCGAGCCGCCCCCGAAGTGAAGACCCCTGAAGATCGAGACTTACTGGAAATTTACAGGGTTTTCACTCGGCCGAGCGACTTTTGTCACTCGGCCGAGTGCGACGCGCTGCCTGTAGCGAAAATTGCGGAAAACAGGCTGCGCAGGGGTATTTTGGTCACAGTTTTTGGACGATTTTGGGGGGTATTTAACCCCTGTTTTTACCCTAGTTTTGGGAGCTTTTCTCTTAGATTTTTTGTAGCCTTTTAGATTAACTTTTTAGCTTTATTCTTGAGATTGGAGAGGAGACAAAATTGGATTTTTGTTGAATTATTTGAAGAACTCCATTGGTTTGCTTCTCTCTTCTCTAAAAATTCTATTTTTATTGCATATCTCAATATTGTGATGAATTCTATTGCTTATTTCATTGATTATTTTTGTGATCTTGCTATGAATTGTGAGTAGTCGCCACGTCTTGGGGCGTGGGGATGAACCCTACAAGCCCTATTTCATGATCGTGATGAATTGGTAGGAATTTTGTTAGAATTGCTATTAGGGATTAGATTGGGATCAATTTACTACGGATGGCTAGGAATTCACATCGATTGGGATTTGCAAGAGATTGGATCCCAATTCGATAGGAAACCCTAGAAATCCGAATTGGGTTGGAATCGAATTTCCGTAGTATCGGTTTGCAAGAGATTGGACCGATACTAGGGTTTCCGGTTCCAATTCCGAGCCAATACCCGTTTGCAAGAGATTGGACGGGTAGGAACTATCCCAATCTAGGTCGTGGGCCGAGTTTGCAAGAGATTGGGCTCGGTGCGCGATTGAACGATGATGTTGATCCTAATGCTAGCTTCCCTAGGCTAGGGTTTGCAAGAGATTGGGCCCGAACCTAGGATAGCTATAGGCCGGCAACAGCGCGAGAGCGTGAGCTTGGTTCTACATTCAGTTGCAACTAGTTCATCCAAAACTTTATTCTAGCAATTTTGATACCGATGAACCACATTTACGAAAGACGGTGAGTAGCGGGAATTCCCCATTCCCTAGACGTTCTTTATTTGATTTGATATTTCCGTACTTTGTCTGACGATTGTGACAGGATCGCCAAAGGCAAATTTCTCTCTTCTTAAATAGCCAGGTTGATTGGAACAAGCACGGTCATTCGTCCTCCCTGTGTTCGATAACCCGCTCGCTGCTACACCGTGCACTTGCGGTAAAACTACAACCGTTCTCTGGGTGTATATCCGGGCACGACCAAGTTTTTGGCGCCGTTGCCGGGGAGGCGATTGCGTTTGATTTTACCACCCTAGCTATTTTTTTTATTATTATTCTATTTCCTTATTTTTCTTTTACCTAACCCTTCCACGGTACTAATCATTTCTTTGAAACTCTGTTTTCCCTGTGCATGTACACGAGATCTACGGCGGACCCTGAAGCTATATTATTTGACCCCGAGATCGAACGTACCGCGCGGAGACTTAGAGCGGAAAGGAGACAAAATCCGGAAGGGAGGTTTATGACCAACCCGGAAACTGCGGACCAATTAGCGGCAAGGATGGCGAGGATAATTTCTATTCGAGATAGGCTTCGGCCTAAGACCTCTTCTACGACCTCATCCATTGCCATGCCGGAGTTGGCGGCTGACAAGAACTTCGAGCTAAAGACTGGACTAGTGGTTCTGATGCAGCAGGATCCATTTCATGGGAATGCCCATGAAAATCCTCACTACCACATCCAATTATTCTTGTCGAAGTGCGCCACATTCCAAATGCCGGGGGTCTCCATCGATGCCATCAGACTGCGTCTCTTCCCCTTCACGCTAAAGGACAAGGCACTCTATTGGTTGAGGACGCAGGCTGAGGGAGTCTTCACCTCTTGGGACGAGTTGGCAAGTGCATTCATTGACAAGTTCTATCCGCCATCCAAGACGGTGAAGATCCGGAGCGCTCTCATGTCCTTCAAGCAAGGACCCCAAGAGACGCTCTATGAGGCTTGGGAGCGTTTTAAAAATCTGCAGCACCAATGCCCGCACCATAGCATAGAAGATTGGGAGCTAGTTCATAGCTTCTACAACGGTCTCCAACCGGGGACCAAACAAATTATTGATGCCGCGACGAATGGTGCTATCTTGTCAAAGACTCCCGAGGAAGCTACGGCCCTAATTGAGGAGATGGCCTCAAACAACCAACAATGGGGCGATGAGCGAGGACACTCCACGTCCTCCTTGAAGCCAACTAGTATCTATGAGGCGAAGGCCGTAGCGGAGCTTACAAGCAAGTTTGATTCTCTCCACAAGGTAGTGGAGAGACTGGAGAAGTTTATCACGGAGCCCCAAGGAACCCCTTCCACCTCCGCTCCAACGAACCAAATGTGTGATTGGCAAGACCAATCTCAAGCCATGTATGTGGGAGGAGAGCAAGGAGAAGGATCCTTGGAGCAAGTACAATATGTCGCGGGGAACCAAGGATATTGGGCCAATCCGGCCACAAGAAATCATCTCGGATTCTCTTACGCCAACAATGAAGGAGCTTTGAACCCGCCACAACAACCACCTCAACAAGCTCGACCACCACCACCCCAACAACAACACTATCCGCCGAGGGGGCCTCCACAACAAAATTTCCAACCGAAGCAACAAGTTCCACCATATAGGCCGCCCGGATACAATCAAGGGTGGAGGAATCAAAATCAAAACCCTCCACAAGCTCAACAACGATCCGACTTCGAAGCTAGAGTGGAGGCGTTTATGGTCGAGCAAAATAAGGTCAATGCTACCTTGAAGGCGGGGCAAGACTCCCTTAATACCGTTGTGGCTCAAATATCGGAGCAATTGGCGTTGCTCAATCGGAACACTCAACGATTGCCGGCGCAACCCGAGCAAAACCCACGGGGCAACACCGGCCACATCAATGCCGTAGTTGCCGTTACTACTAGAGGCGGGAAGGATACCACCCCCGCCATGATTCCTACCGAGGAGCCCGTGGAGGAAAGTTTGGAGCCAATTGAGCCGGTAGTTGAAGTTGATAAGGAAAAAGAGCCACAAGAAAAGGAGAAATCTAGAGCGGAGCAATTGATTGAGGAAAGGCGCTTCATGCCACCGGTCCCATTTCCCCAAAGGCTTGCTAGAGCGAAAATGGAGAAAAGGCTAGCAAAGTTTCTCGAGTATCTGAGAGGAGTTAGCCTCAACATTCCCTTCCTCGACGCCATCGTGGAGATCCCCACATATGCTAAATTCTTAAAGGACTTGATTTCGGGGAGAAAGAGGAAGGAGAAGATTATGCTAGCCGAGGAGGGCTCTTGGTTCACCAAGAGAGAGAAGGAGCCGGCCAAATTTAAAGACCCGGGGAGTTTTCGGATTCCTTGCACCTTGGGCGGCGTCCCTCTTCAAAAGGCGTTGGTAGATCTAGGGGCTAGTGTGAGCCTCATGCCTCTCTCCATGTTCTTAAGGCTAAACACCGGGACGAAGTTGAAACCTACCGACATGCGGATACAATTGGCCGATGGGCGAATAACAAGGCCGGTAGGGATCGCCGAAGACATCCCGCTACAAGTCCCGGGGGGAATATGCTTGCCATGTGACTTCGTGATCATGGACGTTAAGGAGGAGGGAGATACATCATTGATACTTGGACGCCCGTTCCTCGCCACCGCCGGGGTGATTGTCGACGTGCGCGAAGGTACCCTAACTTTAAATGTCGGCAACATCGAGGTGGAGCTTCACATTCCTAAGGCTATGAAACACATGCCTTACCACGAGGAACTTGACTACATGGACCTCCTTGATGAGGTAATTGAGGAGGCGATCCCCCACTCGATTGGCGCTCTATTCGATGAAGATTTCGAGGAAGGCCCGGATTTAGGCCAAGATGAGAAGATAGATGATTCCCCCGACCTCTCCGCTGAAAATGATGAAGGCGACGCTGACGTCGCAAGGATCCGAGAGCTCTGCATGCTCTCGAAATTAAAGTCTCCAAAGAAAGCTCCGCCGATATGGAAATTGGCGTCACCGGTGAAGCCGTTGACCGGGGCAAACGCTAGCTTGGGGGAGCCTCCCCCCAACACAATTCGAGACGAGAGACCACCGCGGGAGAACACGCCGCCGCAACTTCCGAATCCAAGCGTTCTCCCCGGAAAGTTTGATGGGTGCATCTCATATGCACCAAACATCCCGCATTAATTGAAAATCATAGGGGGTCGAGCTCACGACCTTAAACGAGCGCTTGTCGGGAGGCAACCCGACGGTTATTGCTTTATTTTTACTTTTTCTTTATTTTTGTTTTAGAAATTTTTAGTGTTTTGAGTCGTTCGCCCAAAAATTTTGTGATAACGGGTCCTATTTTTCTTGACAGGAGAGGAGATAGGTAAATCCATCATGAGGAGGATGAACGAGACGACGAGGAGCGCCCCAGGAAGACGCTCGAGGCTTAGGAGTAAGATGAAATCGACTGGAGGAAGAAAGACGGAGTTTAGAGCCCAAACGAAGACAAACAGCAGAAAACAAGGCTCACTCGGCCGAGTATACTAGTCACTCGGCCGAGTACACAAGTTCGTCCGGCCGAGCCGCTCACGAACGAGGGAAGTCTGCTGTACCCAACTCTCTGTTTATTTTCCTGATTTCAGTATAACTGCTACTCGGCCGAGTATACATTTTCACTCGGCCGAGTAAAACGGATACGCTCCTAGGGCGAGTCTTGCCGAGTAGCTTGAGCCACTCGGCCGAATGGACTTACTCCACTCGGCCGAGGCTGGCAAAGCCACTCGGCCGAAGCGTAAGCGGGGAGGATATTTCCATTGATCTCACTCGGCCGAGTCGTAACTTTTATTATATAATGGGCTGAGGGGAGGCACGTTTTTCGAAACGAAAAAAATCCCAATCGCTCGCCCGACCCTTCAGCTCCCCTCGCCCGTTCCCCTCGCTCGCGCCCCCACTCGCCCGACCGACCACCTCGCGCCGCCGCTCGGCCAGCCACCGCCGGCCGAGCACCCGCCGCGCCTCGCCCGAGTCGCCGCCGGCGGCCGCCGCTCCGGCCACCTCCGGTATCGCCTATTTCGCCTTTTTTCTCCTCTTTTTGTGTATTTTTCGAGGATCCACGCGTTAAACGAACCCCAAACCCTAATCAATTTCTATATCTATCTATTACACCCCTAATGCTCCATACGTTTTGAATATTACTCGCTGATATCTCCATTTCATGCGCAGGTTGTTTTTGGGAGCTTAGGGGAGCCCAGGGGAGCTTCTACGGACTGATTTGGGCTTCGCGGAGGCGCTGTCTTCGCACGCTTCCATTGCTTAGCACTCGCGGCGTGTCGGGGTATACTCTTTCCTTTATTTTGCACACGCCGCACTTTTTACACTTTTCGGCGCGCGCTCGGGGCCGATATGCCGCCCCGGACACGGCCGCGGTCGAAGAGAGCTTCCGCCAAGCGGAAGCGGTCGGATGATGCCGGCCCCTCCCACGAGTTGGAGGACTCTCCTCCGCCTTCTCCCACACACCCCATCCACCCAGCACAGCCTGCAGGCCCCGCACACCCCGCACAGCCTGCAGCGCCCACTCAGCCCGCACAGCCCGCACAGCCACTCCCTGCCGCTCCACAGCCACCACCTCCGGCTCCACTGGTCGGGCCGCTCGGGATTACGTTCCGAGACGACGCACACCGCGCTTTCTTCGAGCGTATCTCCCAGCGCTCGATCGTACCCTCCAGGTTTGCACACCTTGCCGACCTAGGACGCCTGGGGGTACTAGAGGGGATGCTCACGTTGTACGACAACGTGGACTGGCGAGATTTCTTTCAGGTGTCGGCGGACACGTTTACCCGTCCGACACTTGAGATACTTAGTTCGATCGCCCGGACCGACGAGGGATGCTCGTTTCGGTTCATGGACCGGGAGTGCCAGGTCACTCTCGATATGATGAGAGCATTTTTCTCGTGGCCCGATGTCCCCGGAGCCGATCGCGGTTACGGCCCCACCCATATCCCCCCACCTTCCTTCGATGCTGGTGCCTTCTGGGCCCGGATTACGGGTCTTCACGCTGCCTTTGACCCAGTAGGGCCAAGGCCTCGGTCATTGTCCATCCCTGCCTCCGTATTGCTTAGCGCCTTATGGCGACTACCTTTTTGGCCAGATATGAGCCGGGCACGATGTCTACGCCAGAGCTCTACATGCTCTACGCGATGACACGGCCCAGAGCTCTATCTAGGGATGGCGATGAGCTGGTCCCCGCCGTCGTGATTGATGTCGCGGCTTGGTTTTTGGACCGCATCATTGTATCGGTGGGCGATCGCTCGCCGATATGCTGCGGCGGCCTGATCACCTTGCTTGCCCTTATGACCGGCGAGGACTTCCCTAACGACTTGCGACGAGTACCGGGCCCCACTTCTTTGTCGATCGATGTTATGGCCCGGATGAAGATGCTTCGTCCGCACGGTGAGCGTCACTGGGTCTGGTTGCACGGCCCTTACGGTGCCGATTACATGATTCTTCCGAGCCCAGCTCGGACTCAGATTGCACCAGCCCACGTGGACTGGCTCCCTGCGATGGATGTTCTCATCCCCGCTGCTTACGTGCTCGAGGCCGAGGAGGCCGAGCAGGCCCACGCTGCCCACGCTGCCCCCGCAGACCCTGTCGCCCCTACCAAGCCTGCTGCCCCTGTTGACCCCGTGGCCCCTCAGCCTATACCTGATGTTTCCGCTGCTCCTGACACCTCTGTCCCCACCTCTGTCGGTGTCGGGAGTACCTTAGCTGAGCCCACCTCCACTGCTTCCGAGGCTGTCACCACCACCACTGGCCCTCTGTCTGCTGAGCCTGTTTCTTCTGCACCACCCGAGCGCCCGCCGACCGTAGTTGAGTGCGGAGAGCCCTCTGTTTCCACTGCTGCTGTATTTTCCGAGAGTGTCGTGGCGTCTGTCCACACTTCTGTGCCACTGACCTCTCTGGCCGCCTCGCTGCCACTTTTGCACTCTTCTTTCGCTGCTGCTGCCTCCACTTCTCACCAGCCGGTGCCCCGGCCTCACACTGAGGCCAGGCCCACATTTGCGAGCGCAGCGCCTTTCGTTCCCTTCCCCGCTGAGCCCGTCACATACGCGACCCGAGTACGCCAGCCCCGCCCTGCACAGCCCCGACCGGTGCGTCCCTCTGCACCACCTCCCCCCGACACTATACTTCAGAGCATTCGTGCTCTAGAGGGGGCGGTGAGTGGCCTCAGAGGCGACCTTAGGACCCTGTCCTCCACCGTCTCTGCGATGGCTGGCCGTTTTGACCTGCTCCCGCAGATTCACTACTGTCTCACCCAGGTCCTGGAGCGTCTCCCCCGCGTCCCCGTACCCACACAGCAGGTTCCCACCCACACTTCCGCACACACTCAGCCTGCTTCCACTTCCACACCCACACCCGCTCAGCGGCCTGTCCAGCCACCACCACCACCTCCGCCTCAGGACGGAGACGGCGCAGCACCACCTTCTTAGGCACCCTTGATGCCATCGATTTTTCCTGCCGTTGTGCTGCCCGTTTCTGCTGGGTCCTGTTGCATTTTTGTCCACCCCCCTCCCCTCACTTATTTTGGGTTTCTCATTCAGATCGTATCCTTATATATCTTTTTTGGGAGAGAGGGAGAGTTTTTGGTGCCCCACCTTTATATCTGTATCACTCCACACCTGCATGCATCATGTCCGCATCATATTTTTCGTTTCTTTATTTTTCGTTTATTTTCCCTTTTTTTCCCCATCATGCATGCATCCTCACTTACCCCTCCCTTTACTTGTCTCTCGGTGTGCCACACTTTGCACATTGAGGACACTGTGCCATTTAGCTTGGGGGAGTGAGTTCTCACGTTCTTTTTCGGTTTGCCACCTTTATTTCTAGTTTTTCACACCGTTTTTCGCTTTTGCACTTATTTTTCATCATTTTTCTTTTATTTTGCCATGCATCACGTTTTTCTTATTTTTCTGTGTGCCGCATTGTAAATAGTTCTATTTTCCCTTTATCTTTATTTCTTTCTTTTTCATCTCATGCTAGAGATGACTTTTCTGTGATGATGATGACGTGGAGTTAGCTTATTCTATATGCATGCTTTATTTGTCATGTCTTAGATTTTATTTCTGATATCATATGCTATGACTTGCCTTGCATCTAGAGATAGTAACCCACACTTTTTCCACATGAAAATGGATGAAATTTTATTATTAGCTGAGTCTGAATATTCATATGTATGCTATCACAGAAAACACACCAAGATTCACGCATTGAATGCCTATATCTGGAGTACTGATTTCTTTTCCTATATCACTTCTATATGCATGAATTGTACATTTCACTTCAGGATGATTGAATGATGTTAGCTATGATAAATCTGGATTAGTTAGCTTTTTTGTGATCGAAACTGAGTAGATTAGATTACCCTGCTGAAGTTGTCGTGCATGTCTTATAGAGTGAACCGAGAGATATATTCATTTCTTTCTCCACAAATCTTGAACATCATTTCTCTACTTTTAAAATCATTGGTGAATCTCCCCTTAGCGATTCTATTATATGGCATTTCCCCCGCTATTAATTCCTAGCTCCAAATTTCTTATTCAAAAAAAGAAAAAAAAGAGAAAAAAAAGAGAAAAGAGAAAATATTCTTGTATATCATTATCTCTCTTTGAGTTGGGATCGTTGTGTATATATGCTATTGCATCAAAAAAAAAAGAAAAGAGGAAAAATCCTCAATAAAAGATCACATCTCACTTTCTTTCTTTCTTCTCTCTTTTCGTGTTCGTTTTTATTACTTTTGGAGCTTTATAAAAATGGGGATGTAAATATTTTTTTTATGCCACCACGCTTATAGATAAGCTTGGGGGAGGGGATCCATTGATGTGTGAGAGAGTGACTACTTGACGTTGCACGACAACCTAGGCTAAGTAATATTCTATACTCGGTGAGATTATTTTTAGCTTTACGAAATCCAGAAATCTAAGCCTAGCACTCATTTCATGAAATCCATACTTTTCTATTCTCTCTATTCTATAGTGTGATACTCTTATACTCCTGATAGAAAGCATTCAATTGAAAAGTGTGTGATCTGTGATTTGTATACCGCTTTAAATGATTCAGACGATGTTAATTATAAGATTATTCCGTTTTTCATGATTATATTGTTGCTCGTGGGTTTTCTATTTCTATTTGCGCCATTATACTATGATATCAAAATAAAACTCTTTGACATGTGTTTTTCATTCAGTGCATGCTATACGAGTAAGCGGAACCCACGTCCTGAGAAAATGATCTAGCGGCTTACCTCTTCGCTTCTTTCTTTCTTCTTTATTTTTATTTCGTTTTTCATTCTTCTCCGTTTTTCATTTTTCATTTTTTTTTCGCCGTTTTCGTTTTCCGAATCCACCGGGTTCTCCTTTTACTTATCTTCCTCGAGGACGAGTAAGAGGCAAGCTTGGGGGATTTTGATCACTCCTCATTTTACACCTTTTTCCCGCATGTTTGCATGCCATTTAGATCGCCCAAATCATGTTTTTCACGATATATCGACGATATTGCGATGCTTTTCACGATTTGTTGTTTTTGTCGCATTTCAGGTGATTTGGCGCGATTTGGAGTGATCTCGAGATGCGCTTACTCCAGACGGTCACCGACGACCTCCCCGAGGGGTATTTTGCTGTTGGAGAGGAGCGGAAGAAGAACGGACGTCGCAGGAGCGACGAGGAGGCCAAAACAAGCAATCTGGGCATTTTTAGTGTCCCACTCGGCCGAGTGAAGGAGTCACTCGGCCGACCAGCGAGACACCGCTCGGCCGACCAGATCAGACACGATTCATACGTGCACTCGGCCGAGCGACGGAGACCACATCGGCCGAGTGACGAGACCCCGTCCGCCCGAGTGGCGCCCAGACGAAGCCATTCAAAAATCGCCAAGTTACTGTTTTTCGGCTGCCTGAGCTTCAGAAGACCCACTCGGCCGAGTGGATAATCCCGACCGCCCGAGTACCAAGAAGCCATCGGCCGAGTGACGACAACTCACTCGGCCGAGCCGCCCCCGAAGTGAAGACCCCTGAAGATCGAGACTTACTGGAAATTTACAGGGTTTTCACTCGGCCGAGCGACTTTTGTCACTCGGCCGAGTGCGACGCGCTGCCTGTAGCGAAAATTGCGGAAAACAGGCTGCGCAGGGGTATTTTGGTCACAGTTTTTGGACGATTTTGGGGGGTATTTAACCCCTGTTTTTACCCTAGTTTTGGGAGCTTTTCTCTTAGACTTTTTGTAGCTTTTTAGATTAGCTTTTTAGTTCTATTCTTGTGATTGGAGAGGAGACAAAATTGGATTTTTGTTGGATTAATTGAAGAACTCCATTGGTTTGTGTTTTCTCTTCTCTAAAAATTCTATTTTTATTGCATATCTCAATATTGTGATGAATTCTATTGCTTATTTCATTGATTATTTTTGTGATCTTGCTATGAATTGTGAGTAGTCGCCACGTCTTGGGGCGTGGGGATGAACCCTACAAGCCCTATTTCATGATCGTGATGAATTGGTAGGAATTTTGTTAGAATTGCTATTAGGGATTAGATTGGGATCAATTTACTACGGATGGCTAGGAATTCACATCGATTGGGATTTGCAAGAGATTGGATCCCAATTCGATAGGAAACCCTAGAAATCCGAATTGGGTTGGAATCGAATTTCCGTAGTATCGGTTTGCAAGAGATTGGACCGATACTAGGGTTTCCGGTTCCAATTCCGCGCCAATACCCGTTTGCAAGAGATTGGACGGGTAGGAACTATCCCAATCTAGGTCGTGGGCCGAGTTTGCAAGAGATTGGGCTCGGTGCGCGATTGAACGATGATGTTGATCCTAATGCTAACTTCCCTAGGCTAGGGTTTGCAAGAGATTGTGCCCGAACCTAGGATAGCTATAGGCCGGCAACAGCGCGAGAGCGTGAGCTTGGTTCTACATTCAGTTGCAACTAGTTCATCCAAAACTTTATTCTAGCAATTTTGATACCGATGAACCACATTTACGAAAGACGGTGAGTAGCGGGAATTCCCCATTCCCTAGACGTTCTTTATTTGATTTGATATTTCCGTACTTTGTCTGACGATTGTGACAGGATCGCCAAAGGCAAATTTCTCTCTTCTTAAATAGCCAGGTTGATTGGAACAAGCACGGTCATTCGTCCTCCCTGTGTTCGATAACCCGCTCGCTGCTACACCGTGCACTTGCGGTAAAACTACAACCGTTCTCTGGGTGTATATCCGGGCACGACCAGAGCCTCGTCAGCCGATGAAGTGGGACGCTCGATTAGTAGAACCGATGGTCGTTGAAGGCTGAGCAGAGAGCACTGCGCTGGAGCTCGATCGATCACTCGCTCGATCACTCGCTCGATTGGGACTACCGTTCGACCTTTCTGTTGGGTCAAGCTTCGAGCTTCATGCACCACAGAAATCGTCAGGGGGTCGGATCTAGGTTCCAACCCAAATCTCATCCGATGCTTAAGTTAGTTCGGGACTTAAGAGAGGCTCGGGGCTGTAAAGATCGACCCACGGGGCTCGTCTCGAGTCAGTCACCTCATGCTAATTTGGAGGAAGAAATATAGCAGTTGAGAAAGATGAATTTCAGAGTATCAGGTGTTTCGTACCATTGGAGTCTGTCCCTTATTCTGTTTATCTCATCTATATTTATAGACGTAAGTGTATGTTCAGTGACGTTGGGGAATAACGGTCATTGAAGCTCAACGGGCAAATGGCATGTGGATTTTGACCGTTGTCCACTCCTCCTGCCATTTATGAGCCTATTATCAACTACCTCCTCAAGCAACGGAAGCTCAACGGGTAAATGGCATGTGGATTTTGACCAGTTAATGACTCATATCCTTCATGGTCCTCATAGGCTTAATTGGTTCCGTGCTATCTTTATGGGCTTCTTGGTAACTATCTTCTCCCTTCCTCGAGTGTCGGCCCAATGATCTAATAATGGTCCCCGTCACTTGGGCTCAGACGATGAGCCTGTTGAGGCCTACTGACGTTGCATCGATTCGAAATCCAAGATACATGCATACTCAAATTGTCTACACGTGTCCCTTGAGGACAAAATTAACTTAGTTCATCGGTAAACATACCTTTACCTTGATAAGGTAGTTTTGGAGAGAGATAAAAGTTCATCATCTCAGGCATTCTCAAAACGATCTTCAAATCTTCAACCTTTGACAATGACTTCCTCCTCTGCTCGCGCCTTCGCTGGAACCTCTGTTCCTATCCCTCGGAAAGATAAAGGGGAATGTGGCATCCCCCAATCAAGTTTCTGGCCAAGTTTCTTGAGTGGGGGCTGACCAAATCCCTGATTTCCAAAGAAGATACGTGAGGTGCGATTATCAGATTAGATTGCCCCATGCGGTGGATAGAGTTCATCTTCTTGGTGATCACGAAGTTGGGGTTTATGTCAAAGCTTTTCACCACGGGCTTCGATTTCCCATGCACCCCTTCATGTTGTGTGTACTGAAGACGCTGGGCCTTTCTCTTTGTTAGTTGATGCTGAATTCTATGGGCATCTTGGTCAGCTTTATAGCGATGTGTGCGCAGAATAGAGTTGAACCATCGATGAGCATGTTCAACTTCTTTTTCAGAGTACCCCCTCTTCAATCTCCGGGTTGGTACCTAATCACGGCTCGCTGCCACAGGAAATTCTTTAATGATCTTCCTTCCTCCAACCCTAAATTGAAAGACCAATTCATGTTTGTGGTATTTCCTGGTGAGGCGAGCTTCGTCATTTGATGGGAAAATCTCGAGCTTGATATGAATGAAGATAAACCCCTTTCTAATGAACAACAGAAGGTTGCTGACTTCCTGCTAAAGCTGCTTGAAGGGCGTAAACCATAAAGTGGCTTTTGTCTGACCCCGTGTTACTCAAGACAGTTTGAACAAAAGGTCGAATCTCTCGCACGCCTGTTGCCTGTTTTTTTCTTTTTGAATATTACCTTGTCTTTTGTAGGTATGGTTGGACTGGAATACCAGGTCGACCCAGTGGTGCGAGAGGCTCTTGAAGTTTCCATTAGAAAAGTTAAGAAGGATGTGCCCTCCCCTCAGATGGGTCCTCTGGAAGGTGGAGCTATTGAAGTTATCGAGGGCCTACCACTGGTGGTCCATGAAGCTCCCCAGTCGGCTCTACCATTGAAAAGGAAGAAGAAGCACCTCTCGATCGAAGTTGAGGATGTCGAGGCTCAAAATAAGAAGAAACCCTCGATTGAAGTGAGGGGGGTCAAGGCCAAGAACCGAAGATGGAAGCTTATCTCTACCAGCTAGGATTCGACTAAGTCGATTGGCATCACTATTTCGACTGTGGCCCCGGGGCAAGACCGAAGTCCTGAACAAAGTCGGTCCTTCGAGCGTAGTTAGGATCCCCCGCCAAGAAAAAAATTCGGAGGAGTCAACTTCTTTGGGCCATCTCTACGTCAAGATTTATGGCCTTGGGGAGGCCAATTCCCTTAGAGTTACTGGCCGAGGATATCCCCCTGAGTTTAGGCCGCTCTTACTAGAAGATAAATCGCCTCAGGCCCCAGTTGAATATCTCGAAGATGAGCTTTTTCGACTGGATTACTCAGTGGGAAAGACGAATCAGCTCTTTTGGAGTGCGGGACTGCTTCTCATCTAGCAGAGAACTCGATCCTTCCCAAGGACATGGCCGTTCTGGCGAGGGTCGATTATGAGAGGTTAACGTCACTCGTGGTCCATCAAAACCTCTAGGTAAAAATTATCTGCACCAAAATTTTGCTCGAATTCAAGCATTGGAGCTGTCGCTTTTGCCCATCTTCAGGCCCTTTTGGCTAACACAGAGATACGCCACCGTTCATTGGCGGTGGCTAAATACGAGGCCACCTTGAAAGGGGTGGACTCAGCCTACAGGACCATCGATAAGGCAAAAGTGAAGCTGAAGTGGTGGAATCTTCGTAATAAAATTCTCAAGTTGCAGGTGAGTGGACTCGAGCAAGGATTGTGCGAATCTCACAAGAGGGAGGTTGCCCTTTCAATAGAAATCGATAAGCAAATGGCTTTCAAGGAGCAAGCAAAGTGGGTGCTGCTCAAGGAAAGGAGAGAGTGGGAGGCCAGGGTGAACGAGCTTCAGGCTCGACCTTTTGTTGGCTCCCAAGAATGTACCACGAAAGAGATCGCAGAGAAAGCTATTCAAGAATGTATGGACAATTTGCCCGACCAGGATGTGCTGTATATAAGAGGCTATAAACGGTGTCGTCAAGAAATAAATGATCAATTTCCTGATTTTGCAGATGAAATCGACCAAGTTCCCATTGT
Organism: Scilla litardierei; assembly: GCA_030789695.1. Taxonomy (NCBI): domain Eukaryota; kingdom Viridiplantae; phylum Streptophyta; class Magnoliopsida; order Asparagales; family Asparagaceae; genus Scilla; species Scilla litardierei. The sequence goes on from CM061136.1 coordinate 96,475,807, forward strand.
TATGGATGATGACGAACCGAACAGCCCACTGAAGGAAGTGGGTCGAGACATGATCGTGGAAGTTGCCCTTCCTACCAAGAGGTTGTCGTCATCACAAGTGAAGCTGCTGACGTAGCTGCTTCATGGGAACAAGAGCATATGGCTTCGGTCGATGGAGATCAAGGGCTTATTGCTTTGGTTGAGGGACCTTAGAAAATTCACACTCCCCAAGACTTTTGAACCTTTCTTTTGTATAGGGGGTGTAAATTTGTAATGAATTTTGTAAAAGTATGATGGAATATATCAAAAATGTATGATATTTTCGAAATTGCATTGTACCAAATTGCCTTGTACCTCTTTATTTTAAAGAGTATGGGCGTCTGTATCACCAGTTGGCCCCTTTCAACAAGTTAATCATCCGCCTAAAATGAAGGTGGTGATTGAGGTATTGAATGACTCTTTAAGCAACAAGAGGAGTGACCTTTCTCATTACATCTGATGACGATGATTGTTCAGTGGCAATGGAACGACCCATTGGCTTATGGCTGTTAGTAAGGAAGGTCGTTCGGTTACTAGGGGCAAGGACCCTTCGACTTAAGGCTGACGACTGAGGTGGGTCATTCAGTGGCGAGGGGGTGGCCCCTTCGTATTACAGCTGACGACCAAGTAGTATTCAATGAGACATACCAATCCAACTAGATTACAACATGAAACATTCATAATACACTACATAAAATTTATGTCATGAACTTTCATTATTCTTTTTCTAGCAAGAATATTAAGCTAAACATTTTTCCAATTATACTACACCAAATTCAAAACTTGAAAGCTAGCTATAGTGATTTGAACTCATACTATCACAAATCCTAAAACTAAATCCTAACTAAGGAAGCTAAAAGTCCTACCTTAATCGGTCATTCTTTTCCATCTTTGGCCCTTCTTCTCCTTGAAGGCCTTTAAGCTTCTTCTCTCTTCAAGTTTTTTCTTCTTCAATGCATTAGGCTATGGTGAACTTCATTTGGCCTTACTGATGAGGAATTTTGTAGTATGTGTGTCGTATGGAGAATTATTTTATGGAAGTTGTTTTGGTGGTGGAAGAGGTGGTGGTGGTGGTTGTGTGGGTGGTGGGAGAGGAGGAGCTATGGGAGGAGAGAGGAAGAGGGGTACGGCCAAGTGGGGAGAGAGAGCACTTACAAAAAAAAATTCTCTTTCTTTTTCTTTTTTCCATTTTGTATTATCCCCCCTTTAACCCTCACCACTCATTTAGTCAAGGAAAATGACAAATGTAATTAGGAATGGCATGCATAATGACACCTAACATGGTTATGTGTCATCCTAAAGATTTTTCAAAAAAAAAATAATTTTGTTCAAAATAGAAATACATAATTAATACTCCATGCCATTCCAAATACATGGTATTTCATTCAAATACTTCCCTTTTTATAATTTAAGATGATGTTTAAAATTATTTAAAAATAATTTGGTCATTCGAAAATTATGGAAAATTCTTATAAATATGCAAAAATTTCATATGTACAAATACGTCCAGAAATACGTACATTATACTCGTATATTAAAGTTAGGGGTCTTACATGTTGACATGCGTCTCTTGGTCTCTTCTAGTTTATATTCACAGCCATCGCCTGTCGAACACCTGGTCTTAGAGCTGAAGTGTTTCCTGAGACCCTAAGGTGTCACGCCCTGCCTCCCATTATACTTGGGAGAGAGAACGCGAGTGGGTCCGCTTGTGCTTAAAACAAGGTGGATGTACTTTTATTTTCTTTCCTCCGTGGTTTAAACACAATAAGCGTCCGTGAGAAACCATCGCAGATTCTTGCATGCATACTCAAAGCAACACATATAATCATTTATTTACAATCTCAATCTCTCAGAATCATTTACAACAATGAAGGAAATGGAAAGAGGGTCTTAAGGCCCATACAACACAAATGTATAAAAATAATACACCGATGCAGCAAATGCACATTGCTCCTCAGTAGGGGGATCTCATCGTCAAGGCACTCCTGGTCGATCTGCTCAGTCTCCAAGTAGATTCATCAGCGAACTCTATCTCAAAACCTAACGTATGTTTCACGAGATAGACATGGAGATACAAAGAAATGCAGCGGAGATGCCCTCATCATGAGATTCCTAAGTGGTAGATTATAAATCTGTTTTATAATGGATTGAGGGACGACTTGAAGTCTTTGATGGACGCGACGGCTGGAGGCTCCTTTATGTCTAGGAGTGAAGAAGATACCGGACAAATTCTTGAAAACACGGCATCGAACAATGAGCGGTGGTGTGACGAGCGAGCCACACCTAGATCTGGGGGTATCCACAGGGTCGATGACGTTGACAAATTATCCAGCAAGTTTGACTTGCTGTCGACCCAGATCTCAGCGCTGATGGTAGGAGCCGGTGGTGCCGGTACACAACATATTGCGGTGGTGGAAGCAGAAGTCATGGGGGACTTCGAGGGTGGTGACATCTCGCCACCGGTGGACCAAGCGAGTGCACTATTCTACAATCCCACGGAAAATGCGTCGTATCCACACGGACTAGCTCCAATCCGACCTACTCTCCAAATAACCAGAACCACCCCAATCTTTGCTACCGGGCGCCTTATCAGCAACCGCAACCACAAGTATATCAGCCGCCTAGGCAACAACAGCAACAGTTTCAGCAGCAGCAGCCCCCACAATCTACCAACAGTACCCCCCAAGGAACCAGCAGCCCATGCAGCAGCAGCAGCAGCCGTATGGCCAACAGAGAGTCGTCTCCCCGGTTGAGTCCCTCTTGACTCAGTACATTTCAAACCAGGAGAAGATAAATTTGAAGCTGGAAATGGGGCAGAGGGCCCTCACTGACCAAGTAACCCAGCTGGGGTTGCAGGTGGCGAACCTTCAAAGGTCGCAAAATCAATTACCGCCACAATTGGAAGTGAACTCGAGGGGGGCTAATCAGACTTTGGCACTAACGCATGAACATGCGAATGTGTCCGCTGTCGTCTTGAGAAGCGGAACACAAATTCCTACAAGAGTGCCCGCCAAGGAACCGGAAGCACCGTTGGTCGTAGAGCGACCAATTGAAAAAGCTAATGACAACGACGTTTCGTCACCAAAGACTATGACTCCGGAGGGAGTCCCTGAAAAAGAGAAGAAGAAGGACGAGGAGGAGAACCTTTGAGTATTAAAGCCCGTTATGCCTTTTCCACAACGGCTTGCCAAAGCCAAAATTGACGAAAAATACGGCAGGCTCTTCGCTATGGTCAAGGATTTGAGCTTACAAATCACATTCCTTGAAGCTATAGAGACCATACCCTCCTACGCGAAATTCCTTAAGGATTTGGTGACAAAGGGTTCTAGAAAGGAAAAGGTCATTCTAACCGCGGAATGCAGCACTCTCATTCAGAGAGCGAATCCGCCCAAGCTAAAAGACCAGGGGAGCTTCTCTATCACTTGTGCGATCGGGGAGGTAAAGATTCATCGCGCGCTGGTCGATCTTGGAGCGAGCATCAGTTTAATGCCCCTGTCGCTATATAGGAGGATGGGGATGGGCGACCTGGAGCCCACCGGTATCACCTTACAGCTTGCAGACCGATCGGTCAAATATCTGTTGGGGGTCGTAGATGACCTGCCTATCAATGTAAGTGGGGTGCATGTGCCAGTGGACTTTGTGGTGATGGACATGCCTGAAGACAACCATACACCCATCATCCTTGGACGGCCCTTCATGGTCACCGCCGTCGTGCTAATAGACGTGAAGAAGGGGAAGCTTTCCCTTAACGTTGGCAACGAAAAGGTAGAGTTTGACTTGGGGTTATCAATGAAGCACCCCAACCCCCCGGATGATCCAGGGTGCAATATGATGGACATAGAAGAAGAGAGAGTTGTGGAAGCCGGGGCCTGGGAAATTCTTTCAAGGAATCCCCCGACAGCTTAAGGGACCTTGGAGAACGTGACGGTCTGAAGAAAAAAGTAGTTGCCAGGGAAGCAGGTGCGTCACATACGGTCCCTCCCAGATTCCAAAAGTCTCCTCTGACGAGGAGAAAAGGGAAAGAGCCCATGGGGATCACCGGAGATGAGATCCGGATCTCGAAAAGAGTGGCGGTAGACGCTAATATAATGGAAAAGCCCCCGGATTCAATCAACGAAGGGAGGGTTGTCGATCAAGTCTACTTGTCACCACCGACAACGCCAAAGGCCACCAACTCAGAATCTGAAGCGATGCCAATCTTAGGGCATCACCCCCGTCGACCATGAATATCATCTACGGGCATCGAGCAAACGACGTTAAACAAAAGCGCTTCATGGGAAGCAACCCATGTTCTAAACTTTCATCTTCGTTTTTAGGATTATCTTTTAGCTTTATTTTTACTATTTTAAATAAATAAATCCAGCCGTGGGAACTTCCGTCGAGAGACTTAGGCTATTTGTGAATTTTTGCAGGAAACAAGCCCTCACCCGATTGGGTGACCACTCAACCGATCGAGCGACACGTATCAGACAATGGCCTGTATCTGTTATCAAGCGAACCAGTCGGGTGAAGCAAAGTGAGACAGGGTGGCTGACCATGTGGGAACGGCTGAAGTCTCGGAAAATTTGGGATTTAATCAACCAATCGGTTGATATGAAGTGTGGTCGGGTAACCGACCGGGGTGAGCAGCACTGAATTCTCGGGAAAAACTGTGAAGCGGCCAACCGATCGGTTGAGTTATCAACCGATCGGTTCTCCTGTAGCCTCTTTTCAACAATATTTTTGACCTAATAATCAACCGATCGGGTGAAAACTCACCCGATCGGTTTGACTTAAAATCTATAAATACCCCGACTTTACTCGTTCATCTCCCCCTCACCCGATTTCGATCTCCATCGCCGTTTCGCCTTCCTCTTCCTCCAACCGGCCTCGTTCTTCCCTCAACCGACCACAAATCTCCCTCAATCGATCCCCCACTCTCTATCTCCTTCCCTCCATCGATCTCTCTCTCTCCAATCTCGATTTAACCCCCATAAAAACCCTAATTTTCACCGACCCCCCTATTTTCGAAATTTATTGAAAAGAAACGCGCGGCTTCACACTCCCTCACATTGCGCTGCGTTGGGTGATCTACGAGCTAGGATCGTCATCTCTACTGGGTAACTTCGCTCCTTAGTTCCATTTTAAATTTTGCCCTAGTTTAACTATTTTGCTCGATTGCATGTGTTTGTGTGCATTCATCACATCTTGCATACACACACACACACACACTCACATGGCCTGGGATCAAGATAAGGGTAAGGGTATTATGCGTGAGGAGGGGTCGTCTCGCAAGAGACGAAAGACCACACGTCCACCATACTCACGCCCTCCTCCTGCACAGCCTGCACAACCCCAACCCCAACCCCAACCTATCATCCCAGCTGAGGACCCAATGATGGGCCCGTGTGGCTACGTTTTAGAAATCAAGAACAAAAAGATTTTTATCATAGACTTGATGCACAGGGGCACCTATCAACCAAATTTGCCCACACCCAAACGCTTATCGATCTTGGAGTATTCATCGAGGTCGAGACTCTCTTCGCAAATTTAGGTTGGTTAGCTTTCCTAAACGCCATCACGGTATCCTACCCCTCCCTCACACTTGAATTTTTATCCTCCATTGTCTGTGAGTCGGGGTCGATCGTTATTTTTTGCGTCCGTAACAAAACCATTCGCACCACCCTGAATACCATTAATAACATCTTTGGTTTTCACATCCTTGGGGACGATGCTATCCATCCCTACGGGTAGCCCCCCGAATTCGACGTTGATCAATTTTGGTTCCGCCTCACTCTACACGATCCCTATCACTGAGGTAAGGCCAATGCCTCCTCCATCATTCACCCCATATTCCATTTGGCCCACCGAATCATATCATGCACATTTTTCCCCAGGGATGAGTCAGGTAATATGACCATCCCTGATCTTTTCATTTTGTGGGCCATGACCTTTCCTTTTGTTCGCGGTGATGACGGGATTTCTTTTAGGGCCCCTGTTATTCCCATCCATGCCGGTGCTTGGCTTGTTCACAAGCTACTTGAGATTAGCCGCGCCGGCAAGGGCAAGTTTTGTTGCGGGGGCCTAATTACTATCATAGCTTCATATCCCTAGTATAATATTACCATCCCCTGAGATTTACCTACTGCCACAGGACCCACACGTCTAGATCTTGACGTCTTGCGGCATATACACATGATCAAGCCCCGCCCCGATGGTCGTTTCACTTTCCATTATGGCCACCCCCTGCTCCATATACCATTATGCCCAACCCCGCTCGCATGACTATCCAGCTTGTAGTAGATTGGACATTCCCACCTGATCATGACTTTCTAGGAGGGTTACGTCTTCCATTTATCCCGGGCGCACCCAGACCACCTTCTCCTGCCGCCCACTTAGGCGAGCAGGACATTCTTGCGTTCCGTGGAGACCCCGGGGCTGGGCCTAGTAGTGCCATCCCGGCTTCTGTCCCCACCACCACAGTCACCACCTCTTCGGTCCGTACTACCTCCTCCTCCTCCTTTCGTCGAGCCACATCCGATCGCCTCGCTCTCGAGACTGAGCTGGCTTCACTACACGCTGTCGTTTCGTCCTCTGCACCCTCGGTCCCATCCTCTTCCATCTTCTCTCACCCACGTTTCCTCGCACTTGAGAGGACGTGGCCACCATCCTCCGCATTCTCACTCATGTACACGGACCTCCTCCACCTACTCCACCCACCTTACCACCCCCTTCACCTCCACCATCGCACTCTTCACCTCCCCCATCACATTTATCACCACACCCATCACCCCCTAGGCGACCATCCCCTCCCACCACCACCATTCCCATTCCTGCCACTTCACCTCCACTCACGACCACCACCGCAGTCCCCACAGATCCACCACCCTCCACTTCCGTCACCCCATACGTGTGCCTCAAGAAATTGCAGGTGCATTCGCGATCATTTCCCCCACCATCCTCTTCCGTCACCGTATCTACCCCATCTACCACCGCATTGGTCGCCATTTCACTCCCACTCACCATCACCACCACCACTCCACCCATTATTCACACCTCCACACCCACCGATCCATCACCTCGCCTACTTTCTCCACTTCTTCGCACACCCACACCTCTCCCCTCTGCATCCCTCCATCTTCTACCGAGGCAGACGAGGACAATTCCTCTCTTGCTTTTTGATTACATTTTCTTTTACGATCTTCCCCCTTGCATATTTTTGCATCATCATGATTATATCTTTTCGCTAGCATTGTCATATCTAGCTGAGGGGAAGTCATTTTTTGTGTGTGCTGTCGTGTGTTATTTCTCATGTGTGCTTGTTTATATATGTCGTGTGGTGTGATTTTCTATCTTTTATCTTCTGTTTATTTGTCGTGTGGTGTGATTTTCTTTATTTTTCAGTTTCGTATGTGTGTTTTTCTTGTTTTTCATTTCTTTTTGAGTCGGTGCGTATTCCCCCCATTTCCACTGCCCACCCGTATTCACTTCTATTGCATTAAGGGCAATGCAAGTTTCAGCTTGGGGGAGTCGCACTTCGTGTGTCATTTTGTGTCTTTATCTTCGTTTTTGAGTCATTTTCACTGTGTTTTTCTTTTTCTTTCTTTCCTTTTTCTCCTCTCTCTCCTAGAGATGACCCCAAATGATGAATTACCACAGAGTCACACACGCACCTAGCATGGCTTCGATAATCACATTCACTAACCCTAGGATGCTGAGTCCTCTTGCATTTCATGCATCGTGGGTCCATTTTGCTTTTGTGTGAGTCGTGTGTCGTGTCTAGCTTATGGTGTGCTTCTACTGTGTGACTTTGATTTATATACCTGTCCTGGAATGACCCCTAGATTATCATATTTCGATTTGAATATGTGGTATTTGCTTCTCATGTCTGCTTCTATATGCATGCTATATTTATATCGTATAGTTCATTTCGCATGTGTCGGGATTCCACAATTAGGACCAGGATAACCCATTTAGCCTATGCTCTGATTAGCGAAGAAAATCTCCCCGCCCAAGTGTCTAGAATCCGATTTCTTTTTTATTTTACTTGGTGCAAATCCCCTCTTCGTCTACCGTTCTCCCACTTGGGAGAGTACACACATGTATATACCCAAAAGTCCAAAATCCAAAAAAGAGAGAAAAGAAAAAGCCCAAAAAAAGAAGAAAAGAGAAAAGAAAAAAAATATATGTATATCCAAAACCCAAAAAAATGTGTGTGTGAATATTTTCCTACCTACCGTGAATAAAGGGAAGGCGAGAATTTGCACCGAGTGTTCTTCTCCACATAATCTCACCCCCGTCGTTTTCAAAAACACTTGGAATACGGACTTTCTAGCTATTATCTAGGCGATAGTGAGGTGAGTTCCTAGTCCCTAGTTGTGGAGTCCCTGACGCATGATACGATTCGATTCTTACTCTGTTCTATTGCATGCTTGAGCTATATATTCGCCGCTTATTTCAAATCGAATCGATATTTGGGTCTTATCTTGGATATGTGTATTTGGAGCTTATTGCACAATGTAGATAGTGACACCGTCGGCTAGCACACGACCACACTCACTCGTGCTTCATTGTGTGGGCCCACGACACTTTTCTGCACTCGTCTTCCTTGGTTTAGTGTCGTGATTTGTCGCTTGTTTGCTTGGTGTGGCGTTTTTGATTTTGTTGGCCCTGACAGGCGATTTAGGATTTAGAATTCTCTTTTTCTCTCTTTCTCTCTATTTTCATCCTCCGAGCTCCTACTCTCACTCGTCTTCCTCGAGGACGAGGAAGGGTTCAGCTTGTGGGATTTTGACGTGTGTGTATATTTTATATATTCACTCACGTCTTCTTTGTGTTTTTCTGTTATTCTCCGCCGTCCTGTATCCATTTTCTCGTTTTTTCTAGTTTTCTTTCACTTTCCATGCTTTTGTGTATTTACAGGAGATTGCCCGCGTAGGGGACACATAACGAAGATATCATAATTCCCCGGAGCAACGGGAGGAGTCACACGTGATCCAGGGGGTCAAACGACCAAGCTTGCCACTTTTCAGCCCCCACTCGATCGGTTGGACACAGCCAACCGATCGGGTGATGCACGTGTATCCGACCCGGGCAGCAGCTGAATCAATGTGAGCACCAACCGACCGGTTCATCCCAACAGTCTTCTCGGGAATTTGGAGCTGAATTCCAACCGATCGGGTGATATTCACCCGATCGGTTTATCTGTAGCCGATTCCCCCAAGAGACGACCCGGAGAGATCACCTGAGGGCTCGCTGACCGTGCGAAAATGTCTGTAGTTTCTGTCTTTTAGGCGATGTTTCCAATCGATCGGTTGATCTTTCAATCGATCGGTTGACCTGACGACCGCAAGATCCAAACGGCGAGCTGCTTCCGCAAACCGACCGTGTCACGTGAGCGTGTGAAGTTTCTGAAGACCCAGCCGAAGCACGTAGCAGCTCACCCGATCGGTTGGTTCTTCAACCGATCGGGTGACGTCGTTTTCTATATATAGAAGCCCTAGGTTTTCAGAAATGAGAGCTGTGTATTTTTCCATCTTTTTTCCCTATTGTGACAGCTGGAATTTTATCTTTATTTGTAAGTGTTCTGATCTTTATGAAACTTTGATATTATCTTAATAGCATTATTACTACCGCATTTCAATTGCCTGATTATGATTTTAACAGTCGATTTTCATTTAGATTGCTTTTTAGTTATAATGTGTGAGTAGTTCCCAAATCTGGGATTTTGGTGAAACCCCCTTCGTGGGTTCTCCCTAATGCGTCCATAGGACTAGGATATCGATAGGGAATAGGAATCTATTGGTTACGTGGGTGTTTTATTGTCATCGGCGGGAAAAAGACCGCCTTTGACCGTTGGGCCAAGGGGGAATAAACTTGGCGGTTGACTCCCTAGCCATTGCTCACGCCCTTAGCGTAGACATCGAATCCTAGCGCGCGGGAGTGGCAGGATGAGATGTTGGAAGTTATCATTGCGAGCTTAGTGCTCTCGGAGTCGGTCAGTGTTAATGGACATGGGAATGCCCAATGACCGAACCCGGGTAGTCCGATGTATCATCCTGGGCACCGACCGGAATATCGGACCCATGGGACGCTGGTATCACTCTTAGAGGCAACGTCTCACCACTAAACCCTAATTCCGATCGTTGTCCTATCCGTCGGTCGTACTAGCGAGAACACATGATAGGGTGGAAACCGAAGTCCCAGGTTTCCCTTTATATTGTTTAACCTCGTATCTACATTTCGTGACAACCCATTTATCGATTTGGGCTAGCTCACCCCTAGGGTGAATTGGTTCCTTTCTGACACAAGCACAACCACACCTCCCTGTGTTCGACCCCCAAGCCACACTACAACACCGTGCATTTGCGGTACAAATATTTTAAATCTGGTATCCCCCATCATATTGCACACTTGCATGACCACAAACTCCACGTAGATCTGGGGGGCCGTCACCCCATGGGATACCTAGTAGAGCAGGATGTTGGGTTGCATGAGAGCCAGGCAGAGGACGTTGAGAGATTACATATTGAGGATCAGGAGGAGATGGATGATGGAGTGTGTGTCACCCATGTTGGAAACACGATGCAGTTTTGTTGGGTTGGTGGTGATGATGAGGTGGAGAAGTGTCCAGGCGAGATTGAGATAAATGACATCAGATTGCCTAAGTCACATTGCCTGTTTGATCCATTACCACAGCTAGAGGTGTGTGAGCATCTTGGGTGGACTGCTGAGATGGTTTACTACGGTGGTATTGAGGAGGATGAGTGCACATGATACAGCCTATAGACTACTTTGGAGCCCGAGTCCTCCCTCCCTACAGATTCAGTTCAGCAGCCATTACTTCAGATACCTCAGGAGACACATCAGTCTGTCATCCAGGACGACGATATTTAGGGTGGACCATAGAGTCCAGGGATGATTGTAGAGGCCATTACCTTCGACGGTGAGGATGCGACAATCGACAGTGACTACGAGATGATCTACATTGAGCCTGCGCTGCCTTCTCCTCCACACTTGCCCTTGCAGCAATTTCACCCTCCTTCTGAGGAGTCGCATCAGCCAGACGATAGCATCTCAATTCAGGGAAGTTCTCATCACACTTTTCCCTTCATTTCTGAATCTCATGCTTCATTTCCTTACATTTTAGATTCAAATCGTCGTCATACATATTCATATCCTTATTTTTATTATGAAGATCCTTTTTGGACATCCTTCATTGGAAGTCAAACTTATTTTTCTTGGATTGACACAGCTTGTCTCCCGCAGGACACAGGAGCATATTCTAGGGAGATGCTGGGAGCTGTGTTGCTAGGATCCAAGGATGTTGGTGGCGCTTCGTTTCTAAAGCAGCTGGCTGATGAACGAAAGGATATGATACAACAGCTGCCTCTACCATTACATATTCAGGATCTGCCGTTTGTTAAGGTGTATTCTTTCCTGTACTTAGTGTAAATAAAATCAAATAAAAAATTAGTTTAGTTTGTTTTTGCATGTTTTCTTTAATATGCTTGTTTTCCCTCTAGCATCGTTGAATAATATCTTGTTTCACTTCGATCATTGAGGACCATGTTCATTTCTAGTTGGGGGGAGTGAACAATGAAGTTGGATGCTAGTTTTGGGTAGTTTTGAAAATTTTGATGTTAATAAAAAATTCTCATTCGTCATTATCATCATTCATTCATTTTGAGTACATATTTTTGGTGCCTCCATCCTTGCCTCCATCACATTTCTTTTGCTTAGTCCCTACATGCTTAATGCCGTGCAATTTTTTCAGATTACTATTTTAATATAAAATTTATAGATGTTTGATTGGCATGTTTTAATTCCTTTTCCATTTTGGAGTCAAATGTTAATATGTCATGTATGAAACTATTTTATATGTTGTGATACTCTCTTTGAAATAATTTGGAAATAGTTTGGTATAAGTGATTGCATGAATTGAGATGAATGGCTTAGTTCTTCATTGGATAGGGTGTGGCCAATGGTTTATGTTTTGTTTTCTCAGAAGGAGTGGGTGGATGAGTTGCTAACTCGTGTTTAGAATGATAAAGAGAGTTAATATAAGTGAATGATTTTTCTAATCAAATTGAGTAGCTGGTACCCCCACGAAACATTGAGGAGGACGCCAAACATGAGATTTAGGGGATCATTCCATCCCTTTGCCTATATAGTGTTATCGTGTATGCAAAGGTGGCCGTGTTTGCATTTCATAGCATTATTGCGTGAATGCAAAACATAAACATAAACATACTAAAAACAAAAAGAATACAAAAAAGAGAGAAAAAGAAAAGAAAAAGAAAAAAATTGAATGAATAAATGAAAGAAGAAGCAACATGAGTGATGCAATCTCATCTCCCACAGCTTAAATGGAAATTTCTTTTGTTTTGGCCATTTCCATGAAAATTGGAAATTTTGACATTGTGATATATCCCAATATATGTGATACGGTGCTTATTACCTTACTTTTCTTTGAATTGGATTGAGGAGAATGTCATTTGCTGTTTATTTTCATACATTGTGTATATTGGTTTTGAAATCATTTGAAAATAACAGGTGGATTATGCCATGAGGATATCTTTAGTTTCGTGCATGTTTTCCATTTAATCCGAATTTATCGTTTATTTTTATAGGGACTAGAAAAATACTAGTTGGGGGGTGTGATTCGTAGTGAAAAGTGTATATTTATACCCCTAACTACCCCCATTTTGTGCTAAAGATTAGGCTTAATCTTGCTCTTTCGCGTATATACTCACTTTATGTTTCATATAAGAGCTTAGTTGCATTCTTTGCACAACACATCATTATATGGACTAATTTCTCATTCTCCTATTTTTAAGGTACTCCTGGGGGTCTTGGAGAGTTTCCAAAATTTTCTGGGAATTTTCTGGGATTTCTAGTTTTTTTGGCGAATTATTGGAAGAGAAATGGCATTTTAAAAGGGGGAAAAGTATTTTGAATGGGGCACCACGTGGCACGATCCCATGGCGCCACATGGCATCGATCAAACAGACGGGCCCCATCTTTGCGGGCTTAAAAGCTCGACCACAGTTCAAATGCAGGCTGTGTCCTGTAATTTCAAAAGCGGGCTTTGACCGCTATTTTGCGGGCTGAGAGACCGCGAGCTAAGCGGGCGGTAATTTAAACGGGCCAAAGCCCCACCTGCTGATTGAGAGCGGGCGGGCGAGATCAAGCGGGTTGGGCGGTGCTTGCCGACCCGACCCGGGCCGTTTCAGAGCGCAGGCGAGCGCGTCTCTTTACGGGCGGGTCGGGCGCCCAGCGACCCGACCTGTAATGTGCACATGAGGGTTTTAGAGCCCCTGTTCAATTTCCAACAACAGGATTCGACCAGTCTTCGTTTCACTATTCCATTGGGGGGTTTTAGACCCCCTCTTCTTTCCCAAAGGCTAGGGCTAGGCTTGGAGGCCATTGGAGCTTGGTGGAGCTTGGAGGTGGTGCAAAAGAGGGAAGAGCATGGGTTTATAAGGTTTCCATTGGTGATCTCTCTCCTCTCTTGTAACATTTGGTTTTTATTGCTTTGTATGAATATTTGTGAATGATTTTTGAATGAAAGTGAGATTCATTGGATAGTTGTTTGCTTAATACCTTGTAATGAAGATTTGTGTTCTCATTTTGCATGTTCATCTTCTTGTTTTCATTATGAAGGCCTAGAGCCATATGAGTGTGGAATTGGGATTAATTAGGGCTTGTGTGGTTGATTAGTAATTAATCATATCTTGCATTTAATTGGACTAGCATACCTTGAAATGGATGCTAGTACTGTCGATTGATGGGTTGTGTCCTACGTTTAATTGAATCATGCACTACTCTTGGTGGGGCCGTAGAATGGCGGTGTACCTTAAGGGTCACACCTACGTGCACCATCCTTGCATTCTATTGACATGGATGCAAGGATCGATTCACGAGCTATTGTTAGGGATTCTAACCCGTTAGTCAACACATGAATGAATCATGCATTACCCTTAGTGGGGCATGCTGTGTCCATATTTTCCATGTTTTTACCGCATCATTTCATCTCATTTCATACCATATTTGCCTCTGAAATCCGTATTTTTAGTTATTAATGTGCTTCTAACGCCAGACTCTAGTTTTTGCATAGATTTGTGGATTTTTAGGGATTTTGGAGTGAATCGGAACTGATTCTGGACATGGACACATCCAGCGTGTCCAGGGCATCATTGGCGAGACCGCATGGGAGTTTGCCGCAGTTTGAAAGAAGATCAGAGGAGAGGAGGAGAAGAGAGCGAGAGAAATCCAGAAAAAGCCCTCAGCCATTCAGTTTCCCAGGTGACTCAGGCCGAATACCTTACAGCTACTCGGCCGAGCTGACATGCAAATGTAGCAGGAAACTGATATGGGTTGACTCGACCGAGCAGCTAGGTGACTCGACCTGAGTTGACACCCCGTGCTACACGATCGATTAGGGGCTACTTGACCAATTAGCCCGCATAAAAAACAAGCAAGCAGCAACGCGGCCACCGAAGTGACTCGACCGAGCAGCCACCTGCTCGGTCGAGTAGCCGACGCGCCCAAGTGACATATGGGCCCAACTTTCAAGATTTCTGAGAATTATCTGTGGGGTCCCTACCCCTTGTATCAAAAACAATTTTCCTTTAATATTTTAGAAATCAAGTGTTTTAGGGATAATTTTTATTAAGGGTTTTGAGTGTAAGCTTGTGATTTGTATCCAGGTTTTGATATTGAGCAAAGGTTTAATTTTTATTGTGTTTTCTGGCTTGGAATCATTTGGATCTTATTTCTATGTGGCTTGCTACCGATCTACATCGCCTTTGGTATGTATTCCTAACTTTTATATGCTTTTGATTACTAAGATGAATTCCAACCCAAATATCAAACCTTTTCTTGTTTCCCCCATCTTGTGTGAGTAGTTCTATCTAGGGTTAATGGATTAGCCCTAGGATTTTAGGAAGGAGATGTGAAGCTAGGATTTTTAGGTTCCATTGGATAATAAAAGAGGAGTATTTTTGGTTGACCTAGCAAAACCTCTAGGAGAACTCGTACTGAGATCGTGCCCATGATCTGTGGAATCGATTAGCTTAAGGAGTATCTTATGGATTTAGTTAGGGAGTTAGTGAATTCAACCGAGGCTCGTGACCATGCCCGGCTCGTGCCTTGATGGAATCCATCGACGAACTATACCATTAATTGACGACTACCGCCATTGCATCAATAAGAGCTACCAAAATACCTCAAAGCTCCGACCCAAGAGAGTGGTACGAGTTGAGAGTATTCAAACTACGAGAGTGGTGCGATTATTGTAGATCCTTAATACACATACTATATACATCTATCGCGTGAGCGGGGTGAATACAGTATGTTAGATTCATGATGTCTTGACGCATGAATTCACTTCCCAGATGCTACAATCCCCAATAAACCAATGTAACATAGAAGTCTTAACCTAGCATCGGCCTCCGACGGTCCTAGCGGTGAGTCCTAATGCCCTAGTCCTTTTATATTGCTCAAGCAATAACAACCAAACAATCATCTAAACTGACTGCTACCTCCTTCTGAGATTTAGAAATAACATGAGATTGATACACTGCTACTTTTCCTGTGGGATCGATATCTTATATACTATAACTTGACACCGTCCCATTGCGTTTGTAAGCCCGAAACCGATACTTGGGAACCATTCAGTCACTGGCATTAGTGACACTGCCAGGTGGCTTTTAGGTGTTAGTTCTGGGTGCATCAAGTTTTTGGCGCCGTTGCCGGGATAGTACGGTGTTACTTAGGCTATTTTTATTTTGAAGAAATTGTTAGCGATTCTTACCATATCTTGTCTCTCCATCCTTTTATTCTCTATTATCACTTTTCTACTAACACTTTTCTCCAGTCAATAATCATTCATAAGAAATTAGGCATGATGGAGATGGTGATGCAAGTGCAATGGAGCAGTGAGACTGATAGTGACTCAGATGAGATTAGCTTTTCTCCATACCATGACATGTTCTTCAGGACTCATGCATGGATGAAGCCATTGTCAAGGGTACATCGAGAGAGTTGCTTGATGAATCTGATTTATCGGAGAGGGGACCTACGTGGCAGGTAACGAAAATCAACAAATGGTTATAGATCATATAATGAACGAGGTTCCAGATGCAGGTAGCATTGAGGACGACATCCGCATAATCTTCAAAGGGGACATGATGTTTCTCTAGGCTGTCGAAGCCCTACCTGTTGACATATGATGGAGAGAGACTCGTCGATTTGAACCATTGGACGACTCCCAGCTCTTAAGTATAGTGGAAAGCATTGTGACTGATGTATGGACAAATGGTCAAATAGAATTCCCTGTAAAAGACTCGGTGGTTCAAGAACTTTTGGTCTCCATTACGAACACCTTCCAGAATGCAGATGCCTTGGACGACGTACTCGTCTCCGACGGAGTTTATGTGCAGTACGAGGGAGACACTCTATGTTTCTATGGTGACAACATCCTCCAGACTGAGACACACGAAGACTACAACTATGAGGAATGCACAGATCTTGGACCTTTCCAGAGTGATATCAATCAGGGAAGCCTTCTTGACTCCACACTCGATAATGCATGCATATCTGAATACTCCATTCCTACTGACAGATACATTGCAGAAAAAATCCCTATAGAGGAGGACTCCGTAGACGTCTACCACGATGTGCCATCATCACCTCATTCATCCTATGAATCTGCCAACGAGGAATTTCCAGAATCTGTGTCACACCCCGCTTCCCAAAACGGGTGCGAGGACGAGACGAAGGTCCGCATGGGCCAGAGCTGTGAGGCTTAGACCCAATAAGCATATGTAGAGATACCATTTAATTACAGGTTCTTGCACATAAAAGTTCATAACAATAAGATAAGAGTACTCGAAAGGAAACTACATTCATTGATAAAAGAAATAATATACAGCAATACATCAAGTCCAATAAAAGAAGCCCCAAGCATGGCTACAACTGCGGAAAGGGAAACTAATGGTGCAAAATACCCAACCTAGACAAGAAGTAAAATGGTGCTATACACCCTACTAAAAAGCAGTAAACCTCTGTAAGACAGCAACGGTGAGGGACCTCTAGGTCTGGTCCTCGTCTGGAACGTACTCTGGGTCAACGTCCTCCGGCTCCAAGTCCTCAAGTAAGGACGGCTCATCTGTGTACTCCGTCTCAGTACCTGACATACAACACCCAAGAGAAAAGGAGCTGTACGTCAGATAAAGTCTATAAGGGAAAGGTGAGAAGACTCTAGTGCAAGTGTAAAGGAATTTAAAGAGTACATTTTAAGGTTGATTACATGAGAGATGCAACAGCATGGCAGTTATACATATATGCAAGGAAAGTAATGAATGTGCAGAAAGTAAACGTGGCAGGCAATAGCCATAGCATATTCTACCGGCTACAAGACATAACAAGACTAGACAAGACTATGTGACAACAAGAGGGTTCAAGCCTGCAGCTTAGAAAGTGGCCAAACTCTCTAACTTGGTGGTCGCTCAACCCAACCCCACCACAAGTGTTCAAGACAAGACTGTACGGTGACCACTCACTCTGCTAGGTGAGTGCCTCTATCCCCACAGGTTGCATGGGCCACTCACTCTGCTAGGTCAGTGTCGAGCTTCCTGTAGGTTGTTCTATACGAAGGATCACCCACTCTGCTAGGTGGGTGTCTCATTCCCCGTATGTTACCAAGGGTCACTCACTCTGCTAGGTAAGTGCCGGGTTTCCCACAGGTTATTCAACACTATTTATGCATAAGATGACATTGCATGACATGGCATGACATGGCGAGAGTGAAGAAAGTTCATTTCATTCTTATGGGGTCCACACGCACACACTTAAACACAGAGATTGTGATTTACATGGCAGTTGTTGTAGTTTGTGCCTAGACTTCGTCCTCAAGTCTAAGCTATCGTGAGGGGGTCCCAGATGCCATCATTTCACGTCCAGTTCTCTTGTTCATACTCTTACAATTTAAAGAGAGATGGCCTAAACGTGGCTGTAATTATGCAAGTGGGTACACTTTCCTGTAGTGGCGATGAGAATGTCCGTCGAAAGCGTCTCGGCACTGACAGCGTGTCGGTCAAGGTTCGCTATCACAAGTCAACGGGCTGTGTCAGGACCAGTTTAGAAAATCCTATTAAGCTATCTCTATGTTGACCATGGCTATCCTATCAGTTTCAAATCAAGTTTTGAATGTTCAGCCTCTTCGACGATTCTATCATATAAGCATAGTTAAAAAGTACGATCGTCGATCTACGGTTTCACAACATTTTAAAGGAGCGTAAAATAAATTTAGTGATTTAAGTTATCGATTTTTAATTAGGTTTTGATATCTTACGATGTGGGTTTTTCTACGGTAAGGGGACCAACCTAGAACGACGCTCGAGCGAGATCTTACGTCGTATCTGGAACGGTGGCGGTACTCGGTTTCCTTGACTGCGGGTAGCACAGTAAAGATCGTCGGAAATACCTCGGCTGCGGGTAGCACAGCAAGATGGAGAGTGGCAACATCACATTCTCTCCGGGGCTCGCCGAGAGCATCGCAGCGCGGCACGGGAAGGCGCGGCGACGTCTAGATTTGGAAGACATCGACAATGGCAACGAGTGACTGTGGCAGCGAGGAGATGTGCGAAGAGGCGTGGGTTGGTAGCACAGCACAGGGGGCAGCGACAGTTTCGGCCTGGGAGAGGTGAGGGGCAGCCGACGAATTCGGCCTGGGAGAGATGAGGGGCAGCCGGCGGTTTCGGCCTGGGAGAGGTGAAGGTGTCTTAAGGGAGAGCCGGCTGTCGGGGTCATCGGCAGGCTGACGTGCACGCAGGGTGGCCGACAGGGCTGACAAGGGGAGAGGGAAGAGGGGGCCGACCGCAGGGCTGCTCTGCACGCGGGTGGCCGGCAGTCGAGGGAAGGGGCCGGAGAAAGGAGGGGATGGCCGGGGGGTTGCCGTGGACGGGAGGTGGCCCGACGGCAGGGTGCTTGGCCGGAGTTGCAAAGAGGCGACGGCTAGGTTTTGGAGAAAACCCTAGGGGCTGATGCGTTTAAAACAAGGGAGGGTTTGCTAAAGGGGGAAGAAAAAGAGTGGATTTAAGCATAGGTGGGAGAAAGAGAGTGAGAGGGGGATGGTATGATTAGTGTTGCAAATAGCCTAGGATTTATATGGTAGGATATGTAGGATCCATTGGGATTTGATTTTGATTTGAAATTAACATTGGGGAAAGATTATATATTAAAATAATAGGGATGGCGGGTTAGTCTAACGGTGTCCGAAAAATACAAGAAAAATATCGGGACGATCGTGGCGACGAGAGGATCGAGAATATAGTGTTCGGTCATATGCTAGGTTTATAGAAAACGATAATAAAAATAGTTATCAAATCGTTGAAGTCTCTAAGTGAAGACACCCATTCATTCAAAGCTGATGTATGGAAGAATGACCCGTGAAATGACGTTCATAATAATTTCCACAAAAATATACTCTCTTTTAGGGACACAACGATATATAACTTTGCGTGTTTAGGATTTAAAAGGTGGTAACGATAAATACACGTACGAAAAAGAAATATACTCGATGAAATACACTCGATCGAAAAGTGACCGTTACATCCTGCCCATCTTAAGGAATGATTCCGTCCTCGGAATCTACATCAACTACTGCTCAGGAAATAAATGCGGGTAGCTCTCCATTATCTCTCCTTCGCGCTCTCAAGTGGTGTCACGCCCCGCTTCCCAAAAGGTCGGAGGCGAAGCGTGACTAAGGCCCGCTTAGGCCAGGGCAAAGAGCCCAGACCCAATAAGCGTCTGTGATATTCCAAACAAAGGCAACAGGTCCCTGCAAGTTAGTACGGAAACAACAAAGTATTGAAAAGAGATATCATTTCATTTTATTCCAAAATAAAACATCCAAAAGTACTGAGAGTCTAAAACGCCCGAAGGCTACAACTGCAGAAACGGAAACTACTGGTGCAAGCACCCAACCTAGACAAGAAAGCAACAGGTGCTACCCACCCAATCTAAACTGGAATAGAAATCTGGATCAGTAACAAGAGGCCTCTAACTCTGGTCCTCCTCCGGGTCGTACTCTGGATCAACGTCCTCCGGCTCTCCGTCAGCTGGCAAGTCCGCCTCGTCAACGTACTCTGGCTCAACACCTGACGTACAGCACCAAAAGAAGGAACTGTACGTCAGGTCAGGTCTTAAAAAAGGGTTAGACCAAACTGCAAGTGTATCAACTTTTTAGACAACGTTTTACTGGTTGATTAGCATGCTGGGGTTACAACAAGTACAAGAGAAGTAACGTAGCATGAAAGTAAAGCGTAACAAGTAGTAGTTGTAGCGTGTGCTACCAACTATGGGACTAGCCTACAGGTGTCAGGACAAGACGTGACGTGACGGAAACAAGGCAGGACACGATAAGTGAGACACGAAAAAGGGTTCACGCCTTACGGTTCGAGGGGGATCAGACCCTCTTGCCGTGCGCACGCTCAACCCAACCCCAACCCCAAGACAAGACAAGACAAGACACCAGTACAAGGGATCACTCGCTCTAGCTTGGCGAGTGCCCTATTGCCCGCAGGCTGAGAATCAGTACAAGGGATCACTCTCTCCACTTGGAGAGTGCCCTATTGCCCTCGGGCTGTGTATCAGTACAAGGGATCACTCTCTCAACTTGGAGAGTGCCCTATTGCCCGCAGGCTGTGAATCAGTACAAGGGATCACTCGGCGAGTGCCCTATTGCCCAGCGGGCTGTGCAAGACGGGACGTGACGTGACATGACAGGGAAGGTTATTCTAGGGTGTCCACACACACGCACATACATGATATCCCTACAGCATCAAAAATTGTTGTTGTCAGGCTCAGACTTCGTCGTCAAGTCTGAGCCGTCAAGAGTCGTCCCGGACGCTATCATTTCACGTCCGGTTCTATTTGTTCACATTTAACAGTTCTAACCAACTAAGGCCTAAACACGGCCAAAAGTGCAAGTGGATACACTTGCCTGCGATGGCGAATGTGTCGTCCTCCCGAAGCGTCTCGTCCAGTCGTCGCGTCCGTGGTAGTCCGTCTGAAACAGTCACGGCGACGGTGTCAGGTCGCGAATTCGTCAAATCCTATTAGGTTTCGTTTCTAGGTTTTCGGGACTATCCTATTCGTCAAAAGTCACTTTTTGATGTATCAACCTAATCGACGATCTATCCTATGTGCATAGTCAAATTTGTCCTTTCGTCGATTTTCTATGTTCGCACAACGTTTTACAGGAGCTGAAAATTAAATTTAGTTCAAGTTGACGGTTTTTAGTTTAGGGTTCAGTCAGCTATTGTGGGGGTTTCTACGAGTTTCGGGGAACCAACCTGAACCGGAGTTTGCTGTAGATTGGATGTCGGGTCTGATCGGAGAACTCCTCGGCTTCAGATCTGGTCCTCGCACGTCTCTCCAAAAGTTCGAACTTGCGACGAAGGCCTACGACGTGTCGCAACGTCGTAGACGGCAAATCCGCGAAGTGGCACGTCCAAGTGGGGCCCACAGCAGTGCAAGGGGTCCAAGGGGGGCCCACAACACCTCAGGAGCACTTGGGGGGCCCACCACAGAAGTTGGTGTGGGAGAAACCCACTTGCGACACTAGGCCGTCGGTCGTTCACCCTCGGTGCGAGGGTTTCTCTCGGTCAGACCGAGAGAAGCTCTCGGTCGTGCGAGCTGCGATGCGGGGGAGGTCGGCACAGCGTCGGTGCGAGGGTTCTTGTCGGTCAGACCGACAGATCTTGTCGGTCGGGCGCTTGGACGAAGCTGGCAACGGAGCGGGGTGCGGAGCGGCTTCAGGTGCGGAGCGGGCCTCGGTCAGACCGACGTGGCGGGTCGGTCAGGCGCTGGCGATGCGGAGCGGGGCGATGCGGGCGGCTGTGCGAGGGAGCCTCTCGGTCAGACCGAGAGAGAGCTTCGGTCGGAGCGGGCGATGCGGGGGGGGGGGGGGGGGGGGGGGGAAGCGATGCAGCGGCTGAGCGAGCGACGATGCGGGGTGCTGCTCCGGTCGTGCAAGGGGATTTGCGGGGGAGAGCTCCGGTCGTGCACGTTGCGATCGTCGCAACGTTGCGACGAAGCTTTAGAAGATGAAACGGCGGCTAGGGTTTTGAGCTATGACGAAATAACTTTTCCTAGGGCTAACTTAAATATGTTAGAGCTAGGGTTAGGGCTTGGGTTCGGAAAAAATATTATTAAAATAATTTAAAATAATTAATTTACTTAAAAATTACTCTCCTCTCCCTCACGCAAAATGGGTGCGGCCAAAAATTCTAAAATTTTTCCTAAAAATTCTTTAATACGTTATTATAATATAGAAATTTTATTGTAATTAAAAATATTATAAAAATTGGTTTTAAAATTATTTAAAGCTTTCAAAAAAATAGAAAGTAGGTCAAATTAAGTCCAAAAATTATAAAATAATTATGGGGTGTTCTAGATGACTAAAGAAAGGAGTGGAGAAGACGGATCTTCATTTCGATGTCGAGAGACGAAACTAAAATTCGTAACGTCTCGCATCAAGGCAGAAAGTCGCGACGTCACGCCAATTAAGATAGCGTCGCTGAAGAACGACTCGAGATATGTTGTTACAAAGTTATTCCACAATCTAATACTTCCAGAGACGATCACGTCGATATATCACTCAATAATATTCAAAAACAAATAAAGTCAAAAATAAGCACGTGCACAATCAAGAGCACGTGCACAAAGAAAGTACGATCGGAAACCGACCGTTACATCCTCCCCAACTTAGAAATGATTCCGTCCTCAGAATCTACATCAAGCATTGCTGGGAAAGAGATGCGGGAAGCGCTCTCTCATATCATCCTCACGCTCCCAGGTGGACTCTCCAGGCGATCCGTGACGCCACATCACTCTCACCAGGTCGACTATCTTATTCCTCAACTGCTTCTGTCGACGGTCCAAGATCTGCACAGGCTGCTGGTCATATGTCAGGTCCGGTCGAACCGTAATCTCTGAGAAATCGACCGTGTGCGACGGATCACTGACGTACCGACGTAGCTGAGATACGTGGAATACGTCGTGAACACCCTCCAAAGATGGTGGCAGAGCAAGGCGGTAGGCCACTGCTCCCACACGCTCTAGCACATCAAATGGCCCAATAAACCTCGGACTCAGCTTTCCCTTCTTCCCAAAACGGATAACTCCGCGGTTCGGAGAAATCTTTAGGAAGACGTGATCTCCAGGATGGAACTCCAAAGGTCTCCTCTTGGCATCTGCCCAATGCTTGAAGCGATCCTGTGCAACTCTAAGCTTCTCCCTGATGTCCCTCACGACATCCACAGCTTCAACTATCATCTCCGGACCCAACAGCTCCCGATCTCCGATGTCATCCCAGCTCAGTGGCGATCTACATTTCCTTCCATATAAGGCAGCAAACGGCGCCATGCCAATGCTCGCCTGGTAGCTGTTGTTATATGAAAACTCCACCAAGTGAAGATGGTTCTCCCATGATCCCTTCCAATCGAGCGCACAAGCTCGTAGCATATCTTCCAGAATCTGAATAGTCCTCTCGGACTGGCCATCAGTCTGCGGGTGGTACGCCGTGCTGAAACTCAGACTGGTACCCAAATGCTCCTGCAGACTTCCCCAGAACTGAGACGTGAACCTCGTGTCTCGATCAGACACAATGCTCACGGGACTCCATGTAAGCGTACAATCTCCTGCACGTACACGGTCTACGTCACGACTATTTCAAAGCGAAAATCAGAATAGAAGTAAAAGTAGAACAGAACTTTACCTCCAGATATTTCCTCGCCAAAGCTTCCGTAGACTGGCCCACTCGGAAAGGGATAAAATGCGCAGACTTGGTCAACCGATCCACGATCACCCAAACTGCGTCGTTCTGCCTCGGGGCGAGGGTTTCTCTCGGTCAGACCGAGAGAAGCTCTCGGTCGTGCGAGCTGCGATGCGGGGGAGGTCGGCACAGCGTCGGTGCGAGGGTTCTTGTCGGTCAGACCGACAGATCTTGTCGGTCGGGCGCTTGGACGAAGCTGGCAACGGAGCGGGGTGCGGAGCGGGCCTCGGTCAGACCGACGGGGCGGGTCGGTCAGGCGCTTGCGATGCGGAACGGGGCGATGCGGGCGGCTGTGCGAGGGAGCCTCTCGGTCAGACCGAGAGAGAGCTTCGGTCGGAGCGGGCGATGCGGGGGGGGGGGAAGCGATGCAGCGGCTGAGCGAGCAGCGATGCGGGGTGCTGCTCCGGTCGTGCAAGGGGATTTGCGGGGGAGAGCTCCGGTCGTGCACGTTGCGATCGTCGCAACGTTGCGACGAAGCTTTAGAAGATGAAACGGCGGCTAGGGTTTTGAGCTATGACGAAATAACTTTTCCTAGGGCTAACTTAAATAGGTTAGAGCTAGGGTTAGGGCTTGGGTTCGGAAAAAATATTATTAAAATAATTTAAAATAATTAATTTACTTAAAAATTACTCTCCTCTCCCTCACGCAAAATGGGTGCGGCCAAAAATTCTAAAAGTTTTCCTAAAAATTCTTTAATATGTTATTATAATATAGAAATTTTATTGTAATTAAAAATATTATAAAAATTGGTTTTAAAATTATTTAAAGCTTTCAAAAAAATAGAAAATAGGTCAAATTAAGTCCAAAAATTATAAAATAATTATGGGGTGTTTTAGATGACTAAATAAAGGTAGTGGAGAAGACGGATCTTCATTTTGATGTCGAGAGACGAAACTAAAATTCGTAACGTCTCGCATCAAGGCAGAAAGTCGCGACGTCACGCCAATTAAGATAGCGTCGCTGAAGAACGACTCGAGATATGTTGTTACAAAGTTATTCCACAATCTAATACTTCCAGAGACGATCACGTCGATATATCACTCAATAATATTCAAAAACAAATAAAGTCAAAAATAAGCACGTGCACAATCAAGAGCACGTGCACAAAGAAAGTACGATCGGAAACCGACCGTTACAAGTGGACTCTCCAGGTGATCTGTGACACCACACCACTCTCACTAGGTCGACTACCTTGTTCCTCAACTGCTTCTGCCGACGGTCCAAAACCTACATTGGCTGTTGATCATAAGTCAGGTCCGGTCGAACCGTGATCTCTGAATAATCCACAGTGTGCGATGGGTCATTGACGTATCGACGTAGCTGAGATACGTGGAAAACGTCATGAAATCCCTCCAAAGATGGTGGCAGAGCAAGGCGATAAGCCAATGCTCCCACATGCTCTAGCACGTCAAACGGTACAATATACCTCGGACTCAGCTTTCCCTTCTTCCTGAAACGAATGACCCCGCGGTTCGGAGAAATCTTCAGGAAGACATGATCTCCTGGATGAAACTCCAAGGGTCACCTCTTGGTGTCTGCCCAATGCTTGTAACAATCTTGCGCAATCCGGAGCTTATCCCTGATGTCTCTCACGACATCCACCACCTCTACAATCATCTCCAGACCCAACAGCTCTCGGTCTCCGATGTCATCCCAGCTCAATGGTGATCGACATTTCCTTCCATATATGGCAGCAAACAGCACCATGCCAATGCTTGCCTGGTAGCTGTTGTTGTATGAGAATTCCACTAAATGGAGATCATCTTCTCACGAACCCTTCAGATCGAGCGTACAAGCTCTCAGCATATCCTCCAGAATCTGAATAGTCCTCTCTGACTGGCCATCGGTCTGTGGGTGGTACGCTGTGCTGAAACTCAGACTCGTACCAAGCGTCTTCTGTAGACTCTTCCAAAACTGAGATGTAAATCTCGAGTCTCTGTCACATATGATGATCACCGGAACTCCATGTAAGCGCACAATCTTTTGCACGCACATGGTCTACATCACAAACTAAACCTTAAGAGGGGAACTAAATAGAAATACCTTTACCTCTAAATACTTCCTTGCCAAGATTTCCGTGGACTGTCCCACTCGGAAAGGTATGAAATGCGCAGACTTGGTCAATCGATCAACGATCACCTAGACTGTGTCGTTCTGCTTCGGGCTCCGAGGTAGGCCTGTCACGAAATCTATCGTGATATGCTGCCACTTCCACTCTGGAATAGGAAGCAGTTGTAACAATCCTGCTGTCCGATGGTGCTCCGACTTCACTTGCTGGCATACCAAACATTTGGCAACGCTGTGTGCCACACTCCTCTTCATGCCAATCCACCAAAATTTTAGACGGAGGTCCTTGTACGTCTTCGTGCCTCCAGGATGTATGTAATAAGACGTGCTATGTGCCTCATTCAACAGCTCATCTCTAATGTCTCCTACAGGTACACAGAGTTTACTGCCGTATCTCAAGGATCCATCTTCGTGAATGATAAACTCCGTCTGAAGCCCAGCTTCTACCTGTCTTCTGATCCTTTGCAACTTCGTGTATCCTGCTTGAGCTGCCTTGGTATGATCCACGATCGTTGACTGAATCTGCAAATTCATCAACGAAACTATCACCCCTGGTAAGACAACCTCAATGTTCATCCCTCTCAGCTCCTGATGTACTCTCCAGTCAGCAGCATGCATAATCACTACAGGGAGTCTACTCAAAGCATCTGGCACTACATTCACCTTCCCAGGGTGATACTATAGATCTATCTCATAATCTGCCATCAGCTCCAACCATCGTCTCTGATGCATGTTGAGCTCCTTCTGAGTAAAAATATAATTCAAGCTTTTGTGATTGGTAAAAATTTTCACATTCTGACTCAGCAGGAAGTGTCTCCAGATCTTCAACGCAAATATCACGGCTTCTAATTCCAAATCATGCGTCAGGTAGTTCTTCTCATGATTCCTCAACTGCCGAGAAGCGTACACGACCACATGACCATGCTGATGTAGAATGAATCCGAGACCTTTGCCAGATGCATCACAATAAATCTCAAAGCCTCTGCTCCGATCCGGTACAACCTCCGATCCGGTACAGCGAATACCTGTGATGTAGTCAACCTCACCTTCAAAATACGGAAGGCCTTCTCACAATCCTCCGGCCAACAGAACTCCATATCCTTCCTCGTCAGCTTCATCATCGGCTCTGCAATCCTCGAAAAATCTTTAATGAACAGACGGTAGTAGCCAGCTAATCCAAGAAAGCTCCTGATATCTGATGCTGACTGCGGGGTCGGCCACTCGCTGACTGCTCTGACTTTCTCCAGATCTACAAATATGCCATCACCAGACACCACGTGTCCTAGTAATGTGACTCTGTCCAACCAGAACTTGCACTTACTATACTTGGCATACGGCTTATGACGTCTCAGTGTCTCCAACACTGTCATCAGATGACGGCCGTGCGCCTCTTCAGACTTCGAGTAAATAAGTATGTCGTCGATGAAGATGACGACGAACTTATCCAGGAAGTCATAGAAAATCAAATTCATCAAGTTCATAAACACTGCTGGAGCATTGGTCACACCAAATGGCATGACTACGAACTCATAGTGTCCGTACTTTGTCCTGAATACCGTCTTCGGAATATCGTCCTTCACTTTCAGGTGATGGTTTCTGCTCCTCAAATCTAGTTCCGAGAAGACTCTCAAACCTCCAAGCTGATCAAAAATATCATCGATGCAGGACAACAGATACTTGTTCTTCACGTTTACTGCATTCAGTCCTCTGTAGTCCACACACATCCTGCGGGATCCATCCTTCTTCTTCACCAATAGGACTGGTGTACCCCAAGGTGACACACTAGGATGTATGAATCCATTCTACATTAGTTCGTCCAACTGTTTTCACAACTCCTCAAGCTCTGTAGGAGCCATTCGATATGGCGCCTTCGAAATAAGTTGCGCTCCTGGCAGAAGGTATATGCTGAACTCCAAAGCTCTGTCAGGTGGCAACCCTGAAATATAATCCGAAAAGACGTCGTCAAAGTCTCTTACGATTGCTAATCTACTGGTCTCCATCTGCATGGTGATAAGGATCGACTCCTTTAGCTTGGCCCGAAATCTAACGGGCCCAAGCGATCGTTCTCTGCTGTGAAACTCGAACTCTTGATGACCTGGTATCCTGAACACCACCTTCTTGCTGAGGCAATCGATCGAGGCATGGAAATCTCCCAACCAATCGATGCCAAGAACAACATCGAAATGCGGTAGATCATGGACAATGAAGTCGGCATAAAGCTCGTGTCCACTGATCACCAACAAAATCAATCGGCATCCCAAATTAACCGTCACTACTCTGTTCCCTGTAGTGATATCCCAACACTTTGGAAGCGTATGGGTGGGAATGGAGTGTTCTGTAGGATCCTGCCAAAAACAGAGTTAGGATCGATAAATGAAGTTGAGACTTACGCTTGCGTATGCAGCACGGTAGTCTACGAACTTTGCCTTCGGATTCGCCACGACGGATCGAGTCTTCTCACGAACGGAGTAAGGCTACTAAATCCACAATCTAAATCTCTACTTTTAGATTAAGAACTTGGATAAAGGGAGAGGAAGTATTTCGGCAGAGCTTCGCTAGAATGAAGATGCATGCATGAATGCCATGCAAAAGTGTAAGGAAAATGGCTAACCCTTGGGTCTTATTTATAGCCCCCAAGGTAGTTATTTTAGGGTAAATCGTTCCTTTGGAACAATTTAACTAAGGTGTACCATCGTACATGGCATATTATAAGCTTAAGTTGTACCACATGCATGGTACAATATAAGCTTAAGATATTACCCCTTTATTAGCCATATGTCGCATGCACTTATGCACATATAATGCGACTTTCCCATCAATCTAGAGATCCTCTCCGAAAGGGAACATATTCCCTTTGCGCACGACTTCGTGTACGCGACGTTCGAGGTCCGTATTCCCTCGTACATTCCCCACAAGGGTGTACTAACGTCTTTCATATCCAACATCTCCCACTCACACTTGAGGGGATTGTAAGATAACGTCTTTCTCTTAGTTCTTTCATCTATCATACCGAGAAATAGACTGTGCGACCGTCATGCGCGTAGAGTCTGTTGTTGTGCACTTGTTAGAGATACACAACGACCTCGAAGGTGCAAAGTTGAGTAGTTCAACGCATGCTTTACCCTAGATTATTTCTTCACATTTCTTATACTTTATATTCAACAATTGAATCCCATCTGGATTACAATTGGCTGGCCAGCTTTGAATCATTAAAGTCCAAATGCGAATATGAAATCAATCTTCCTCTTCTTGCGAACCTTCTGATCTTGACTAGACTCGCTTTTCTAACGTGCCCCGCTGAGCCGAATTATCATAGCCCATAAGTAACACGCTAAGATAGCGATCATCTCGTCAAATCTAAAGGAACCAATTGGAGTCCTTGAGGGTAAGAGTTAAGACCCGTATGGCCTTTGAGTCTCACATAATAGCAAACACTATTGCTACTAACTCAGTGGTCGAAATGCATACGTGGTATGAACACGCATTACAACATCACTCCTTTCCCAGGGAGAGTATGTCTTAATGATGTTGTACGGATGAAAAGATCAGACACCACAGTGCCTATCTTTTTGAGTCCCCTTACTACTCGTGAAATATTCACGGACTCTCAGCCTGCA
Organism: Scilla litardierei; assembly: GCA_030789695.1. NCBI lineage: Eukaryota > Viridiplantae > Streptophyta > Magnoliopsida > Asparagales > Asparagaceae > Scilla > Scilla litardierei. The sequence goes on from CM061136.1 coordinate 96,505,333, forward strand.
TAAGACATATAGGAAAAAATCCTATGAGATCTCTTTCAAATATCCTTGTGATACAGATCTCAGATCTTTTGTAAGCATCCATATGATGCAGATCTTTCATTCGACTATCTTGTTTAAGTCATGACTCTAAATCATTCGTCTAATGATTTTGACTTTAAACTAGTCTCATCTCTATCTTATCCATCTGATAAGATAAGGCGGTTGCTCATGTGAGAGAGCCAACCTTAATCTGTCCGACATACACACAATTCAGCTGAGATTTCAAAAATGTACACAAACATTTCTTAAGAAATTCATATGCAATGTTGGAAAAAGAACTTATTCTTTTATTAATTTTGATCATTTCTTAGACATGGGAATATATATTGGTACAACTCAGCTCATACGCAATCCTTGGGATGATAAGTGTTTATAAAACACATTTCTGGGGATCGCTTTCGTAAGCTGATCCTCTATCATCTCATGCGTAGATATGTACCTTATGTCTACCTTGTTGGTTTTATCATAGTCTTTTGCAAATTCGTATCGGATATCAATGTGTTTGATCTTACAAGACACATTATCCTCTTAACCGCTTTCCAGTGTACTTGCCCTGTATTGGATTGGTAACAGCTTACCATTTCCAACGACAAAACAGATGTCAGGTCTCGTACACACCATAGTGTACATAAGACTATCAACTGCACTGGAATATGGAACTTTTTCCATAATTTCCTTTTCCTTTTGGTTCTTTGGACACGATTCCAGATATAAATTATCGCATATGCTTATATGAATATCAATGGACTTGCAGTCCTGCATATTAAATCGTTCTAGAACCTTCTTTATATAAGTCTCCTGTGAAAGAGAAAGAAGTTTCTTCGAACGATTCCTTGAAATCTTAACTCCAAGGATATATGCGGCTTTTCATATGCCTTTCATCTCAAATACTGATGAAAGCCAAGCCTTGATACTCATCACAAAGCCCTTGTCATTTCTGGCTATTAAAATGTCATCTACATATAGAGACATGATAATATACTTGCTTTTAATCCTCTTGATATATACTCAGTTATCTTCATCAAGCATGGTAAAACCATTTGATAAATTTATGAAATCGTATATACCATTGCCTCGAGGATATATGGACTTATGAAGTTTGCAAACCTTATGTTCGTTTCCTTCTTTTACAAACCCTGTTGGTTGTTCCATATAGATCTCCTCGTCCAATTCTCCATTGAGAAAGGCAGTCTTTACATCCATTTGATGTAATTCGAGATCTAAGCAAGCTACCATTGCCAGAATCAGGCGAATTGAGGTAAAACGAACAACAGGTGAGAAGGTCTCTTCGTAGTCTATCCCTTCCTGTTGTGTAAAACCTTTCGCGACAAGGCGAGCTTTATATCTGTCAATAGAGCCATCAGCCTTATGCTTGATCTTGAGAACCCATTTGTTCCCAATAGCTCTACGTCCTCTGGGTAAGTCAACTAAGTCCCAGACTTGGTTAACTCTCATGGATTCTAACTCCTCTTGCATCGCTTCCATCCATTTGTCTTTCGCAGGGCAAGATACGGCCTGTTTGAAAGTAGCAGGCTCGTCATCTTCTTGTAGTAAAGTCATAAAGGTTTGCGGAAATTCATCCTCAAATCTTAGAGGAGCCAACCTTGTACGACTACTACGTCGTATTTGAGATTCTTCAAGTCCTTGTTGACTTGAGTTTAGATCAATTCTAATATCACTCCCACTTGGAATGTTGTTAGAATTGCTCCCACTTGGATCATTATTCCCGTTTGGAATAGGATAATCGTCATTCGTATAATCCATTGGTGAAGGTTGAAACGTATTTTCATCTTCACCAAGAATTCTCCCACTCGAATGAGGTAATCCTTTTTGAACATAAATCTCAAACAGAGATAAGTCCTGACTTATCTCGCCCTGTCTTGGAAACGTGTTTTCCAAGAAAGTGACATCCCTCGATTCAAACTCGATTAGCCCACCATTGTCTTCCTGACTAACATAAACATAACCTTTGGAGTTTTCTGCGTATCGTATAAAGATACATTTCCTTCCCCGTGGCCCAAATTTGCCATACTTATGGGAGGAAATATGTGCGTAGGATGCACAACCCCAAGGTTTTTAAAATGTTTAAGTCAGGAGACCTTTGGTTCCACAACTCATAAGGAGTGGAGCTAACTGATTTCGAGGGTACGTGGTTTAAAATGAAAGCGGCCGTCAATAATGTATCACCCCAAAAAGTGATTGGCAAGATAGCTTGCGCCATCATTGAACGGACCATTTCCATTAAAGTCCTATTTCTCCTTTCTGCAACACCGTTTTGTTGAGGAGTATAAGGCATAGTTACCTGATGTACTATGCCTTTTTCATCACAAAGCTCCTTAAAACTTATTGATTGATATTTACCGCCCCTATCGGTTCGCAAAACCTTAATCTTGCGATCTAATTGATTCTTCACTAAACTCATATAGTTTTTAAAGCAAGCCAAAGCTTCACTTTTGTGGGATATCAAATAGATATGACCGAATCGAGTGAAATCATCAATAAAAGTGATGAAATAGGACTTCCCGCGTCTTGTCTTGACATTCATCGGACCACATATGTCCAAATGGATAAGCTGTAATGGAACCTCGGCCCTTGTGCCGGTTCCAAACGGCTTGCGACAAGATTTCCTCACAAGGCAATGTTCGCAGGTCGACATTTCAACCTTTGAAACATTGGATAGAAGGCCACGTTTGGCAAGTCTATCCATACGCGTTGGTCCAATATGACCAAGCCTTGCGTGCCAACAAATTATATTAGACTCATTAGTCAAAGAATTTGTCACAAGGAAATTTTCATTACATGAGGAATTATACATTGTACTTATTACAATAAATCCTTTGAAATACAAACCCAGTACCAAATAAAGGAATTATTACAAAAATAGGTCCATATTACAATCATGAAGGAACCAACTATAACCAAGACCCATTAAATTGACCACAGTTTTAATATTCCTTTGAATATATGGAATGAAGAGAACATCATGAAGTAGGAGAGTGTGGCCGTTGTCCAAGACTAGCTTGCGAGTCCCAACGCCTTTCACTTCAACACGTGTGTTGTTTCCTACATTGATACACTTCATTCCTTGGGGTATCCGGTGATACTCCACGAAGGACCGTCTGTCCTTTGCTATGTGGTCGGTGGCACCTGAATCAATTATCCCATAATGGATTAGATTCCACAAGAAATAGTGAACTAGAAACACATATGTAACTAGTATTACAAGTTACCTCGTCACTTCCACTCGTACACGAACGAGCATAGTGACCGAGCTTGTTGCACTTGAAGCACTTGATCCTTTTCAAGTCTTTCTTCTTGTGCCATTTCTTGTGCCCACCCTTATATTTGGGTTCCTTGGTAGACTTAGGTTGCTTTATTACGTTCATTAGAAGACTTCGAACGATCTTTACGTTTCTTTCCCCCGTGTGAGGAACTAGCAACCATGTGCACTTCTGCACTTGGCTTGGCAGCCGCAAGCCGCTCTTCCTCTAATTCGAGGTGCTTGGAAACATCGTTGAAGGTCTTGATGCTCTCATTATGAGTGAGATGCATCTTCATCTGATCCCACCCATTTGGTAGGGAACGTATGACTGCTTGGATTTGTTGCTCATCTGTGAGCACATGACCTGCATCCTTTAACTCCGAGATAAGGTTCGCCATATGTCGCAGATGTTTCCCCATGGAATGATCTGGACGTTTCTTATATGAATCGAACCTTATAGTTAAGGAGCGAAGTTTGGACACCGATGTGCCACCGAACTTCTCCTCTAGCTTGGACCATATGTCCATGGCTAGGTCATGTTCTCGGAAGATGCGCATTATGTCATCAGCCATACTGCTTAATAACGTAATGCGTGCTATCTTGTTCTTCCGAGACCAAGCATCAAAAGCTTCCTTGTCTCGTCGGTGTTGGGCCGTAGTGCCCAACTCGGGTTCAATCATTACGTTCTTTAGAGTTTCGAGCACTTCTTGTTCCTCTAAAACGTATTGTATCTTGATGGACCAAAGTTTGTAATTATCGCCGTTGAGTTTTTCACCTTTGTTTAACTCAGCGACGATATTCTTTGAAGCGGAAGACATTTTAACTTTAAAATGCTACAAAAGACACAAAACCGAAGGTTTGATCAAAACATTGCATAAAAATTCTTAAAATATAACTCCCACTTGAAATGATAATAGAATATCCCATTTGGATAGTTCTAAAAATTCAAATCCCACTTGGAATTATATTATATTTGATAAGTTACTTTCGAAAAATATTGAAGATGTTGTTCTAGAATCGAAAAGGTCTCTACGATTCCAATTACCATCTAGAACAACCTTCAATATTCCCCCATCACTTATCAAACAATAGTACTCTTATAGTACTAGCAGCGGAAAACGAATTTGAAAACGTATTTTTCAAAAATATAATTCCCATTTGAAATGATAATAGAATATCCCATGTGGATAGTTCTAAAATCAACTCCCACTTGGAATGATATTGATAATTTGATAAGTTACTTTAGAAAAATATTGAAGATGTTACTCTAGAATCGGAAAAGTCACTATGTTTCCAATCACCATCTAGAGTAACTTTCAATATTTCTCCCTCACTTTATCAAATGTTAGTACTCTTATAGTACTTTGCAGCGGAAAAGCGTTTTTGAAAACGTATTTTTCAAAACGTATGAAAACGTATTTTTCAAAAAATTATATTTCAACTTAGTACCCTTATGATACTAGTGAAATATTCGACACTTCCTGACCATTTGTCGGGAATGATCCGTAGCCGTGCCTAAGTCGGATCCCCCTTTTGGGGATTCTTCTGCAAATTATCGTCGCCGGCTCCCGTATGGATCCAGGCGTTTCCCCCCGTATGAGAGAATTTTGATGTAGACGACTGTTGTTTGGCCCCGTATGGGCTAGTTGGCACGTTCATGTTCAACCAAGGCCTTTTGCCGAATTGGTCGACCAAAACACCAAAATTGGTCGACCAACATCTGGTTTTCTTCACTCGCGGCCAGGGCCCCTGCCCTGGCCGGCCAGGGACGGCCTGCGGCAGCCCTGGCCACTGCCAGGGCCGGCCTGGCCACCGGCCAGGCCTCGGCCAGAGGCCGGCCAGGCCTCTGCCTGGCCTGGCCAAGGCCAGAGGCCCCTGGCCGGGGCCAGGGCCTCTGCCCTGGCCTCGGCCAGGGCGGCCGGGCCCTGGCCTGAGGCCAGGGCGCTGCCCTGGCCTCTGCCAGGGCGGTCGGGCCCTGGCCGGGGCCAGGGCCCCTGCCCTGGCCTCGGCCAGGGAAGCCAGGCCCTGGCCTGGCCGCAGCCAGGGCCTTCTGGCCCTGGCCGTGGCCGGCCAGGGCCGGCCGGCCATGGAATTTTTGCCTTGACTAGCCATGGCCCTTTGGCCATGGCCGGTTTCCCCTTTCATGGGTGGCCGCACACCCCCGCCGGAGGGGGTTGCCGCAGTGGTTATTGGCCGTAGCCAACCCCCTCCGCATGGGGAGGAGGGTGCATGGCCTTCATAACCCATTTGGTCATGGTGCACATGCACAAAAAATTCATCTTTCCCGATGGGAATAACCACCACCTTCTTCTCCGGTGAAGCACCCGTTCGTCAAGGAAGTAGTTGTCCTCCAATGGCCGTTTGCCAAAAAAAATGAACCCACTTCAAAAATTCGTAAACTACGCGCTCCACATGAAGAGAGCGCCCATTCCCTATGAATGGAGACTCAGCATCCATGAAGAGAGCGAGTTTGACGATATGAACGGTCGGTTCTTCCCGTCACGGAGAGTTCCTGCCATATCCGTAATGACAGAAGACCCTAACGTGAAAAGAACAACCGCTGCGTTCTCTCCGTCACGAAGCGTTCCTACCATATCCGTAATGGTAGGATACCCATCCGTGAAAAAGACAACGACTCGTTCATAGTTTCTCCGGGGCGAACCCGTATGGCTCTGATACCAATGTAGGATCCTGCCAAAAACAGAGTTAGGATCGATAAATGAAGTTGAGACTTACGCTTGCGTATGCAGCACGGTAGTCTACGAACTTCGCCTTCGGATTCGCCACGACGGATCGAGTCTTCTCACGAACGGAGTAAGGCTACTAAATCCACAATCTAAATCTCTACTTTTAGATTAAGAACTTGGATAAAGGGAGAGGAAGTATTTCGGCAGAGCTTCGCTAGAATGAAGATGCATGCATGAATGCCATGCAAAAGTGTAAGGAAAATGGCTAACCCTTGGGTCTTATTTATAGCCCCCAAGGTAGTTATTTTAGGGTAAATCGTTCCTTTGGAACAATTTAACTAAGGTGTACCATCGTACATGGCATATTATAAGCTTAAGTTGTACCACATGCATGGTACAATATAAGCTTAAGATATTCCCCCTTTATTAGCCATATGTCGCATGCACTTATGCACATATAATGCGACTTTCCCATCAATCTAGAGATCCTCTCTGTAAGGGAACATATTCTCTTTGCGCACGACTTCGTGTGCGCGACGTTCGAGGTCCGTATTCCCTCGTACATCCCCTACAAGGGTGTACTAACGTCTTCCATATCCAACATGTTCTGTTACGAATCTCTGGGTTATGATGCATATAGATGCACCGGAGTCGAACAAAGTTAAAGCCGGGTAAGACGACACTAAAATGGTGCTTAAGATACAAAAGATAAAGCTAAGGTTAAACAAGGCTACTAATCTAACTAACAAGGCTCAAACAACTGTTGAATATTGGACTCCCCGGATTTGGTTTTGGATGATGAGCAAACATAAATAATTCATGAACTAACAATTTGTGAGCGCAGTATTGGAGATCGTCGCCAATTTCACGAGAATATTCAAAGCGACATCTCAACACTTCCAAAAGCTCGTATTCAAGCCTAAAGCTTCGTTGAAGCTCATGCAACGCTTTGGAAATAATGAAGATTCAATCGAAGCTCTCAAAGACCGTTTATTAAGGTTTTATTTATAGTCTTTTAGTTTCGATTGATAGAATGTTAAGCCTTGAGTATATCTTACGTTTCTATCTTCATTTCGCTCATTTCGTAGCTCTAGGATTCTTGCACAAGTTCACTCTAATTTCCTCGAAGCGTCGCGCTTCGATTCGGACCTTGTTGTGCATGTTAGTTGGTACAAGAACAAGTACTGACCGACTAGATGGAGATCTAGTCGGTCGGCCACTGTTCTTGGACCGACTAGTTTCAGTCAGTTAAATCTTTGTTCTTTACTGTTTACAGTTAGTCGGTCTACGTTGACTCACCGACCGACTAGTTTGTGAACTAGTCGGTCAGTGATGCTTCTTTGACCGACTAGTTGTGATTTACTGTACATGCCAAATTTCTCCTAAGCTACTGTTTACCGTTAGTCGGTCTAAGAACGTTTGATGACCGACTAGTTGACAATCTAGTCGGTCAACTTTTGTTCTTGGACCGACTAAGTCAACTTGCCTTCAGACTAGTTTTCTAGGTCTGAAATTCTATCTCTTCTCTGATCTGCTCTTAGTCGGTCCATGCTTTTGTGACTGACCGACTAGTTGATGAACTAGTCGGTCAGTGATTGTTCTTTGACCGACTAATTCTCCCAGATTTCTTTCCGTTGGAGATTGACCTAACTTATGTTTTTGGGTTCCTATAAATACGAACCTAGGTCATTTCTATCTTCAATAGAGCTGCCATTAAGAGATTCATTGAGCCCTAAAGAGATAGCCATTCTCCCTCAAATCTAAAGCTCTCTTCCTCACAAGAAAGCCATTCTCTCTCATTTCTAGATCTAGAGAGAAGCTTGTTCTTGGTGAGCTCTTCAAGCTATTGCTTGATCCAAGTCTCCAACTCTTCCCTAGGCACCCATTGCTGCTCATTTCCTTGGTGCTAGGGCTTGGTGACTTCATCTTCCTCAAATCCTTCATTCCACCTATTGGGTAAGAAAAACTCAAGGTATAGGATTTTGTGGTAAGAGTATTTATTTCATTTAAACTCTTTATATTGCTTATTGGCTCTCTCGGTTGTGAGAGAAGTTTGTGATCCCGGGTTGTGGGATTCACTTTGCCATTGCATGTATGATTTGATCTTGTGAAGGTTTTTCACAAGATATTCATAGTGGAAATCTTGAGTTAGGGTTTCTAACTCAAGTATCCGGAGGGGATCCGGGTGTTTGGGACGTAGGATCACCGGGAACAAGTCGGGGAGACTTGGGTGGATCCGAACCCATTAACATCGTTTGTTAGCTTTGTTTATTTCATTGTTGTCAATCAATTTAAGCTTCCGCAAATTGATTTGGTGGTTGTTTGCAATTTAATTTGGAATTATACGCCTTATTATTTTAAAGTACTATTCACCCCCCCTCTAGTACTTGTGCAGTAGCTGGTAGGGCATTACATTTGGTATCAGAGCCAGATTCTCAGCTATGTCTGCCAACGACAACAAGACCGTGCGTCCACCTTCCAACTATGACACCTTGAGGAACCGTGAAGGAGCATCTTCCGTGATGGAAGGACATTCCTCTACGAGGCCTCCATTCTTCAACGGTACCAACTACGGGTACTGGAAGTGTCGGATGGAAACCTTCCTCCGAAGTGCATCTTTATGGAGAACTACAATGAAGGAGTATATTGAACCCGAAGAAGAAGATTTTGAGAAATGGACTACCGCGGAGGTCGCCGCGGAGGTAAGCAATGCCAAGGCAATGAACGCCTTGCAATGTGCATTGGAGCCCGAGGATTTCAATAAGATATGCACATGTAAGAGTGCATATCAAATTTGGAACTCCCTCCTCATTCTACACGAAGGGACGAGTAGGGTAAGAGACTCTAAACTCGTAGTCGTAACCAAAGATTACGAAATGTTTCATATGCAACAGGGCGAGAAGATGAAAGAATATTACGCTCGTTTCGTTGACATAATAAACGAGTTAGAGGCCCTCGGCAAGATCTACACTCAAAAGGAGAAGTGCTTAAAGCTTATTGAAGGACTTCCCTCTTCTTGGGAAAAACGTACCTTCGCCATCGAGGAAGGTAATGACATGGACAAATATACCGTAGTTCAACTAATGGGTACTTTGATGTCATATGAGGTACGCAAAGATAGCAAGGTGAAGCTACAAGAAAAGATGAAGTCATATTTGAACCTAGATGCGCCTAAGAAAAAGGCGATTGCATTCAAGGCGGCTTCATCCACCTCTACCGATGATGAGAACTCGGAAGAAGAAATGGACATGGAATCCATTGCACTCATGGCAAAGAAGTTCAATCGCTTCTTCCGAAAGGGTAACTTCAAACACAAATCTAAGTTTACATCTACTAACGCCTCTCCACCTTTGTGCTTTAAATGCAATAAGCCAGGACACATCAAAGCGGATTGTCCTCAAAACAAGCAAAAGGAGAAGTGGAAGGCGCCAAAGTATGACAAGTCCAAGAAGTACACGAAAGGAAACAAGAAGGGACTTGTCGGAGCTACCTTCACCGACTCCGAGGATTCCTCAAGCGGAGAGTCGGACGATGAGCACGTGGAGCAAGCACACATGTGTTTCATGGCAAGAGAGGAGCACGATCAAGGATCCTCCTCTTCCGATGATAGTGATGAAGAAAGCGATGAGGTAACGATGGATGATCTTAGGGATGCTAACACTCAACTTTGGTCAAAATATACTAAGTTAGTAAATAGATATACTAAGGTAAAAGATGACCTAGCTAGCATTCAAACATCGCCTAAGACTATCATCACCAACAACGACACCGTTGTTGAAGAGTTAAGAAATGAGATAGTAAATCTCAAATCTAAACTTGAACATGTTAGCATTGAGGATGCGGAAGAACATGAGATAGCGGATTTAACTTCTCAAAACTCGACTTTGAGTATTGAGAACGAGAATCTTAAATCTCGTGTTTATGTGCTCACTTCGCAAATATCCACTTTGGATACTTCCTTGCGTTCTCTCAAAGAGAAATATGAGGACACATTGGGCCGAATCAACAAATTCAACAAGGGTAAAGGCCATTTGGATAATATCCTAAAAGATTTACTTCCGGCCAAGCACCACATTGGCTTGGGGTATATGATGGGAAATTCTTCCAAGTCGGTCACTACCTTTGTTAGGCCAACTTCCGAAGCCTCAACGAGTGGGAGCAAACACTCTATTGGTAGTTCATCTACCAATGGTGCTTCCACCTCGTCCACACCCTCTTTCGGAAAGAAACCCACATTGGGTGGACCTCCAAAGAAGGGGCATGCTTATATGTACACCAATTCCATGCCACGTAGGAACACACGTCCTACTCCACCATCTCACACTTAT